>PVKU01000136.1:147500-711178 GCA_004027475.1 Anoura caudifer | reverse complement strand
TTTTTGCATATCATGAGAGTAGAATAATTCCCATCTGTGTCATTACAGCCAAAAGTATGGCAAAAATCCTCTCAGAGATTCCCGTGACCCTAAGCGGCTATGGGACTAGCAGGAGTTTGCTGAGGGATCTGAGAGAAAACTGGAAAACAAGGAAGACAGAGAAAGACACTAGTCCTGAATCAGTTAAGCATGCAGGACTCAAGCAACCCATGTGAACCTATGGGGTGAAGACCAGGACATTGGAAAGTTCGGAGGTTGTCCCTCTGGCCATGACTCTGATCTTTGGGCCCTTGTGGGAAGCCAAGAGTCTATGTAAGTTCCTTGTACTTGAACTCAATCCTGTTTGGGGTTATTCTTGCACACATTATCACCCCTTATGCTTTCTCCCCACCCATCTAGAGTCAGCCAAAGAGACTAGAACCAGGCCTCTTTTCTTTTCTCAGCGACCCACCCATTCTAAACACTCAATTTTTATTTTCCAACTTTCTTCATGCCCCCAGCCTGAGAGTATTTTACCTAATGAGCAGCAGGAAAGATTGGCTCTTTACTTAACAGGTAGTTTTTCAAATATTTTGGCTAAGCCCTGAGTTCTTTCCATTTCCCCCAAAGAGTTGGCTTTTGTAGCTCCAAAGCTAAGACTTTACTAATTTTTACTCTGCATTTTGGTGCATCTCTTCCCTGACTTTTCTAGAAAAGATGAAAGGTTACAAGGAAAAGGGAAAGCATCAGTTCATATTTCAAAACTTTGTCTCACAATAATACATAATTATTTATGTATAGTGTAATAAGCCATGAATAAACTTATAGAATTCATAAAGGGGAAAATAGGGTGAAGCAAAATCAGTAAATGAAAGAATTATAAGGAAAGAAAGAAGGAACAGAAAAGAAAGAAAGAAACTAGAGAAGAAAGTGTATGTTGGTATCCAAATATGTATGTGGAAGTGACCTATGTGTTTTGGGATAACATTGAATAAATAAAATTGGTAGTACATACCACGAAGTTATCTGAGATAGATCTTAGTATTTGAAGAAAGACATGAAAAAATCATAGAAGTGCTCAATTGTGACATCAGACTTATTTCATTTGTTTTTTGAGAGCTGAAATTTTAAGATGCATGTTATTTTTTGCATCATTATACAAAAACGATATTTTAATTTCAACTAGCAAAACTGCTGAACTCCAGAATACACACTCTCACTTTTAAAATCTAGAAATTTCTGCACAAGAAATACCCCTCTCTGTCCAAATTCCAACCTTCTTTCAGGGTCCTTTCTCCACAGGATGTTTATTAAGAGATAATATAAACAGAGTCAATAATGTTTAACTCCTTTTTATTTTGCCATGTTCGCTAATTGTTAAGGTAACAACAAAAACACAAAGCCCAACAAGGAAACACCAGAAAGTCCTGCTAATTGTCCCTTGATAAACATCGAAGATTTGTGCAAATAGATGACATTTTTAAAAGGCAAAATCTTGACTATTCTTAGCTGACAAATTCTTTGGAAGCTTCTTAAAGGAATAAGCTGGCAATGTTCTTACATTTCAACTTTAAAATGAAAGGAATCTCTGAACTTTCTTTCTTTAGCAACAAACTACCTTAACCCCTTCCCTCCCTCCGATAAAGAAAAAAAAATACAGGATAGGTTAGGATCCTTAGTACATATACTCCCCTCTTTGCCTAGAGCCAGGTGTAACCTGGAATGTGGATTTACCCTTCATACCCCATTAGGCCAGTTTAATACTTTCATTTTTCTCTGAATTTTAGATTGCATTTTCTCATGATAAAAATGGATAGTTGTGGCTTGGAAAATGGGAAACTTGACCAACTATGAACTGGAACAAAGTTGAAGAAACTCTAAATATTCTAGAGTATTTTCAGCAATTCCGTGAGCTTTCCTGACAATTGGTCATTCGACCCTCACAGCATCCTGTGGTATAATGTTACATTGTCACATACCCAAAGTCCATGATGCAACACAGCACAACCTCTGGGATAGCAGCAGTTTTTCTTTTCTTATTTTTTTTAAATAAATGGTTTCACCAAGCAAGTCCAATTATTTAACAGATCTGTAGTTCTGGAGTTGTGAGTTCATTAAAGACATTTTCGGTGCTGGTTGTGTGAAATTTAGCTGCATGTGGCTATTGGATCACGTATCCATTCCCTGCCTTGTAAGACAAAAACATCTCAGGATATAACTATTAGTTGGCTTTGTGGTGTTGGGTTAGTGTGCCAGTCTGAGGTTAGAGCAGAGATGGGATCCCAAGCCATGGGCTTTGTATTATATAGTATTGTATTTTTGATGTTGTACTTAAGGGTCAATTACTGTTTCCATTATAAACCCTGTTTTTCAAAGGGTTATAGCTCACCAATTTTCATTTTGGTATGTGAGCTGCATGAATATACAGGTTTTAAAAATAGCTTAAATTGGGCAGTGCCATTTTTAGGTATAAAGCAGTAAAATACACTTTTCATTGGTTTCAGTTTGTTTTGGAAGTTTCCAATCTAAAAGTTTATTTTATCTTAAAATGCAAAAATACATGTTTTTTCTTCATGCATTTTCATAAAAGCTCTGCATAGTAAAAGAGACCAGGGAAGACACCCATGAAACTTCAAGGACAAAACCAAAAATAACTTTTTTTCTTGTGAAATTTGTGAGTAAATGTCATTTTAGTCAATGTTCTTCAAAATCAATACACCAATCAGTCCATATTCCCTGAGCATGGGCACTATGTTGTGCCTCACGTTGTAGCATGTACTTTGGGGAAGAGAAGAGCTCCCTACCTCCCACATGTTTAAAATCCTAGTGAAATTTTAGTGAGAGAAAAATACAAAGACAATATCAAGCATAACAGCAACATACATTGAGGCATTAAAGTAATAAATCATGTGGCCAAGACCTTAAGACACAAAAGTGAAGCCACTTACAGAGTTTTGCAAATGATTTTGTCCTGAAAAAAGGAGGGATTCCAATGAATGGGTAATTGCCCACATATGGAAATTCACCCAGCTAGGTTCATGCGAGCTTTAGAACTGGTTCTGGGACAATCAGAATTAGAAAGTCCTTGATTAAGGGCGAAATCGTTTTGTCTGACATTCTCTGAACGTTTCCAAATCATAAAAGTAAATTTCCTCTTCTATTACTACAGTCTAAACTTCGTAAAATGATCACCCACACTCACTATGCTCACTCTGTTACCCAGCTCTGACTCCTCCATCTATTCTAGCACCTTCATTCTGCTCATATTGCTCTTGCCAAAGTTACCCATGACCTCCTTTTGGTGCTTCCTGTGAAGAAGCTGTGGCAGCACCAAAAAGGAGGTGCTTGTTTTCCTGTTTTATTCAAATTTGTATCTATTTAGAAAATTGTCCCAGCTTTCTAGCTATTATGTCATAATAAGCTTTGTCATTTTTGTTGTTGCTGTTCTACTCAGCACCCAGCCCCTTGCCCTTCCTATTGGGATCTCCGTTTCCCTTTGGAGAGTGCAGTTTTGGTGGGAGGTAGTGGTTGCTTCCCATTAGGGAAACTGAAGAGACAGAACATTCTTCTCTTTCCCAGCAGCGGAGGTGGTGCTGTATGCAGGGCTCAGCCAACCAGACACCTTCTTCTGGGACTTGAAAGCTTGATCAAATATAGATGTAGAGATGGTTAGATACTATATTTACGTACTAACAGTGACAACAGAGTCCAGTCCCAGATCCAGGCCAGTTCTTGCTGCACTGTGTTTGTTATAGTTTATGCTATCTGGCTCTCCAGAACTTACTTTGTTCATGCCCACTTTCCAAATCTTGTTTTCCATGTTCTCTGCTTCATTTCCGTTATCTCTGGACATCCCTCAATAAATTTAAATTGTGCTTAATAACATCTGTTGCTTTTAAAAAGAATACTGATACATATAATTTATAACTCTCTGGCTACTCTTTGTTTACAGGTTTTGAAGATTTATTTCCCTCTATTACAAGTTGCGACTTTTCTCACTAAATACTTTTTATTTTGGAAAATGTGTTTTCTTTCATGAAAAGCATTTCTATTCATGTAATGGATTTATTCTTTTTAATAATAGATTAATAAATACTTTAATAGTTTAAATTTCTATGAGGGGGAGTATTGATAGATACAACACCCAATTGAATGTCCTCAATAATTTTTTAGTGAAACAGCATTCTGAGATCAAAAAGTTTGAGAACTGCTGACATAGTGAAATAATCCTAAGAGGAGACCATCGGTGTGATACTGTACTGAACATCACTGGACGTGGAACCAGTCCAGGTCTGGGGGATGATCAGCTTTGATTTAATGACCATATTGCATCTGTCTGTCAGTCATCCAGGGCTGGGGTGCTAGGAAAAAGAGGGAATCATAACCAGCATATCCATGTAAATGTAAGCTGTAGGCTTTAAGGGAGTGGTTGAGGACAGGCTGTTGCCCATTTTCCCAGATCATCAATTCAAAGAGCATTGTTTTTGGATTTTTATGGAATGCCACTTTATTTGATATGTCCCTATAGTGTGTTAAACTTTGGTAGGAGTGTGCATAAATTAGGAAGAATTTGGGGCATTTATTATGTTCTATTCAATTTTTAGTTGTCCTGTTTCAGCTCATTCTAACACTCCTTTTGGTGTCATGCTCACAAGGTGAACAATCAACATTTGTAAAGTAATCAACTGATTGATTGATTGATTCTTGCCTAAAGTCCAGGAGAGAGCATTACTTCATTCATGGTGTACTAGCTTATTAACCATGTAGCAAATTACTTCTATGAATAGAAGTATTCAACTACTCTTTTATTCAATGTAACTGTCTCATATTCTGAAGGAGTAAATACAAGGTCAGTGCAAGTGTCCTCAGTGTCTTGGGAGAGGATTTTAGGGTTTCTCTTTTTAATAGACTTTTGCTAAGAGTAGCAAAGGCACCATAAAAAGAACAGTTAACGAAACTTGTTTTCTTCATTACCAAACTTAATATAAATACTTCAGCATGAGTGTTCTTCTTTTTCTTTTTTCTTTTTTAATTATTCATGAAGTTTATTTTTTCTGGAGTTGGGGGTGGTTATATACAAGAATAGTCTCAAAAACAATTGGAATAGTATATAAGTAATGTAATCATTTTTAAAACCCTAACTAATGCAACAAATGATTCATAATCCAAAAAACACAATGTAATAAAATTAAGAATTCAGGTTAATTCTTAATTTGACCTACATTAAATAATTATCATGCAGAAGTGAAATCATAGATAATTTCAAGGTCTCCAGAAGGCTTCAGCATAAGCAAATGAGAGCTTAGATTTTATAGTCCAACATCCCTTATTTTTATTTTTCCCTCAGGTACAAACTCACATCAGGACCGTTTTCTTGTGCAATTAGCAAGGTAACTTCCTTACCTAGCTGGCATTGCCCCTTTTCATTCTGGGGTCTGCAAGCTTTTGCCTCTTACACTCAGATCATGTTTTTGTGAGAGGCCACAGAGCGACTTTCTTTAAAGCTATCAAAGCCTTCCTCATTATCCTTTATGGGCTGTGCAGAAAACGTCTCAACTATTAGACATTTAACTGGAGTGCAGTAGAATGGGTTTGCTGGCCCCCTCCAGTTTCTTGGGTAAAAGCTCTGTTCATAATCAGTTTCTGGTTTTTTAAATGACCCTCAAGAGGTTTCTTCCGGTCCACTTCAGTTCCCTTTTTAGTGTCCCATTGATTTTCCAGACTTAAGGAACGTGTCCTTAACCACCTGCTTTCCCATTGGTTCTCTCCTCTGAATACTAAAGGAACACTTTGTTACTTCATACACTGAGACAGGAATATCTTGAGAACTAACACACCATTTATAAGAGTACAGTTTACAATAGCATTTCCTGCAGAAAGAAGGTGCCTCTTAGACAGAGAAAAATGATTTCTGCCCCCCCATTTATTTTTAAAACTGCAAGCAACACCCTTGTTTCTTGTCGATAAAAAGGAAAATAGAATAGAGTAGCAATCACAATACATAAATGATACTATTTGTCCCCTGAGTGCATACCAAATAGTAATTCACTCAAAGAGCTTGCATGAATTATGAATGGCATGAAGGCACAGAGAGCAAACCTCAGTATAGACCCTCTCCACACAGCTGAGGCATGAACATTATAAAGTCACAGAAGCAACACAAACTCTGGGGTGAGATTATAAAGGCGTATAATTTACTTTTGATCCCCCTCCTTCTCTAACTTACATTCTAAATAATAGAGACTATAGAAGCTGTGAATTCAAAAATATAATACTGATTAAATTTAATGTGAAAAAGCTGATCAATATAAAATCTGAAAAACCGCATGACAGTGGTGGAGTTTTCAAAAAAAAAAAAAAAAAAAGTTTCCTTAGTCCCACTCGTCCCCAAACAATGACAAAAACAAAAAAGGCAAAGGAAGAACAAGGAAAACCTTGGGTCCTAGAGTGTACACAGAAGTAGAAGAAAAAGATATAAGCTTGTAGGAGACTTGGGTGTTTGTGTCACGTTTGGTAATGTGGTGCTGTGCACTGAGGACCTGAAATTCAGGGGCAAAGCCATTATTGTTTGTGTTGCTGAGAAAAAGAGTATTCACATCACAACATAACATATGGTTATATTGTTCATTTCTTTTTTAGACTCTGCAATAAAAAATTACAGTCATTTTCCAAAGAAAAGTCATCGAATGATCAGATCATAAGCTCTATAAATAAAAATATGCTGGAGACCTTCAGTCTTGTCTCAGAGTACAGTATTCATGTGTCCTACTTTCTTATTTTTTACTCTAGCATTTTCCTTGAGCTTCTTTTGAACTAAATAATCATGAGGAATTGGGAGGCTACAGGGAGAATAAATCTTGTTCCCCTACAGATAAAAAAAATGCATAAAAGAGTTTCTTATATACACAGACACACACATACCTCTCAAAAGACAATAGTTGAGTTGAAATAGAATCATTATCAGGACATGTGCTTTAGGAGAAAGCAGAAGAAAATGTAAAAGCAAAGATTCATCTGAATGATCCTAGTTAAGGGCCTTACCGAAGAGACAGCTTAAGTTATCTTTGAAAACTGGTGAGGCGCCCTGCTTGGTTGAGTTTGAATTGAATGTTCCCAACATAACATTTCACAAATAGGGATACCCTTCCATTTCACACTGATCTTTCTGGAAATAGCAACACCATTTAGCAATATTTCATATGCAGACAATTACATTGTAGAATTATTGGAGTCTTAGTGCTTCATTAAAATTTTTAAAAAGTTAAATCCCTGTTTTGTTGAATGCAAGAAATGAATAGTAAATATTGATTTAGAATGAATGCAAACATTGCCCTAGGAGTGGATAATTACCGCCTTTCTATGCAAAACACTTATATTTGAAGAAGCACTTCACTTACTTTGCCATGCGGTATACATTCTTTAGTACATTTTAAATTATACGTTGTCCTGGACAGTGTCTGCTCTATAATTTCTTGTGTCTCTACACCAGAGTCAGTATGTAATTTTAAACTACAAAGTTTCTGCCAACTAGGAGAATAAGCTTAACTCTTTCTCTTTGCTGGGATCACAAATTATTACACAAGGATATCGGGAGAGCCAGAAGAATGATGATCTCAGACCTGGAGCAGTTTGGTATCTCTCTCCTTTTTTTAGGCTTGCAGAAATGCCACTAGCAACTGGCCACTGATTTATAGAGCAGAAACTAAATGGAATATAGAATTTATGTACTAACCCAGTTTTACAACCCATCTAAAAGACATAAATTAAATAATTAACATCAGAAATTTTGAATGAATCACAAAGTGGTTTGAATACTTGTTGTAGAAAGGAACCGGGTTAAATAAGGAATCATAACACTTTAGATAGAATATATTTTTGTTAAAATCTTTGATTATTCCAGCTTTATCACTCTTCCAGAATATTTGTAACATAGCATTGTGTAAAGAAATACATGACACTTTTACATATTTATATGTATGTATGTGTACATATGCACACACATATTTATATAGATTTCACATATAAATGATACCATACAGCATTTGTGTTTCTCTGTCTGCCCTATTTACCTTAGTATAATTCTCTCTGAATAATGGCTACCAGAGGCTGGTAGTATGTAGGTCAAAGGGTACAGACTTTCAGTTGTAAGAAGAATAAGTTCTGAGGATCTTATTATATAGCACAGTGACTGTAGTTAACAACACCGTATTGAGAAGTTCTACGTTACTGAGAGTAGACCTTAAGTGTTCTCACTACACACAGAGAAAGAGTTAACCATGTGAAGTGATGGACGCATTAATGATCTTGATCTTGGTAATCATTTTACAATATATATGTATGTTAAATCATCACATTTCATTATTTAAATCTATACAATTTTATTGGCAAATTATTTTTTAAATTGGAAAAATATGAATAAAATATTATTTTAAAAAGAGATATGAAAGTACATGAACACATATAAGCAAGGAAATGCTAACTTTGGAGAAAAGTTACTTTGCAGGAGGTAAGCGAGACAAGATCAAGGGATTGTTTCCATGCACGAATGCAGCAGTGTGTCCATCTTCCACAGACTCCTTGCATTCACATCTTGTAGGATGTAGTCTCCGTATTCTCTCTGGCTTCAAACACTATATAACCTTCCACCTCTCTGACATATTAAAGTTTGCACTATAGGAAAGATCAACTCTAAAAGGAACAGTACAGTTTCAGTGATTATACCATCTCTAAATATACTTGAAGGAGATAGCTCAAAGTTTTACACTTTTGCATATCATGTAGAATCTTGTCGCATCCACTGTGCTCTCCTTCGTTCATACCCTCTCCTATTATTGGCTTCTTTGAGACTAACTTGACTAGTCACAAGAACTACCTGGGGAGCTCATTTAAAAAAACGATTCTCAAGACCGTACTCCAGAGAGTCTGACCTTATGAATCCATAACAGACCCAGGAATCTTTTTAATGCTTCAGATAATTTTTATGATTAAGTTGGGTAATGATAATTCTAGATATTCATTGAACCCATCCTCTAAACTCAATTTTATTTTTAATCGATATAAACAGTATTTTCACTGGTCATGCATCAGAGAGAAAGGGTGATGTTGACTCTTCAGTCCACTCAGTGAGAAATGTCCTCCTTAAACATTTCAGCATAAAAGGGAAGCACAATTAGCATAAACTTTAAGGCAAATCAGAGCAAAACTAATTAACATTAGACCCATTTCTTGATGAAGATTTTGATAGAGGTGTGTTTTAATGAACAGGAAAGTATGAGTTACTCAAATGCAGAATGAAAAGGAAGTGGGTACAGTAAATGAACACAGAACTGGGAGGGCTAGATGAAAAAAAAACTGATAAACCACCTACGTCATAAGAGACACTAAGCTCTGCTCCTTGTAAATACAATAAATGCAATAGTTTGAGGAGAGACAATCTGCAAAAGACTATGTGGATTTTACCGATGTCAATTTTTAATGCAAATTACAACTTAATACTTCAACAGAAATTATGGATAGAAACAGTTCTGGTAAATTTACTAGCACATAAAAAATGCTTCAATCCTAAACATGTTAATCAAATCCAATCTTGTTTATGTCTCTGCGAGTAGTAGAAAGAGATTTTTTTGAAAGAGGGTGTAGGAGATGTCCTAGATGTGTAAATACTAATGCAAATGGCCCTGGCTGGTGTGGCTCAGCAGATGGAGGGCTGGCATGCAAACCAAAGGGTCACCATTTCGATTCTCAGTCAGGGCACATGCCCAGGTTGCGGGTCAGGTCCCCAATAGGGGGCGCATGAGAGGCAACCACACATTGCTGTTTGTCTCCCTCTCTTTCTCACTCCCTTCTCCTCTCTCTAAAAATAAATAAATAAAATCTTTAAATTTTTTTCAAAAGAAATAGTAAAAAAGAAAATAAGAGGTTAATATGTTGTACAAAAAATAAAATCATAAAGATAATTAATAGGCATGTTAATATGCTTTGAGTTTGTCCATTATATCCCTCCACATTCCTAACCATTGTGAGCAGTAAATCTTGTGGGCATTTTTGCCTTCCTTAGTGCACTTGTTATCAGCATGGGCATCAGGAGAGGTGAGAATACACCAAGGCTCTTATTTAAGAGAAGGAATCCCCAGAACAGGGCCTAATCTAGCCTTTGACTCCATACATTTATTGGTTCTAGAAACTACTTTATTTTATCTAATCTAAGCTATTACTGATTGTAATACACTTCTTAATTTCAGAAGTGTTAGAAGTTGAAAAAATAAGGATCTTAGAATTTATAATATGTGCAACTCTTGAAGTAAAACAAACAAAGGGACAGGTAGCTCCTGAATTTTTAAAGGTGTTTATCAAAGAAACTCAAAGACTGTCTCATAAAGGTCTGGAATGGTTAATCCCAGAGCCAGTGTCCAGGGCACTAGTGCTTTGTGAGGCTGGTATGAGACACTTTGTCATAGCACGAGAACATTTGTCCTCTGAGATAAGGATATAATTGACAAGGGACAAGGGTCATCTCTCAACAGTTGATCTCAGAGCAGACTGATTTGGTGACTGGAATCTTTTCCACCACCAGGAGGAAGAGATCCTGCTACAATGGTCCACCAGAGTATGGTATATGCCAAAACGTTTTGACCATGGATAAGTTGTTTCCCCTTCTCTGTTCTGAATCATCCAATTTTTCCTTCTCCATTGTCCATGATTGAAAATACCACCTGGTGTCAGTGAGTCGACTATGAAATTGCTGCCTTTGTATCAGACTCAAGACAAACACACATCCCTCAAAGATCCTGAACTTGGACCTGGGATACAGTAACCGGGTGAGATTTGGGTTTGTGTCTCTTTTGGAAGGGTGAATCTGTTTATTGTATACAAGAAGGTGGCATTATTTTAGGCAAGGGCATTACAAAATTGTTCATTGATAAAGAAAAGCATATGTAGAGAGAAATTTTTCCACAGGTGGTAACTTGTTGATGTGCATCTATGACAGATATTTGGCAGAAAAGCTAGCCTTTGCTCTGGGAATTGTCTCAGAGCCTCATCATTTCAATATGCATCTTCTAGGACTGCTTACTATAAGATCACCTACACTGTAGGATATACATGCCATAATGTGGAGACAGTTTGCCTGAAATGCAACCATCATAGAGGAAAGCAAATCCTAGAGAGGGTAGGGCCAGAGCAAAAGAGAAAGTGTGTGTGTGTGTGTTGTGTGTGTGTGTGTGTGTGTCTGACATGGTGAGGGGAAGAAGAGAAAAGAAGAGCCAACTGGTCAGAATTTTAAACACAGAAATTACAAAAGAAAGCGTGAGCTGGTTTCTGTCATTGTAAATGGAAAGAGGTCTTTTTTATTACAGAATGAATTGGCTTCTGATCCAAATTTCACAATTGCATGGGAAAGGTAAGGTTAAACAAGAGAACTCTCATTGACTCACTGTCATTGAATCAGTGAAAGTGGAAAGAGAAGGAAGAATTTGTAGCTTACTTCCACAGAGAAACTGAATGTAAATTTACCACAATACATAACGTGCTAATATGACCTGGAAATGTCCTGCTAATGAGGTCAATACTGAAAAGCTATAATAACTGATAGTGGACTTTTATGTGCCAATCATTATATACCATTAATGATATATTTATATTAACTCCTTCCATTTCCCTCAAATAAATTCATTAGTTTTACTTACTCCATATTACAGATGGGAAAACTGAGGCTGAGTGAAAATAAACAATATGCCCCCAAATTACACAAACAGTTGAGTTAGAAAACCAGGGTCTTTTTTTCCATCGTTACTCATCCATTCCCTTAACCACCATGTTCAACTTGGGACAAGTATAGCACTTCCCAAATACCAATGCAATTCTTGTATTTATCTTCATCTCCTGTCCAAGTCCAAAATGAGAGAAAAAACTGTTTTTCCTCTGCCAACAATACCACTAACATTGCTACATTGCATTATTCAGAAGATTGCTTTCACTTAGTAAGCATGGTGAGAACTCTGCCTAAACATTAGAAATTGTTTTCCAACAAGCACAATTCCAACTAGAAATAGACCAAATACAATTCAAAAGTAGTAGAAGAGGTGGCATTTATTATTATTAACTCCACTTCGAGATTTATTTCAAGACCTCATTGACTGTGTTTCAGTGTACGAGACACTAGAACAGAATCTAATTTGCCCAGCTCTTTTCAGCACCGATGGTCCAGTTTACCCCACTTCAGTCCTTGCAACTGGGCATCATTTCAGAAAGCTGTGTGTTCAAAGAAATGTTACTTCTGCAAACAGTGTTCTTAATGTCAAAGGATAAAGCATCACAGTTGTGGGGAAAGTTGTGCATCAACCAGGAAAATATTCATCAGCCTACCCACTTGGTCATTCACTTTCCCTTTGGCTATTTGGGTGTATTTTAGTAAGTATTAAAATACCCATGAGCTCGCCAATCTTAATTATACAGCTTGAGAAAAAACAATGTGCAGTGAAAGTTATTTTCAGGTATAAAATTAGGACCTCCTTTTAACTCCTCTGCCTCAATATTTACATAACTGTGAGGGCAAAGAAATCAAATGATAAAAATACCAGATACTACAGATTAGAAATGAAAAGTAAACCAGCCACACGCCAGTTTCCTTTCTACAAGTTCCAGCGGAGACCAAAATCAACGTGACTGAGAGAAGATGTAGTGTGGAGAGAAAAATCTCCCAGGATAATCAAGGGATAGATTTCCAAGTTTATTTCCCCCCACAGAACTGTTTTGTTTTCTCACATCAATGAGCTAGAATAAAATGCGGATCCCATGATCAAGCTGGCAGAAGGCATGCTCCCTACCTGGATGCTCGCAAATTGTAAATCACAACTTTACAAGGATTTAACTTTTCCCTTTCCAAAATAATCAAATGTTGTGGTGAGGGGGCCACTAATCATGACAAAAAATATACTGCAAATTCTTTCTTTTGGTGCCAAGTCCAATAAGTTCTCTGAGTGAAATTAAATGCACAATCTTATTCCAAACCACAGCTTCCCTTGGGGATGTTCAAATCTCAAGTGGGGGCTGAAAGGCCAGTTGTATCAAAGCCCAGGGTTACACCCATTTTTTCAAGGTTTTTTTTTTCCCCTTTTTTCCCTTTTTTAACTACTGCCTGTAGTGTAAACGGCTCGGGCCTCTCCGCTTGCAGCCTTTACAGTCAAGTCAGTGCTTCATACTTTCCACATTCTGCCTCTAAAAAGTGGGCCAGTCCCTGACTTCTCTTAGTTTCTCACAGTTTTTGTTTATTTTAAGGGAAGAGGAAAAAAGTAGAG
This sequence comes from Anoura caudifer, assembly GCA_004027475.1. NCBI lineage: Eukaryota > Metazoa > Chordata > Mammalia > Chiroptera > Phyllostomidae > Anoura > Anoura caudifer. The sequence continues at coordinate 697,904 of PVKU01000136.1, read as the reverse complement.
AGAAAAAGGGAGAGCGAACTCCGTTATGTCGTAAGCAGTTACAGGCTCCATCTCCTAGATCTGCAATATCACAGGAATTAGAGATGGAAAAGACCCATTAGGTCATCCTGTACACCCCGTGCCAACACAGCACTATTCCCTACTGTAGATTATCTCTTCTGAGAGTTTTTAATATGTTTAAAGGATAGCCAATGATAACACAGTTTCATTTTATTTCTTTTGCTGCTTTATAGTGTCTAGTCTACAGCATGCCATTTTTAAGGATGGCTCTAGAATGACTTCTTCAAAAACATTGGACTGCCTGTAAAAACTTAGAACAACATTTTGCTATCCAACATCTATGATCCATGAGTTTAGCATTTGTAAATGGAAGCATTTGTAAAAACAAATTTAAGGAGCCAACTTTTAGTCCCCAGGATGGAAATGTTACATATAAGACAATATTACATAGATATATTCTATATATCTAGTACATTATACCCAAAATATAACCATGCAAGTGTGCATATATGTTCACATAAAGTGCATACAAATACTCACTATTACCCCAGAGTGTTTCTGTTTCCTAAAAGTTGTGCCAAATGCTGCATAATTCATGAAAATGTGATCCAAAATATTTAAGGTTATGTTTCTCACAATTTTCTTCTTATCTCTCTTAAGTCACGCATTTTAAATGTCAATTTACATAGAAAAATATTTAATTTCAAGGACACCCTTCCATGTAAAAAGTCTTTAACTCCTTCCTCAGTAGTTTTGTTTTTTCTTGTTTGTTCTTATGCTAAAGTAATGTAGTGTTTCAGTTCAGTTTTTATACCCAAGTATAGGTGCCCTTACTTGCTAGATTACCAGTCTTATACCTCAGGAAAAAGCAGTACAATGTGGGAGAAACCAAGCATGAAAAACTAAAACACTATGTGATATCTCATGCCTACCCTTTTAATTCACTGTCCTTAAAGACTAAATATAGGAAATCAAGTCAATATTACTATTTGAAAGTGTACTATCTTATCCTGGGCTTATAGTCAACATTGATAGAATATGTATTTTTGTTATATCATGTTTTAAGTTATATAGTATTATCTAGGTACATTGCAAGATATATTTTCATTTTTAATACAATTAGTAAGTTGGCTCATCTTTGATATGTGTAGCAGAGAGTAATGATTTCTCACTGATCTACTAAAATGCAGGATAGTGTAGTAATCAAAAGTCTGGTGTATGTATGCTTTATAAATTGTGTGATTGTGGATACTGTCCACTGTCAGCACATTCTATGTGGATTTGCTCAAGTTACTTATTATTCTTCTTTAGCTCTAAGAGGTTGGAGCTTCTAACACTGGGGATTATCCTATGTACTAAGAAAATAAAAGCGATTTTAATTAAATGATGATCTGTTGCATGCTCATCGATTAGAATGTTTTTACACAGTAGTATTATATATGCCAGCTGAACATTTCTCTAAGAGTTCTGACCCTTTGTTTCTAAATTTCGTTCCAAATCACTTGAAACTGTTCTGCACATACTGATTTTATATTTCTTGACCTGATCACAAGGAGTTAACGGCAAACATTGAGACAACAATCAGGAAAGCATTTTTAAAAGCTATTACACTCAACATATGTAGTTCCAACATTCCCCATAAACCTCAATTGGAATAAAACAACATAATTATCTATGACTAAGGGCATTCATAAATAAGCAATGACATCTATGCCATGACTGGATTATAAGATGTCATCAATTATAAGACACATCCTGATGCCAGATATATATATATATTTAAAAAAAAAAAAAAAAAAAAAAAAAAAAACAGGTCCTCAACCACACTTGAGTTTCCTTACTGTCTTAGAAAGCCCCTGTCAGAAGGAAAGCTATCCATACATTTAGGGTAAGTTATGGGCCAAAAAGTGATGGGAACTTTTTGGAATCATGCAGACAAATCTTTCAAATCCAGAGTTTGCTGCTAACCAGTTAGAGGGCCTTAGGCAAATTTAATCTTCCTGGCTTCAATGTATTAAATGATTTAATGATACAACTTATTTAAGTGTGAGATTTCAATGAGATAAAATATATAAGGCAATTTCATGATGCATGATACATAATAATCTCTGAAAACATTTCAGTTATTTCCCTTCCTGTGCCATGGATCAGTGGAGGTCATTTTTAACAAACAATTTTTAATGGGGACAGCAAGTGAGGTGATTAAAAAAATAAAATAAAAGAAGCAGAGGTGAAGGACAAAACTAATTGATTTTACAAAGGTCTTTATAAAAAGTCAAAGGTCTGTTTGTAAATTTAGTGATCTATGGTTTATATAATACTTTACAAGGAAAAGAGCCCATTTTATCACAAATGTGTAAGCTACAGGGATTCAGTTTACTCTATATACAGGTAATTTAAAGAGTAGAATTAAATTGGGAAATTTCAGTGGGAAAAAGTTTTGGCTTCAATACCCCTCAAGTTCTTCCCCATCTTGTCTAGAAGACTTTCAGCTTGCTCTTCCCTTGACAAGGGCTCTTCCCACGGCTGCTTCCTGGAAACCCTCCCTTCCAAGAGGCCCTCCCTGAGCACAGTTACACCATTACTAATGAGGTGTTCCCATTAACCTTCCTACGGAAACTTGTTTATTAACTACATAGCTCTAATAATTAATAAGAATTAATTATTAAATTGTTTATTTATTTGTTTAGCTGGCAACTTAGAGAAGTTCATGGTGTTAGGGTTAAGAGCATGTGCTCTAAAACAATCACACCTGGTTTAGATCCCTGGTCTGCCGCTTAGTTGCTTCTCTTTGGCAAGTTACTTACACTGTCTTCTGTACATGTAAATGGAGAATAATAACAGTTTCCATCTCACAAATTTGTTATGAGGAGTAACTGAGTTAATACACATAAAGTGCATGGTAACTAACATGTAGTATGCTCTCAATAAATATTAGATGCTATTTTTAAATTTTTTATTGTTGTTCCATTACAGCAGCCCCAGATTTTCCCCATTGTTCTCCCCTGCCCCGCTTCCCCTCTGCTGCTCCCACAGCCAGTCCCCACTCTGTTGTCCATGTCCATGGGTCATTTATACCTGTTCCTTGACTAGACCTTTCCCCTTCTTTCCTGACTTTTCCCCCTTCCTCCTCCCCTCTGATTAAGGTCAGACTGTTCCTTGTTTCCATGCTTCTGGTTCTATTTTGCTCATTTGTTTGTTTTGTTCATAAATCCCTCTGATAGGTGAGATCATATGGTATTTGTCTTTCACCACCTGGCTTATTTCACTTAGCATAATAAGTGCTCATTAATAAATAAGTGGATTAAAAAACTGTGGTAGATTTATGCAGTGGAATACTACACAGCAGAAAGAAAAAAAAGGAACTCCTGCCTTTCAAAAGAGCACAGAGGGAACTGAAGAATAGGTGCTACTCTTTTAGGATTACCATCCTTCATGTTCCAAAAACTGAGGTCATTCAGTCCCTGTCATTCAACAGAGCTGCTGAAATAATTCTTAGAAAAGTTTTAGAAGTCATTCTATAGTGGTGTGAGGCATGTAACTAGTTAATTACTCAGAGCTTTTCCAACTCAGAGATTCCGATATTAACCTAAGGTAGTCTTCTCAGCACTCCCCCTCTTCAGTTTCTAGTTTTCTCAAAGGTAAGGTTTTTTGACTACATAACCTCTAGGGTCCACCCTAATCTAACATTCTTTGATTCTATGTGTGAGCCAGTTGAATGTGTTATTAAAATATTCATTTCTGAAAAAATTACTATAAGAGAAGATTTTTTCATTTAGGAACTCAAGTAACTTGGTTCAAATAGCACCGGGGACAGAATTATTCTACCCCAGGGGCAGAAGCCTAGACAACCGGTGACAGTGCTACAGTCACAGTCACTTGGCGACAGGAATATAAACAATCTACTTCCCATGCCTCTTTTTTCCACTACTATATTCTCCTTCTTCCCCACCTTCCACAGCCTAGCCTCACACAGCTCCAAACCAGAGGAATTCCACCCACACAGCACTACAGAAACTGGAGCCAGAAAACCCCTGTTAGGTCATGCAAGCCCCGCCCCTTCCAGAGCAGGAACATCCTCTCCTACGGACACTTAGCTCCTCTTCTGGCTCCAAAATGTGGCTGGGCTTCAGCAGTTCCTGTATATGGTTTGAATAATAGTTTATAAGCATTTGGGGATCCTTTGAAAATAAGAATTGCATATAAAGTTATATTGCTATTTTCTTTACGATAGTTTCTTTTTGTTTCTTTTCTTTCATTTTTGCTTAATCATCCTGAGATTAGTCACAAGAAATTTTCTCAAAAAGAAATTGTATCAGTGAGCCTTTGACTTGATTATTATCAAACTTGATAGTCAGCCACTCAGAACCTGGCTGATTAATGCCCTGTTGTAAATGTGCTATAGAAAAATTAGGTTTTTGAACAATTAAAATAGTACTTAAAGTATTACGTGTTAATTACTGTTAATATATTTGCTCGCATTTCTTCAAGTTGAAGTATATATTTATTTATCGTCTGCAAATTTAGTTTATTTTTAATCCTATAACAATGCTTTATTGCCTTTGGATATGAAGCCTTATAAATGTTAATTTGCTAAATGTTCAATATTTTTTAAATCTGTTTGCTTGTTTCATTGTGCTGAACATACAAATCTAACTTAACATTACTCCAGGTGATAAGAAAGCCAACTGATTAACACAAATGTCAAACATCACTAGGGATTTAAACCAAATCCTTGGCTACCATCCAGCCACTCCTCTGGCTCAAGGACAATTCCATTACATATTCCTTTGTTAGGAAGGGAACATGAGGGTGGGAAGCAGCGTCCAAGATGACATAGTAAGTAGCACTTTGCATGCTATGATATTTATGGTTTTCTTCTTTTGAAGAGCTTAATAAAAATAACCAAGGATAATATTTCTTTTTAACATATACACAAAGATAACAATGAAATTAGCAACATTGCACCCATTTTACAGAGATGAAAGCTTGATTGCAGAGAAACAAAGCTTCTAGTCATCATTACCCAAATCAGGGGTGACAGAGTCAGGGAAGTGTCAAAATCTGTCTTCTAAGTCTCAACTCATAATCATATCAAAAAGACATTTTCTTAAAGGATTGCTAGTAACAGGAACTACAAAGCACTCTATAAAATGTAAAGTGTTGTTAAAAATTTAAAAGTAATAAAGTATTTAATAGTAATAAAGTTCTTAACTAGGTTAGTTTGTGTATTCTATCTGAAACCATGTATATTAAAAAGAAGAATTATTACGAGGAGGGATACTAAACAATGTATTTTTAAGAATTTGTCATTATTTCAGGTAATATAATAGGTTATATATCTATCAGTGAAGTTTATAAACTTCACTGATAAATATACAAGAACGATTTCCTCATTTTGCAAAGGCTGCTATTCATGTTGGAAAACTGCTGTCTACTTTGACACACAACTAATAAAGCAAATGAACTCAACTGCAGCCCATATTTGAGAATGAGCCTTAACTTCTACAAATTTCCTGGAGAGGAGTAGAGACTGATGTGTACTACTTAGAAATTTCTAATTTCAACTTTTTAAGCCAAATAAGAATAAGTCTTCAAAATAAGCAAAAAGTGGGGGGGCTCAAGGGATAAATGGTTATTAACAAAAACATTGGGAACACAATTTTTTGACCCATTTGGAGAATGTAGACTGGGTATAAACTGGCAAAAGGTATTTAAGTTTATATTGAAAAGGCGGAAAAGTGAACAACTAAAAAAAAAATGGGTTCAGCAATTTTAAAATGGTAATGGTAAATAAATGAACTACTATGGTAAAATGTCAAAATTTCTCTAAAAGGAAGCATTTCTCATAGGAACGCAGTCATTGAAAGCAATATAAAAACACAAGCATTTATGCTGTACTCACCAACACGTGAATTCTTTATCTATTTCTCCATTTAACACATTTGCCCATTTAAATATAGACAGTACCTCATGGTGAGAAATATTATTAATCTAGAATTTTTGCATTTTAGGGACCATCTAGCAGCTAACAGGGAAAGCCAACAAGTCTCATTTCAAGTTCACTTTGAGTGATGAGGCCCACAGGAAGGCTGCTTGGGTCACTGCATTGAGAATTTGAAGGCCTCACACTGTCTCAGCAGGAAGAGTCTGTAATCAATTATTGCTGCCTGTCATGGCTGTGGGAGGGGGGAATACAAGCCCACCTGCCATTTATTTGATTTTCTTATCCAGTCCAACCCTCTGAACTTACAGTTGAAGAATCTGAAACACAGAGAGCTTACATTTAGGAATAAAGAGCTGGGGTAACTGGCCTAAGGATAGACAGATCATGGGTTATTCTTCGTAGAATGTAGCCAGCTTGATGTCCCGTTCTGTCCTTTCTGTCATTGCATTTCAAGTGCTGATTGTTTGAAATTCTATAGTAGACATTACTAATACACAGTTGTACTTCTGTAACAATATAGTCCCAGATCTTGCTACCAAAATATCTTAATGCTTCAATATATTCTTAAAACTTTTCAATATATCCATTTTAGTCTATTAATATCTATTTTTTTCTGAAAAAATATTTTTAGTAAAATTAATTTTTTTTCTCTAAGAAGATATAATGCACTATTCTTCCTAGTCTCCATTCTTTAGGATTTTCTTTCCTGTTCAGAAAGTTTGTAAATCTAATTGACTTAAGCCCATCCCATATGATACTAAAATTAGTCATGAGGTGTAGAAGAACCATTAATATACCATCTTTTTCTAAAGTGCATGTCAAGGCTTTGAATAATCTCAAGCCAATTCCCTTGAAGCTTACAGAAAGCAATATGAAATATGCATTGGCCTATATTTACTTTTTATAACTATGCCCAATATAGAATTCCATTTCAGGAATTCAAATGAAATGTAATCAAATAGTTGTTGCAATTGTAATCACTGTATCTCTAATATCTACATCAACAAAAATAACCTCCTATTAATACATGCTGTTCTTCACTTAAATTCCCTCAAGTCACTTACCTTATTTTTCACCTTGTATATCAGTGTGCTCATTCTAAAACTTAGTGGAGTGCACTTATAAAAACATCAATGTCTCTGCACAAGGCTCCTGGTGAGGAAGCACACAGAAACCGTGAGATGGGTGATAACAGAAGTGCCTCATGCACCCTTGGGTGCTTCCACCCTATTTTTCTGAAATACCTATATTAAGCATTCACTGGGAAATCAATGGCAAGTCTCTATTATGCGGGCTTTCTTCTAAAACATCCTCTACCACCAACTATCCTTTAAAAAAATAGCAGCAGATAGGGTAGTCATAGGGCTTATTTTATGACTTTCACTGCTTTGCCTTTCCAGCTGCCCATTGAAGAGATATTTTGGCTCAGGTTTACCTATCATAGCAACATTGGCCAATGGGGACCCATGGAAGGTTGTAATGAGGGGCTCCATTAACCAGTTTCATTATTTCAGAAGACCTAAGGGAATAACATACAAGCCAATAATAAGGCTGCTAAAGCTAGAGTGTTGAATTACTTTGCTTTGAGGCAAAATCTTATCAATTTCATATGAAAACTCTTATTACTTCATGCTGATCAGAGTCCCTGATTGGCAACTCTGTGTTTGATTAATACAGTATGAAATAAATACAAATGAATTGTTTTGTTTGAACAAAACAAAAATATTTCAAAACAGAGTCCTAGACTTAGAAGATAATCAGAGAAGACTAATTTCCATTAAAGGCTTAATATCAATCTAATACCATTAGGAAGGGTGGTGATGACAGTGCAATAGCTAAAACTTGCATAGCACTTACTAAGCACCAGGCACTGTTATAAGCATTATACGTACACTAATTCATTCAATTATCACAACAACCATATTAAGCAGGTACAATTATTAGCAAGAGAGAAATCGGAAACAGAGCTGTTAAGTGACATGTGCACAGCCCTACAGCTAGTGCTGAAGCAAGAAATTGAACCCAGGCAATGTGGCCTTGGAATCCATTCTCTCAATCCCTCCTTTCATGAAATATTCTTGTTAGGGTCTCATTATTAATTAAAACAATGATAATATAGCATAGTAGCTTCCTACCCTGTAAAGTTAGGGATATTGATAGTAGTTTACTCAAGAGATTTTGGTATGATATAATTAAGTTAATTTTTGTGAGACTCTAGACCAATACTTGTCATGAGAGAAACTGATTGTTTGCTAATATTAATAAATAATGCTTTCTAAACAAAACTACAAAGCTTTTTTTCTCCCCTTGCTCACAAACAAACCTCACCTGTGCTCAATATGGGCAACAAATTAACTTTTAAAATTGATTTGCCCTCATATAACTAGGAACATGTATGGCAGTTCAATCGGCTGCCTAAAAACAAACCGTACTGATGAAAGTTCAACATGAATGCTCCCTTTGCAAGCAGGGTGTGGGAGGTGAGAAGGATGGGACACTACAGGTAGAGCAGAAGCACATGGATCCTGGGACCAGAGTGCTGCCAGAGACCATTGCTGAGCTTTTTCCTTTCTTTTCTGCCTCTTCACAAACCCCCTAAATTCACATGCATGGAAACCAACATTTGAACTATAACATCCACCATATGATCTATATATTCCTTGGACTAGCATATCATTGCATAGTATTGCTCAGTTTTAATAAAATTCCATTCTTTGAAGCTCTGTTGTGGAGGAGAGTAATTCCACAGCAGCTTTGAAGTATACTCCCTTAAATAAAGTCAGAGAAAAACCCATTGTTTATTTCACTACTATTTAAGAGTTAATGAGAGATTTGCACCTGTACAGCTGTTGTGGACTGAAACTAGCTCATGGAGTGAATGTGTTTTCTGCTTGAGACAGTTGTAAATGCCTTGAGTAAAAACACTGAGGACTGCTAATGGATAGGTTTATTTTAAAGCATGCCATCTGCTATCAATCATAGAGAAGTATAGGAAGCAAGTTTGGCTAGGCTCCCTTCTTGTGAGCCTGATAAAGACAGGGCTCCAGGACTTGGGAACATTGAGTCCTCAAGAGAATAAAACATCAAACCTACTCAGCAGCTCCACTAACAATAATAAAAATGCCTCTGCCTAAAGGTGACATTCTGAATTTACGATTATTTGTGTCTATAAAGTGTATTCTTTGGCTCCTGACTCATTCTGACTGTCTCACTCCGAGAACAATACATTAAGCCTGCCTGGAGTAAATGGAAATCCTATCCTTTTATTAAACCAGCAGCCAGTACCTGAGACCATCTAATGCCCTGTAGGATCGCAGGAAGATTTTCAGCTCAGCTCTTTCCCTTTTGAGTAGGAAAATTACAAATGAAATCTATGTTAATGCACTAAAATACACAGATAATGTAGGCAAGTTTATGTTTCCTAAAAAAAAAAAAATGAAATGAAAGGGTGAATTGGAACTAATCCTACTGTTCTTCTATCATGTGCCCATCACAGTGCTGGTGGAAAATTACATAGTACAGATACGTTATTGTAAAATTTAAAACCAGTTGCTCAGAGTTGTTATATTCTTTATGCTGTATGAACCAAGCATGTTTTCAAGAGGACAAACATTATTTCCTCGGAAATCTTCCAGCTGTGGAATCATAACCAATATTGCTTTCAAAAATGGATCCCAAAGTATTCCTTGAAAAATGCCGAGGCTGGCTTATTAAAAGTGCTGCCTGCTGAAATTCTCAGTGGATGAAATGAGTTGTGGTGGCATTGGAAACGTCCACAGCTTATAATGGTAGACTCTGCCTCAAATCTGCAGCTTAACTTAATTCTACTGCTAGCCTGGAACACAGAGTTGTGAGCATTTAGGGAAAACCCACCTGGCCAGCAAGCTCATGAGCCTAATTAAAGTTAATAGAGAAATTAAAAGAGGAAAACATTGGCTCAGTAGTGGTAAGAAATGTGTAAAGCAATAGAAATTCAGGGCAGGAACTTACATTTCTGCATTATGCATTTGTTAGAAATACTTCTTCCTAAAGACATGAAATAGAAATTGGTACTATTTCACTTGCTATGTATTATGGGTGATATGTTACAGTTCAATACATGATTTTCATGCTGAAGAAAATTAATGTTTTAGGTTAAATAGCAAAAAAGTGAAAATACTGATTCAATCAATGAGTACACTTATAGCTCCGCTGTGTGCTCAGCACTCTGCTAAGTTCTGTAATATCAGGAATGTGAGTACATTAATATTAGTGTATTATTAGTAATATGTATAACATTAGTAAAAGGCATGGTCCTTACCCTTCATGGAGAAAAATGTCTAACATTCAACTGAAATGAATGCTAGAGCAATATAATAGTGTCAATCTTAAGAGCTAAATTCTTAGAGATTAAAAATAAAAGGCTGTAAGAATCAGAAAAAGGGGAGAAAAGCAAAGACTGAAATGGCCAAAAAAATTGATAAAGTGTTGCATCATTTTCTTAAAAATAGAAGAGATGGAATGAATAAAGGGAGCCTATAATCAACACCTAAAAGGATATAAACAATATTTACCTGGTGAAATTTCAGTGCACTATCAGATGCAATACAGAATTAAAGATTGAGTCAGGTTACAAAACATACCTGGGGCAGAAGATAAGACCAGCAACACATTCATCCTTTGATAGGGGGTAAAAATCAAATATCCATATTGCTCAAGCAGGAAATGTATTAACATTTGAGTGAAGCATGCTAGGTCATAAGTAGGGTGCAGCCCATGAAGGGCTCCCAGCTAGTCTGAACAGGCAGCCCCTACACAGCACAAGTCAATTCACGCCAGGACAGGAAGAGAACCCAGTGGTACCAGATCCTCCAATATATCAAGCAGAACTGGAAACTTGGCTTTTAAGTAATACTTTCCAAATTTTTTAAGACTTTACAGTCATACTAAATACTTTACCATGGTGGGAGAGGTCCATCGGTCCTGCGCTGGGCCATTCAATAGTCCACGTCATAAAGATGCCTGGGTCTTCAATTCTAGGAATCCTGAAAAGAAGTCTATAAACATTACCCAAAGCTCACGCATTATATTTGAAGGCCTTCTATATGGTGGAATCACGGAGCAGTCCATGAAGTCAGTTCTGTGAACTGTTTTACGAGAGCAAGCCTGTTTCTGCAAGTCTGAAGGTCAGAGTGTTTCTTTCACCAGGTTCCAGATCCCAGACAGTGGAGCCCTAAGGAAAGCAGCGCTGTGACAGGCCCGCGCCACTACGATTATGTGGTAGTGGCCATGTCAAAAGGAGAAACGCATGCAGGTTAGCGCTGATTTGTTTCTCTGAACCTGAATCATTTCATCTCTATTCTTAAGAAAGCAGTGCTTTATAAATATGGTAAAAAATTAAATTGAATTTGTAAAGTATATTCCAAAAGATTTTAATGTTTTCATTAAAAGGATGGGTCATTAAAATACAGTTAGTAAGTATTGGCTTGGCCAAAAAGTCCGTGTATTTTTTTTCCATAAAATAAAATACATTTTTCTTTTTCATCAATAACTTTATTGATTTGGATATTTTGAGTGTGTCAGCTATCTCCTAAGGGGAATATTGTTGATTGTTTTCAATGTCTTGATTTGATCACTATCAACTTCAACTGGTCTACCTGACCATGGAGCATCATCCTGTGAGAAATCTCCAGCACGAAACTACAAACCACTTTTGACATGTTTGATCAGTCACAGCACCTTCTCCATGCACTGCACAAATCTTTTTTTTTGCATTTCACCTGTGTTTTTACCTTCCATGACATAATAAAATATAATATGCTGAAAATGTTGCATATTTTCTTCCATCCTCAATATTAAAATGGCTACATAAAAATTCACAAATTTTTGATGTTTCTTTAAATGTGCACTGATATGACAGCTGTCACAATACAATCTAGCAAAATTGTTTTGGATGAAGTTAAAGACACCTAAGTGCTACTAGAGCTATCTTATGGAGAAGAACCTAATGAACTTTTTGGCCAACCCAATATTATTCATAATTCATTATTTTAAATATTCCCTATCTAGACAGTGCCAATCTTCACTGACTTAATTGTAAAGTTATAATTCAGTCAGGTATCATGTCATTATTCAGTCAATGTAGGTATTATGTGATGTTTTCACAATTAATATTTGCAACATAAGATCTACACATGGGGAAGGGGAAAAGTTTAAACAAAAATAAACCTACCCTTATTCTTCAGAAAAATCTTATTATTTCAAACTATTTAAGAAAAGACCTACGTGAATTATTTAAATAGTGCTGCCAATTCTAAATAATAATTCTAAATAATAACTAATAATTGTATGCCATCAGGAAAGTGTTTCTGAAAACATCATTCATTTATTAATCTGGTCAAATTTTTATTGAACTCTTACAAGGTTTTATATTTGCTACAAAAAAAGAATTCTTACTAAAGGAACTTGTGTTACTAATTTGGAAATCACTTATTTTGGTTTATTTACCCTACATTTTTTATTAGACAGCCTCAAATTCAAAACCATATATGTTAAAAGTCCGATGCATAAACAGCAACAGGTTCAAAGACAGGAGCTCCTGCTGCATACAACACTTTCAGATGTCTCCAAACAATGTACAGGTTGCTATTAACATTGGGACAAACTTTATGAATTTTGAATGTCAAACCACCCCCAATGTCAAGAAGGAGATGACAATTTGGGAGGCAACTATGACAACCAAATAATCCAGACTTTAATCAAAATTGACTTACCTGTAAGCAAAGAAAGAATAGCATTAACAATAAAATTCAATCTGTTGTTGCATATTGGAATGCTTAGGGCTGGGATACATTCTGGCTTTATCATAAAGTGACTCCAACCTCTCTGAGCTTCCTGTTTCTCCCCTGGGAAAGTAGAGGGAATTAGGTGGTCTCTTAGAACTCTGCCCTGTCTAGAATTTCTCACCTTGTTTTATGCTATTTCCACTCTGTGGTATTTGACTTAGGAAACCAAAGTGATGTTTTCTTAAATATACTTTGATATGGATATGTTCATAATTTATAGTATTTATAGATTGGATAAACATTTCTCTTTTTTATATTGAATAAAATGCATTTTACTTCTTACAAAAAAAATACCTATATCTAGTTATCTATTATCTATCCATCCATCCTACCTGGAATGCCAAGCTACAGAGAAAATCACTGGTAAAATTTTGATCTATTTCTTCTTAGTAATTTACTGTATGCATATTTATACAAAGTTGTTATTGAGTTGTGTAATTTTTATTCTTAATCTCTCTCCACTCTTATTACATCAAAAACCTTCCCCCATATTTTTGGATATTCTTTAAAAACACAACTACATGTGAGCCAGATCCCCAGTGGGGGACCCTGGAGAGGCAACCACACATTGATATTTCTCTTCCTCTCTTTCTCCCTCCCTTCCCCACTCTTTAAAAATAAATGAACAAAATCTTTTAAAAAATACAATTATAAAAGCTTCCATTAGATGGGCGTATCATAGTTGATTAACCATTTTCCAAATGTTGGACATTTATGTTGTTTTCACTTTTTATTTTGCAATAAAAATCTTCGCTAACAAAACCCATAAGTATTTCTTTAAGATCAATTCCTAAGTACAGATATACAATTTCTAACGCTTTTGACCTGTACTGCTACAATGCCATCCAGAAAGGTTGTCTCAATTCACCGTCACTGGTGCAGAAGTTTGTCTATTTTTTATCAACACAATAGTATGCACTGCTTGAATACGATAGGTGGCCTGTAACAAGAGATTTTATATTGTTTCCTGAGGAGCAAAAGAGGAAGAGGTGCCACCTTAATCTGTAATTTTTTCAATCACAGATTTTGAGTATTCTTAAAAGCTTAAAACTAGGCACTGGGCCCACTCCCACTCCTTACTCTCTTTCTCTCACACACATGCATGCAACTCCCATGGTCATATATGTAAGATGAACCTTCTGATGACAGCAAACAGACCCCCACTGACATACACAATCAGGGAAAGGGAGGACTTTCCTGAGACCACTTGGTTTTAAGCCAGCTGTCAAGAGGCCGTGAGAGTGAGAGTGAGTCTTCAGGGGATCCTGCCTGGTTGAGAAAATAGTTTCTAAGATGTCAAAAGTATGATATGGTGTAGGTGGAAGAGATCTTTCTTTTTATCTACTAGATGAAAAAAACTGTTACCAGGAAATGCAGTATTTTCAAAAAACCCAGCAATAACTAAAAGAAAAAATTTCTAATTTTGCCAGATAGCACAAGGAATACAGCCACCAGTCAAAAGTTTCTGTGTCCAGCTCAGAGCTGGATTTCTTTAACAAAAATTTCCCTCTGTAGCCACCTAAGTGTCTGTTGAATTAGGCAAGAAGCCAAGCTGGGGTAGAAACAGTCATTCACAAGAAATGTCCGTTTCCAATTGGATCTCTGTGGCTGTTTCCCATGCAATGGTGAAAAAATGCTTCCTCTGCTTGTATGTTTTGAGAAGGCTTTGGTTTGATGAGGAAGTCAGATATGCTTTTCAGAAAGGCACCCATAGCAAGGGAAGTCACTGTTTGGTACACTCACAACCAAGATGTCCATGCCTTTAAAAAAATATCTACCTCTATCTATCTATATTCCATATACAGATATATATGTGAGAGAGAGAGAACGAGAGAGAGAGAGAGAGAGAGAGAGAGAGAGAGAGAGAGAGAGAGAGAGAATGAAAGAAGAAAGAAAGAAAGAAAGAAAGAAAGAAAGAAAGAAAGAAAGAAAGAAAGAAAAAATTATTCCTTGTCTGCTCCATGATTTTGATGTTGAAAGAAACCTGTTTAGTTTAAGTGACTCAGTCAATTCTTTTGGGAGCTTCCAAAGTTCCTATAAAAAGAAATCTGTGGGAAATGAATGGTTGCATAATCACTAACATAACGCCAATTTCTTTAAACCTGTTATCTTTCAGGTGTTTTGCATTGTATTGTCCCAAATAGTGAATTCCTATCTTCTATATATACCTAAAAGTGTTGAGTAGTAAGGCAGATTGGATAGCCCCCTCTCTCTTTTTTACCCTTTACCTAGGTAAATAAAAAGCAGAGAGCACGAAAGGCGAGTCCAGGTTGTACAGCAACGTTAGCAGGCCAGGATTATGAAGGGGACAGAATTAAGACAATTTTCCAGACAACTAGTGGGTGAAGGAAAACATGATTTCTTCTGTTACCTGTATACCTTAAACAATTTTGTTTTTAGCCTAACTTAAGAGAATTAGTATCTCTATAATCTCTTTTGGTAGCATAGACTTGGTTAACTATTGATAGTTAGATTATTTGCCTTTTTACACCACAGTAGACACAGAATTTTCTTGTTGTTGCTTAAAAAAATTTAAATGCCTGGACTTAGAAAACCAACTTTAAAATGAAAGAAAAGCTTAAGGCCACACCTAAAAGCCAAGGCATCACATATAAAGGACGCTGAAGAAAACAAAATGGATGCTATTCACTTTCTAAGGATGAAGATGACTGATGCGTGATCATCAATTTATTAAATGAGTTATAAGGAATTCCAAGGGCTGCTGTTCTAGCAGCTACCCAGCAGAAAGTCCACAGGTTTATCATCTCCTGGTAGCACCAAAGATCCTAACAGAAAACTAATGCTAAAAGCAAACCCCTTCTTTTTTTAAACTTCTTGAACTATGACTATCCTTTGTGAAAAATTAAAGAGCCTGAGGGGGTACTGATGGTTTGTTTGCCAGAGGAGCACATGTCAGCACCCTGCAAACTGAGGCTCTGCAGCAAGCATTCAGCTAGAGTGGGGACCAGCAGCCCCAAGCCCTAGCTGCACATTAGCATCACTTGGGAAACTTTGAAATGACTCATGCCTCAGGTCTATTCTACATCAAGTAATCAGAGTGTGGGCATGAGACCAAGACATAGGTGGTTTTTTTTGTTTGTTTGTTTGTTTGCTTGTTTGTTTGTTTTTAAGGTCTTAAGGTGATTCCAGTGTGTAGCCAGGGAAGGGAACCACTGACATGCTCTTAAGGCCTCATATCTTAAACCACACCCTACTCAACTGTGGATACATTTCTAAATGTAGTATCTTTACAACTAGATTAGATTATAAAATACTTTATTTTGCTACTGCTGTATTCACAATACTTAAAATGATACCTGCATTACATAGTGTTCAATGCATTTATACATATAATAATAATTGAATACATTATTACAAGGCAACATTTTTTAACAGTAAATGATTATTTTATAAGTGATGAATATATCATGGGAAGAACGCTTTCACATAGGGCATTATTGTTTGAAGAAAACATTAGGAAAATGTTGAGTCTTTGCCTGGACTTTGCAGGTGGTATGAAATGTGGCTTATAGAGAAATATTTGAGCAGAAATTGAAAAGGCCAGTGAAGGGAGAAGGGGGCCAAATATATAGTGAGGGAAGATGATTTGAATGCAGGTGGCAGGCACACAATACAATACACAGAGCATGTATCATAAAAATGTGCACTTGAAATCTACAAGGTCTTATTAACCAATGTCACCTCAATAAATTTAATTTAAAAACTCAGAAAACAAAGTCAAAAAGAAAAAGCTAGTGTTAAACAGAAAAGGCTAGTGTTAAGCAGTTTACAGGACAAGAGGACCAAAATTTTGCTGAAGAAATGTCTAGCTAGCCTTCTGCATTCACACCAGAATATCTAAATTGAAAATTTCTACTTTATTTGAAAAGAATTCTAGAAAATATGAAAAGCTAAATGTGTTTGAAACATAATTTGTGATCAAAAAGAAAGAAAGGGGACAATTGGGAGCTAGGAAATATTCACAGATAATAAGTAACATTTCAATAACTTAACTTCATTCTACGGGGATGGTTCTAGTTTGAAACAGTAGGAAAGCAAAAGAACAATATATATTTAATTTCCATAAAGTTATACATCATATCTTTTTTGGGTAAAATAAAGATCATGGGTTAAATCTTTTAAAGCTAAGGGGAGTTGTATAATTGTGCAGGGTTTCACATTTTATTTGTAGGAATATAAAACTCTGTGGTCAAAATTGCCCTTAAAAATTTTAATATATCTCAGTAACAAAAATACAGCCAGTCTTTCGCTAGCTATGGAACTAATCACTCTTTCTATGATTGAGCATTATATAAACTAGTTGGCTCATGTTTACAAATCATGTTGTATATCTCAAAAAAAATCTTTAAAAACTAGAATCACACTCAAAATGATCAAACTAAAATCTTCATAAAAACTAGGAATCCTATGAGAAGTAAAACCAGAAGGCATGCATCAACTGAGGAGAATAAATAAAAGAAAGCCCTGATTATGTACAGTGTTCTCTATTTCTCTTTACTGCTCTCAAATCTCTCTCCTATTTGTATTTTGTACAGAATATAATGCAATTAACATAAGTTGAATTCATCTTTGATGATATGCACAATAGTCACTGACCATAAACAAGGTGAGAAGCATATATGATATTCTCTTCTTTTATTTTGCTCAAAGTTTTTCCAAATGAATTAGGAGATGCAGAAGGAAAGTTATTCATTTTTTATGCTAACATAAAATCTGAAGGGGAACTAATATTTTGGAATATAGAGTCAATATACAAAACATACTATGGCAATCTAAAATTACAAAGAAACATAACAGTTAACAGAGCAAAATGTAAGTTTCTGGATTCAGGTTCCAAATACTAGTTAAGTTCATTGTAACACATAGCTAAATTTACATGAAAACAACCACCTGTTGAACATGATACAAAAATCAAGAGCTATGGTGCTGAGAACTCCATGTTAGGATAATAACTGTAACAACTATACAGCAGGAAGACACAGTTAGATTTTATTTTAATTATACATCTAGAAAAGTAGTGATAAGGTGGTAATAACAGAGATCATGTATAGGAGGTCTGTCCATAAAAAGCCCAGCCCTTGTTAATATTACCATAACAATTTGTGTGACATCTATGTTACCTGGCAGCCAAGGACAGTGGACTGAAATGAACATGCATGAACAATGATGACTTCACTGTACTAGTCAGTGGGGGCAGTACCGTGAGAGTATTCAAAATGACTGAGCAAGTAGAGCAGCAAATCTGCATCAATTTTTGCATTACATTGAATAAGCTTGAACATTCCTCCATGGAAACTATTCAGATAATTCAGAAGGCTTTTGGGAATGATGCAGTGAGTGCAATGCAAACAAAAGTGTAGCACAAACATTTCAAAGATGGTTGAGAATCAGTTGAAAGTGATCTCTGTTCCAGAAGACCTGCAACAAGCAGAATACCTGAGAATGTTGAACATGTACCGGCTGCAATCAACAAAGATCAGTCACTGACAGTGCGAGAATTAGAAGCTGGTCTGGGGATTCCAAAAACCACTGGGTCCGAGATTTTGATGCAGGATCTTGGCATGAAACGTGTCATGGAAAAATTCATTTCACAGCTTCTGCTACCACAGCAAAATGAACATTGTGCTTCAGTTGCTAATGACTTGATTCAAACTGCTACCAATGAACCAGATGTCCTCAAAAAGGTCACAACAGGAGATGAATTGTGGGTCTATGGCTATGACTCTGAAACAAAGGCCCAATCATCCCAGTGGAAGGCACCTGGTTCTCCATACTCAAAGAAGGTGTGGCAAAGTCGCAGCAAAATCAAGAGCATGTTAACTGTGTTTTTTTAATTGGGAAGGTGTTGTTCATCATGAGTACACCCCTCCAGGCCAAACAATTAATAAGAAGTACTAACTCAATGGTCTTCATCAGTTGAGAGATGCAATACAATGAAAACAGCCACAGCTATGGGCAACTGGTGATTGGCAGCTTCATCACAACAGAGCGCCTGCTCATGCATCACATCTGGTGCAGAGTTTTTTGGCAAATCATCAAATCACCCAGGTGACTCAGCCCTGCCTGCTACAGCCCACATTTTGTGTCCTGTGACTTATGGCTTTTCCCAAAACTAAAACACCTTTGAAAGGGAAGAGATTTCAGATCATCAGTGAGATTCAGGAAAATATAACAGGGCAGCTGACAGCAATTCCAACAAAGAATTTTGCAGAGTTTTGAACAGCGGGAAAGATGCTGGGAGAGCTGTGTGAGGTCCCAAGCTGCCTACTTTGAAGTGGACTGAGGCATCATTTTCCTGTGCACAATGTTGCTTTTATCTTGCATATTCTTCAATAAATGCCTTAGTTTTCATAGTTTATGGCTGGATAATTTATGGACAGACTATATAGTCAATTCTCCAAATATTTTTAACAAAATAAAATTCTACTGTAATACATGTTATCAGTGATTACCTCACTGCCAGTTATCATGGTAAATTAATGAGTTTGAGGGTAACTTGGAGCCCTTATACAAAGTTTGATGGCTAGTAATCTTCTTGGGTGTTTCAGGTCATTTAGATGAAACAAAACAAAAAACTTTATTGTGGAGAAATGAAATGGTTTACCTGCAATGATCATTAGATTCATCTTAAAATGGTAGAACTGTCAATTTGAAAAAGACTGTAGCAACCATCCGGTCAGAATTCCTTCTTGGTAAAATACTTCTTCAATAGTGTATGGCATCCAAGAAGGAAAGAAATGTTATAAGTTTATTAATACATGTAAGAGTGAGGTGTTTGAATTTTTTAAAACATGTCTTGTGAGTACTTACACAAATGGTCACCTAGTCACCATTTAAAAATAAATTTGAGTGGCTAATTAGTAACTCTAGGAAAAGTGTAGACTCAAATTGACATTTTCAGCTCAATCTCTCTTTGGAAATCAGGACTTCCATATTCAAGGTTCAACCAATCATCTCCACTCCCCATATCCAAAACTGGATTCTAATTTTCACTCTTTTCCATCTGTTCCTATTTCTGGTTTTTTTTCTCCATTTATATTGTTAATCATTCCATCATCTTAGTTTTAAATGGGGTATTTAGTCCATACAAACTAATTAGTGATATTTGGGTTTATGCCTACCATTGTATCATTTGCTTTCTATTTGATCCACCTGTTTTATACTTTTTTCTTGATTTTGTCCTTTTGATTAATCAAATATTTTCTAATCTGTTAGCTTGTTAGTGGTACATTTTCTAGCTTTTTCTTTAGTGGATACCATACAGGTTATAACAGGTGCCTATGGCTTCTTACTGTCTATTACAAGTTCCCTTGTCTCCATACATGGTGATTCCCTCATTATAGTTACACAGACTCAACCTTGAAGTTATCCTTGAATATTTACTTCTCCCACAAATACAACCCATCAGGAAAATCTGTTGATTTGACTTCAAAATGTATTTAAAATTCAACCATTTTTAACCACCACAACTCCTAGCCCTTTAGTATAAACTATCCAGCTCTTACCTAAACTATGTAAGTAGTTTCTTCACCAATCTTCCTCTCCTCTTGTCCCACTGGAATCTGTGTTCTACTTTCTGTCAGCGGGACCCTTTCAACTATTAGCCAGATAATACTGTACAATGCTTAAACTCTACAAAGGCTGGCTGTCTCACTTAGAATAAACTCCTGAACCCTTCCTTATCCTTCAAGGTTCAGCACAATCTGACCCCAATCATCTTTGTAGCCCCTCACCTTGTGACTCTCTCTGTTAGTCACTCCTCTCTAGCCTCACTAGTCCCCTTGTTATTCTTCAGATACAGACTACAAAGCCCCTGCCTGAGCACATTTGAGTGTCTACTTCCCTGGCCGGGAGCAGTCTTCCCTCAGTTACCCACTTCTTTGTTCTCTAACTCAGTCAGGTCTCTACTCAAATGTCACCTCCTCAAAAACAGATTTCTTACTTTTTAAAATCACATTCACTCCCTCTTCATCCTCTTGCTCTACTTTATTTTCTTCATAGAAAATCCTGATGCATTAACCATTTGTCTTCTTGTTTATCATCTTTCTATTCTGCTTTAAATGAAAACATCAGAGACCTCTTGTTTCTTTGGTTCCCTCCCCACTGTCTAGAAAAAGGCTTGAATAGACCTCAACGGAAGCTCAATTTATGGAATTAAAAACAAAGTAATAAAAGATTTCTAATCATTAAAAGTTGCATTCATTTTATATTTTCTCATTTCTCTGTTCATGTTCTCCCTTTCAGAGGTTTTCAAAAGAACTCCATAGTGAATTATCCATATCTAGGTCTTACCCAAAACATACCTTCTTGGAGATTGTGGCTTACAACATCCTCAGCTGACAACACTTTATACACAGCCCTCAGGCCAGACAAGCACGTTCCCCCACATACATTCTAGCTGAAATGTCGTCTTTCCTTTTCTTCATTATTGTCCCATCCATCCAAGAGATGCTTGCTCTGGGATCTTGCCGTGATCTATCCTCAGAACTGCTACTGCTTAAATTTCATTTAAATGATATTCACAGTCAAAACTGTTGCAATTAAGAGAAGAATACAGCTGAAAGTAAAGAGATGCATTATATTCCCAAAGTAGTCACACATTTATCTCTCTCTGCCCCAGATAGAATAGAGCCATCTGATAGGAATGTAATGCAAGCCACATAGGTCATTTTAGATTTTCTAGCAGCCATATTTAAAAACTAAAAAGCAATGTGGAAATTAATTGTGACAATATATTTTATTTAACCCTATATATATCTGAACATTATGAATCTAACATGTAATCAATATGATAATATAAATTTTTATATGAACTATGTGGGGATTGTAACAGTCTGGCCACATCATAAATCTTCCAGGATATTAAACTAAAGCAGTAATCACTCCACATAGAACGTTAATAAGCTGTGGTTCTCAAACTGGGGGTGTAGAGTGAGGGGATGAGGGGTGGGAGTTGTAATCATCTCAAAAACCTTTTGAAATGTTCCTGTTGAGAGCCAAAGCATGCGTGGTTTGCAAACAATGCTCCAGACAATTTAGAAGTGACCCCATTTTTTCTCCCAATTTGAGAACCAAAGTGGAAAAGAGAGTTCTTCCAATGGAAATGGATAATTAATAGAGGCTCTTCCACTAATAACACTCAAAGATTACGTGATGTAGAAGCCTGGCATCCTCCCAGCAATCTGCTAAATCATCCACACATCATGTAACACTCATTTTTTTCAAATAGAGGGGAAAGGCTACATCCTTAATGTCCATTTTAGCCAAATACATCTCTTTTGGCTTAATGTGTAAACCACATCTAGATTAATCATCAAGGGCTGCTAACTATGAAACGAAGCCCTGCTACCTTTCCTTTACCTCGCTCTCCCTTTGCTGGCTTTTCTCTAGCACAGAATTTTTCACAGGATAACACCTGGTCTCCATGTCCCTTTGACTCAGCTTTCTAACCTCTTTGGGCTGGTGTAGATGAGGTGACATGTTAGAACAAAAGGTTATTGAGAGAGCCAAAATTAAATATCAAAGACCAGCCACAGCACCGTGGGACAATTCTGATTTATATGGGCTTTCCTGTGCCATTTTCTATCCCATGGTAGAAGCTGTCATGCGTGGGGAAGCATTCCAGTAAGTTGACCAATGGTCTGTGAATCCATGCATTGGCATCATCCTAATTCTGCTCTGTGACTTGATCTCTCTAAGATTTACATTGCAACAGTAATCTAGACATTTCAGAATTGTTCTGGAAAGACACAAAAATTATGTAAATAAATGCTTTCAAAATGCTTTGGAAAAATAATTTTAAAATCACCAAAAGGTTTTGTTTTTCATTGTCAGATGCTTTCTTTCTCATTTTCAGATGACAAATGCAATGACAGATACTCGATGTTCCTGAAAGGGTTTTTTTTGATATGTAAACTCCTTGATTTGAGATTAAGTTTAGAGGCACACAACAGCCTGTGTAGCTTTAAATACCATAATTATTTCAAATACAAATTTAAAATTCAGACACCTAGTGTTACTTAAATGCACCCAGGTTTTTGTGGTTTAATAATAACATCTGTTTTGATTTTTCAACCACAAAAGTGCGTTTAATCTGTTCTTCCTTTAGTTGAACTTTTCACATCTGCTTCGGCTCGGTTCCCATAAGCTAAAGACCAGATCTATTCCAAAAGTAGGAAGTCTACCTGTACCACTGTTGTTCCTGCTCAAAAGATCTGTTTTTAATACCGGTTGAATATTTCAAAAGAATAACAAAAATAAACTTCTTACCCATAATGCACTTTTTATGCTTTTTGGCTTACATATCATCACGTGGTCATTTTATGGATCCAATGTTGGGCAGAAATGTTAAATGAAAAAAGTGAATTATAAGATCACACATACGCAGGTATTCCCTGTCTTACCTCACCCTCGCAAATTTTAATCATGGGAAAAGGAGTGTATTTTATTGCATTTACTGTTTGTGAGAAAGTTACACCAAGGATGGACAGTGGCTTCAAAAACCCAGTGGTTTGTTTTGGACACATACCTAATGCTTATCTGAAGCTCATGGGTCTTGAAAAATAGGCCGGAAAATGTTGCAAGGACAACATTACTTCACAGATTTTCCACAATTGTTTGCTGCCGCCAGACTTTGGCTCCACTTCTGCCTTATTTATAACTAATTCAGAGAGACATACCTAAAATCAGAGACTCTGAAACCAAATCCTTTGAAGTGTCCTTGAAAAACAACCAAGGCTCTAAGAAGAAAAAAATTTTCTTCACTTATGGATTTGGTTGAGAAAGTTATTGAATAAATGAGTGTCTGGGCTAGATGTGTGTTGTTTTTCTCAAGTGGAAGGATTAACTCTCTTTACCAGCATTTACATGAGATTGAACAAAGCTGAATATTCAGTCTTTATTTGGACAAGATTTAGTTGATATCAAGCTAGTTTACTTATTTTATTTTAGAAATTTATTTTGAATATGCGAGATGCACATAATTATATATTTTTCCTGACACATGATTATGTAATTATATTTGGTCCTGTTTCCTGGACAGAGTAACACAGCACACTGCAATTAGTAGGTGTTCAACCCATGTTTGGTGAATGAGGCCTAATGAGGCAATATAATGGGGAGAGCCTGGTACAGTACCTTTGTCTATGCAAACAAGATGATTCCATGATTTGAATAATTTCCCAATGCCTAATGTAAATAGGAGCTGTCAGCGGAGAATGATTCAACTTAATTCAAACAAATATTTATTAGTTGCATGATTTGTACAAGTCACTATGATAGCTACAAGGATTCAGAGGAAGATGACTAGGAGATTCACGAGGATAAAGTATAAGATAAGCATACAAAGGATCTAAAATACTTTTAAAAAATAACAATGATCTCACCTTTAACTGGAACCTAATCAACAAAAGAAAAAAGCAAGCAAAATATAACCAGACACATTGAAATTAAGAACAAACTGACAGTAACCAGAGGGGAGGTGGGAGGGGATAATGAGGGAAAGATTTTCAGGAACAACCAAAGGACACACGGACAAAACCAAGAGGGAGGGTGGAAGCAGGGGAGGTAGGTGAGTTTGGCTGGGGTGGGGAGGAGTGGTGGGGGGTAAATGTAGACAACTATAATTGAACAATAGTTTGGTTTTTTTTTTGTTTTTGTTTTTTTTTTAAGTAACAATGCATTGCTATGGTGGAGCTAGCATTTTATAACAGGCCTTGAAAAAAGTAGTCAAAATTTTGAGAGTTTTAAATAGGAGATGGGCTGGAAGTGAAAGGAAAGAAGGGAAGTAGTCTGGTAAGAGCAAAAGATTTCAGGTCTAGAGAACAGTATTAGGAAATGTTGAAAATGACAAGCAGCCTCATTTGTCTGGAGAACAGGCTCCTAGAGAGAGGATTAGAGGAGGATAAAGATAGAAAAATCACTCAGTGGCATGCTATGGAATGCTTAAACACTATGCCAAAAAACATGTACATAATTCAGTAGGAAATGAGAAAATGGATCTTCAAATCAGGTTTTCTTAAGGTAGTATTCAAACAACTATCACAAAATTTTAACCATTTTGCCAGCATAGACAAAACCAAAGAATTAGCATTTTTTCTCAAGTTGGTCAAATATGTTTAGTATAGTTTTCAAATTCATTTTTGTTTAAAAGGTAATTCATGAGTATATCTGTGTATCTTGCGGGGGGGGGGTGTCTGTCAAATTTCCTGATCCTCAGATTACTTACTGGGTTTAGAGATAAAGCACAGAAGGCTCTTTTAAAGTTTATGAAGCAAAAACATACATTCCTAGTCAGAGAGAATGAAATTTGAAAAAATATGAGAAAAACTATGGTTGGGACTTCTTGCACCCAAATCCTCAAAATTAAGTGCTTATCATGATCTATTAGACTATTGGCAATTGTAAAAAGCAGACTCAATATATGAACCATTAATCAAATGACAGTAAATAAGATACTTTTTAAGAATCAAAAAAAGATACCTTATCTTTTGATAAGAATCAAAGAAAAATCTTTTTTTTTTATTTTGTTGAGAGAACTAAAAAAGCAACTACATAAATCCTGAGAAAAGTTCCATGATGAATTATCTCTATGGTTTCAAATAGAGATGGCTTGCTGAAAAATATAGAATTTTGCTATATATGTGAAGGATGTGGGTCATATCCCTAACTAATGGGCTCATTTATTTAGTACCTTCTACTAAGACATGACTATGTCAGTGGAGTCTGGAATGCTAAGGTGAAAAAGACTCAATATGTCCCAAATGTCCCAAGCCAAATTTCTCTCCCCATTTTCTCCACCCCAACCTGGCCTACATCTAAGATTCTCCCCTACTGACTGACTAATACAAAACACTACTCATAATCCCACCCTGTGTTCCACATGCAAACCAACAAAATGTCTTACAACTTTACTCATGAAGTATTTTTCAGTTCCAAACCTATCAACAATTCTGCCACCCTAATCCAAGCCCTCATCATGCCATCTGTAGATGACTGCAATAGCATGCTACCTGATCCTGATCAACTCACCTTTCCGTGATTCATTTTTCATGCAGCCAGAAGACTGGCATGACCTTGTCACCACCCCCTACCCCAGTCTCTGTTCCTTTCCATTGCTCTTTGGATTTTATTCACTGTTTTATCTTTGACATTTATTTATGAGTGGAATTGAATTCAATTTAATCAAAGATGTGGTCACTATAGTCAAAAGAGAAAAAAGGCAGATAAATAATGGGATAAATGATGCAACTGGAAAGCCCCCAAAATTGGTTATTTTGGTAAAATTCCTTTCAGAGGTAACTAAGTTCCACATGAAAAATAAAGCATTCTCTTCCACAAGGCAACATTTTCCTTGCTTCTTCATTGGATTCCCATGATTATTCATTGGTTTGGTATTTTGGAGTTGGTGGACTTGATTCAGAACATGAGAAACAAAATTCTTTAGAAGTCAAATGCAAGTTTTGAAAACTTAATTCATTAAAAAAAGAATTTGCCAAATATTTTTACAGCCTTTCTTAAAAGACTTCCTCAGTTAGTTGGTCACAGTACTTCCAGAAAAACTGTTATCATCCAGATTTTAGGTAGGGCTCCCATTCAGAAGGCTACCCAAACCTGATTCTTACTTATTTTTAAAATTCCACAATGTGTTTTTCCTTCTCATAAAAGATTAAAACTGCATCATAACAGAACAATCTATAAGAATCATAATGCTTTTTACAAGTAAGAAATGGATCAAAAAATCACTTTATGCCTTGTTAAAGTAATCCTCCTGTTTCTTAGAAGGACTTTCTAGCATCTTATTAGTGGCATTTGATCCAACTGATGTATTACTGACATAGTGATCAGTAATGTGGACAGAAGATGGATCATTTCCACTTAGATCACAAAGAGAATATAATTTTGTGACTGTCAGTTCAAGAGGGACAACTTTCAAAGAATTTTGGCAGACAAACCCCGTTTTGTATAAACAACTTTTAAAGTTGTTTTAGGTTCTTCCTCAGATTCCTTAATAAATCAGTGTCCAAAATAATACCTAATACTAATCTATTGTTTTTATTTGGACTTGAAAATATACAAAAGTAGAATTGATCTTAAAGTGAAAGTTAATTAAAAATATGCACTCTTTATTAATATCAGTAAAATACTATATTAGCAGCCAAATATGACTGGGTAGTGTTTTGTCGTTGTTGTTTAGTTTGCATTGCTGTTTTTCCATCTTAGTTACTTTTCACTACTTACATATTAAAACTAATTGGTTTTTGGTGCCATATTCTCATTGATGAACAGCTCCTCAAGTAGAAGATGTACAGTTTTTGCATATTTTAATAAATTGGTTAGATAAAAAGCCACATATGTTCAAATGTAACACAATGCTAAACATATCACCATTTTACCCTTATGTGAAACTGTGAACTGTGAGTCTGCCAGGCAGCTACAAAACATACTAAAATATTTCCTTCATAACTATACTGTTAAAGTCTCCAAGTATCTAGATTAGCACACACATTACTTACTTGCTTACACTATTTGGTTTTGTTTTCATTATTTAAAAAACAAGAAAGAAATTAATTTCAGGAGTGCTAAGGAAAAGATATATACATGCATGTATTTACAAAGGTTGCTTTGTTTTATAACACTTATTTCATCCAAGAAAAATACAATTCAGATCATGAATGTTGTATGAATACTTGCATGGATCCAACCTGATTCTCTGATTTTCTTTTTGTGTGTTACACCACCCAAAAATCACTTCTTTATGGCAGTTATGGATTTATCACCTAAACATATAAGTTCATGCATTTCCAGTATATTGATCTTTATTTTGCAAATGTTTCAGCAGCTTTTACTATCACTGAAGTAGTGGCAACATGTTCTATTTAAGATCAAACAATCGCCCGAAATCTGGCAAGATTTAACAGAAATTTAAAACAATACTTTCCAGAGAAAACGCTAACCATCTGCAACTATTATTAACACTATTCTTTTCTCTTTTTTCTGCCTATATTATTTATACTTCCTGTTGCTCTCAAAGTTTTCTATTATTAGCAATTAATTGTAAACAAATGTTTGAAGAGGATGTTTGTGTTTATAATTTTTATAAGTCAAACAAATATAGTATCTTGTTTTAGTCACATGAATTTTCTGTGCACACACAGATGTACCTGAGCTCTGTTCAGAAAAATCCATGGCAGAACACAGAAATGATTGCTTTCAGAAAGGAAGGATATCATCTTGAACAATACTTTTGGTGTACTTGTACTAGTTGGATGGATTTTTTAAAAAAGGGAATAAGAGCTAAACAGGTTAATAAGGTATACTATAAAAAATTAACAGCTTAATTAGTGTTATTTAAAGGAGAAAAACATATTTAGATACATTTGCTCATGAAGAGAAGTTGAAAACATCAGAACCTACTCCAGTGTTTCGTGTTACTTTGTCCCAAGCACATAAGCCCAGCTACACTGGAGGAAGCTCTCCTGAACAGAAGTGTGTCCCCATTTCTTAGTCCTTGTCATAACCATCAGGATACATCATCCAATGCCACCCACTTGTATCCCTGCCAGAGGGAGTGCAGTTACTTGTTCAATTCTGCAGTCGAGTTCCCCCTTTGATGTTGTTCAGCCACCATTTCCTTTCCATTCACTTTTATCTCTATCCTGGCACTCATTCCTGCAGCATCCTCCTCTCCAGATGGTCTCCATCTCCCCTTCAGAAGTGCCCAAAATACTCCAGCTTCCTCCTCTTGATCTTCCCCTATCAACAGCCACATTATCCTTCAAGATTTTAATACCAACCTATTCCTTGTTTTATTCTTTTACTCACTGATTGTTTTTATGAGGAGAAAGGTCACAAGAAAAGATCACAAAGTCCTCAGCTAATATTGTTACATTACCAATCATACTTGTCAAATATTTCCTGGTGCATTGTTTACCCAACATTTATTGAGTAACTATTACTAATCAGGAGTAGTGTTAGGCACTGGGCATTCACATATAAATAAAACATGGTTAATGAGAGAAGGCAGATGTAGTCTGGGCAAAGTATGGGAGAACAGGCTCAGGAAACTGGAGAAAAGAAGAATCACTTGTGCTTATGTGGAGTATCATAAAAAGTTTCATGTAGTGGGTCTTGTAGGATAAACAGGAGTTTACCAGGCTGATCATGTGTAAAAGGTGCTTCAGATAATGAAAACAGTAAAGGTATTGGAATATAAAACAGCATGCCATATTTGGAGAATCCTAAGTAGTGTGTTTGCCTCTAGAACAGCTTCTAAGAGCAAGCAGGGGCAGTAAAACAGATGAATTTGTGGAGACAGGCATAGGAAAGAAAAGATCTATCATTCCCTGATTTTTTGACTTGTCTAGAAGGTAAGAACAAATGAGAAAGGTTTTAAATAGGTGATATATATGATCATATCTATAGTTTTAAATGATTTCTCTGACTGCACCACGGTGAATGAATGGGAGAAGAAAAAAAGTTGGACAGAAAAACTTGATAAAACTCCAATTTAGTAGCGCCACTGTGAAGTTATGAAAGTCTAAAATAAAGCAACATCAATAGGTTTGGACAGGGAATAGAGCAGATTCTAAGGTTTGGGCCTATTAACTTTGTTGGGAGGGGAATACAGAGAAGACAATCTGGGAGGCTTATAGATACCTGACTACGGAAGTAGGGAAAGAGAACTATCACTTCTCTTTTGAACGTGTTGAGACTAAAGTGCCAATGAGGTGTCTGGGTAACTGTGGCCAGAAGGAAGGTAGAGTTTATGAGTGATGACTTAACTACAGGTAATAATCTGGGAACTCAAGCATATGAACTAGGAACCTAGAAGAAAATGTAAAGAGGAGGCCAAGCCTCAATTCCAGAAAACAGCAAAGTCTCGTGTTTACTGCAAGTTGGGAAGTTTGAAAAGAATATTCAGAATTATGACTGACTGAAAACTAATTTCAAAAAGGCAGTGTGTAAGTGACAAGGTCAAGTGTTGTTAAATATTTTTAATGAGTAATTAGGAAAATAAGGAAAGTAAGTAATAAAGTAAATAAATAACATTACCCTTGGATTCAAAAAGAGTGATAAAGGATGATGATTATTGAGGGTTTAAAATTATTTTTAAGATGTGAGACCCTTCAACATATCATTAACAAAAGGAATCAGCAGAATTAAATGAAAGACAAGAACAGAAAAAATAATTACCAAAACCATGAGTATTATAATAGAAAAAACAGGAAGGGAAGAGCATCATTAGGAGAATTACATTCATCCACCTTCCATGAATGCAAAGGTCAATAATATTTTTAAATCTAAATAATGGATGATAACTTCCAAGTTACAGTCTATTTGTACACATACACATGTGCACAAACATGAAGAAAAAATCCTACGGATACATCATTAAAGGACTCACCACAGTGTTCGAATACCTATTCTGTAAAACAAAGTGATTCACTGAGTGTGAGGAATGCACGTTAGAAACACTGCAGTTAAGACCCCTCGTTCTATTGGACGAAGAAGATGAAACTGCAGCAGTGCCCTGGCCCGGCCCACCACCAAAGTCGGCTGGAGCACCAGGGGCGGAGCTGGAGCCCATTTGCACTGCAGTTGTTTCGCATCATGCCTCGCCTTACCCTTTGGGACTCTTAAGTTTTCAGCATAAATTTTGGCTGTGGGGAAGAAATTTGTTATGATTTGGGTTTACCACAGAAAGCACAATAACAGACACTGTTCTTTGCTGGTATGTATCACTCTATCCTTTCTAAATAGACACTTCCCAGGATGTCAAATTGTAACTACATTGACTATATTATTTGTTTAGTATTAAATATGTATGCCCATCAATGTCCTTATTTCCCCAGGAAACATAGAAATATATTTGAAAACACATTCTCTCACTAAAAATAGTGCAAGGAAGACACAAATTTGGTGTTGCAGTTGTTCTTTTGTTGTTTCTATTGTTTTTCTTTCAGTGGTGGGAGCAGGAGTGAGAAAAAAATCTTGAACTTAACTTTCCTTCCTAACTAAGCAAAAAGAAAGCTCTCATTTTCAGCCTCGATTCACTTCAAATCTTATACCCCAGTCCCACTGACACTGTCACTTCAAAATCACAGCATAATCCAGTATACTGTTTTCCAATGTCCGGAAAACAAAGGCTTTGTTGAATAAGTATGTGTGAAAATGCCGCAAACAAAATCATCTCCACAGGCAGCACCTGACTGGCTCATAGCAATGCTCTCCATTGTCATACCCGAACTCAGCAAGTAACTTCCTAGCATATCACATTAATGTTTCCTTCAAGGTTGTTTGTCTTTTTCTAAAAGAAGGAATCAAAGGAAATGAGAGTAAATATTTTCCTAGCCAAACCTGGGAGTAGAATGTTCTTTATTAAATGATAGTAACAGACTACAAAGAAAGAAATTTGCATGATTTCTCTCCTTTCAATCTACGCATATTTTTAATAAAATTTTGAAGGTGACTTCCTCTCTTTGTAGACTCTCCACATATCAGTGCTATAGCTTTACTTTTAACTAAGGAATAAATGCAGTTGTATCTGTTTAACTACATGTTTTATGAACATGTAAGTATCTAACCTAACAGAGAAGTATCATTTTCTCTCCTTTGCTCCTCGCCCTTGTATGTCAGCACACTCTGCCACATATTCTATAGCTAAAAAAATTACTGCAGTAATACAGAACTCAGCTCTACTGCGGTAGCCAAGAGCCAGTACAACCAACCATACTAAGGCCTCTAAAACTCCATACTTTCTCTAAATTTTCCTCTGCTTACTGGGTAGCTACCCTCATAATGGTTTAGGGCACTAAAATCTGGAATCTCACTAATTACAATTAGTTTTGCTTTCCTCACCCTCAGCATCTGTGCCAGCAGCCAAGCCACTGCCTGGTACACAGAGCTGCTTCTAACTGCCTATGCGCTGATGCTGCCGGCAAAACTCCGAACTGACTTCCATGTGAGCCCAGTTTTAATTTCTGTCTTTTGGGGATCTGTCTCTCATCACTTCACCATACCACATATTTTAAATAACTCTAAAAGTAGCTTCAAAAATCATCTGCAATAGGAACAGTCTGATATAAATGAATGCATTTTCTCCAGTGAGTTATCTAACAAAAATTCTAAACTGCAAAAGCTAACTTTGTAAAGGCTACACTAAAAGTGCTTTATGCATAGTTATTTCCAACTCATTAAACATCTTTAGAAAAATATACAAATGTCTTCAAAGTAATGGCTTAAAAGAATCCATCCAGTTTTTCAAGGTAAGAGCAAAGAGTGGGTGATTACGAAAAGTGGGAAAAGCTAAGTGCTATTAACTATGATCAGGTGTTTAATCTATAAGAAGAGAAAGCACTTTTATAAATATAGACTTGGCTACAAATCTTATGTACAGTT
This sequence comes from Anoura caudifer, assembly GCA_004027475.1. Classification (NCBI taxonomy): domain Eukaryota; kingdom Metazoa; phylum Chordata; class Mammalia; order Chiroptera; family Phyllostomidae; genus Anoura; species Anoura caudifer. The sequence goes on along the minus strand of PVKU01000136.1, from coordinate 665,714 downwards.
TATGGAATGGATACTCACATTTGTTCATTCATTCAGTCAGTCATTTATTTCATTCAGTAAGTATTTATTGAGCGGCTACAATGTGTGAGGCACTGAGCATAGACCTGTAAAAGTAACATGCAAGGCCCAGCTATCCTGGAGTTTAAATTCTGGTAGGAAATACAAATAATAAAAAGTGTATATAAAAAATAAAGAGCGGTAGCATTAAGTGCCATGAACAAAAATAAAATGGCATTGTGGCACTAAAGAGACAGGAACACTATTTTAGATAGATAGCCCCAAAATGCCTCTTGGAAGGGTTGATGTTTGAGTAGAAACCTGGATAAAAAGAAAGCATAAGTCATGCAACTTTAATGATTGAGCACTTTATAGAATGAGGAATAGAAATATGCAGTTCCTGAGCAGCCAATGGGCTTGGAATGTTTATGAAACAGCAAAGATGTAGGAGTGAAGAGGAATGAGAAGGAAATAAGTCTGAAGCAAGAAGAATAGTTTTGAAGGCCATAAAAAAGACATTGGATTTTATGCTAAGTGGTTTGGAAAGTCCCCGGAGAACTGTGAGGAGGGGAGGGACATGACCTAATCACATACACACAAAAGCTTTCCAATATTCCTGTTTTTAACCCACAAAGATTTGTTGACAACCTATGCTCTCTATGGGATACCACCTTGGGCATTCATTGTTGCCATGTGTGCCCTCCAATCTATTGGAGGTTTCCTCCAACAGACAAAGTGGAACTAAAGGGAGGATCAAGAGAAAGCTCATCACAATTCATTCACATTTTATAGCATCTTCTCACACATGATCTCAATTGGAACCCCATAAAAAGTAGAAGGCTTATTAAGGAATGTGAGGCAACTATGGTTATCATTATTTTATAGATAAGAAAATGCAGAATTAAATTTCCTTGAACAATTACACATCAGTGGAGAGTAAAATAACTAGGACTAGAACTTAGGTATTCTGCTGCTGAGCCCAAGGCTATTTGTTATACATGAGCTGTCTCTCAAGAGAAACTTAGATTATTCTCCTACTTTCTCCCAATTCTCACTCATCAAAAGCTAAAATAACTTCCAGCCAAGATGGAGACATAGCTGGACACGCTGTGCCTCCTCTCACAACCAAGATTAAGGACAACAAAAATATAGAACCAAAAAAAAGAAAACCCAACCAGGACAGAGAGAAAATTGAATTGTGCAAGAGTCCAACAACAACCATTCACCCAGATCTGTAAGAGGGACGGAGTCAGAGGCCAGAGGAGTCCCCAGCTGGCGGAGTCAGATCGCGGCAGGATAAGGCAGTGGTGGTCCTGGGCACTCAATCACTCCAGGAGCACAGGCAGCAGCATTGCCGAACGTGAGGAGGCCAAGTGGGGTGCATAAGGTGGCAGACCGAGGACACACATTCGTGCACAGATAAACCAGGAGAAAACGGGCAGCAAGACAGACTGCAGGATGCAGGGCCCCAGTGCTGGGAAGTGAAGCCTAAAAGCACCCATTGAAAATACTTGTGAGGGCTGAGGTGTCGAGAGGGAGTCCCAGCCTCATGGGGTCCTAGAGCATACGCAGGCCCACCCACCCGGGAATCAGCACCTGAAATCTAGCAGAGAGTGGAGCAAGCGCCATTCGCTCTCGGAACCAGCATCACAACCCAGCTACTGGGCTGCCCCGCCCTGGTGAACACCTAAGGCTCTGCCCCTCACTACATAACAGCTGTGACCAGACAAAAACAAACAAACAAAAAAAAAAAAAAAAAAAAAACAAGGGTGGCTCAAAAGGGAGAACAGACCAGGGCCCCGGAGCTAATTCATCTGAGCGACCAGGAGGTGGTCAACCTATCAGATGCAGAGCTCATAACACTGGTAGCCAACCTATCAGATGCACAGTTCAAAGCTCTGGTGATTAGGAAGCCCACAGAATTGGTTGATTCTGGTTGCAAATTAGAGGAACAAATGAAGGCTACAATAAGTGAAATGAAGGAAAACACACAGGGCACCAATAGTGAAGGGAGGAAAATTGGGACTCAAATCAATGGAGTGGACCAGAAGGAAGAAAGAAACAACCAAACAGAAAAGAATGAAGTAACAAGAATTCAAAAAAATGACGAGAGGCTTAGAAACCTCCAGGATATCTTTAAACATCCCAACATCCGAATTATAGGGGTACCAGAAGAGGAAGAGGAAGAGCAACAAGTGGAAAACTTATTTGAACAAATAATAAAGGACAACTTCCCCAATCTGGCAAAGGAAATAGACTTCCAGGAAGTCCAGGAAGCTCAGAGAGTCCCAAAGAAGGTGGACCCAAGGAGGAACACACCAAGGCACATCATCATTACATTAGCCAAGATTCAAATGAAGGAGAGAATTCTAGAAGCAGCAAGGGATAAAGGCACAGTCACCTACAAAGGAGTTCCCATCAGATTGTCAGCTGATTTCTGAAAAGAGAACTTCCAGGCAAGAAGGGTCTGGAAATTGTATTCCAAGTCATGAAAGTCAGGGACCTACATCCAAGATTGCTCTATCCAGCAAAGCTGTCATTTAGAATGGAAGGGAAGATAAAGCACTTCTCAGATAAGGTCAAGTTAAAGGAGTTCATCGTCACCAAGCCCTTATTATATGAAATGTTAAAGGGACTTATCTAAGAAAAAGAAGATAAAAAGTAGGACAGTAAAAAGACAGCAAACTCACAGATATTAACAACCACACCTAAAACAAAAGCAAACTAAGCAAACAGCTAGAACAGGAACAGAAACACAGAAATGGAGATCACATGGAGGGTTAGCAACAGGGGAGTGGGAGGAGGAGAGAGGGAGAAAAGGTACAGAGAATAAGTAGCACAGACAGTGGGTAGAAAATAGACAGGGGGAGGGCAAGAATAGTGTGGGAAAAGTAAAAGCTAAAGAACTTATGAAACATGGACATGAACTAAAGGGGGAAATGTGGGTGGGAGGGGGTGTGAAGGGTGGAGGGGAATGATGGGGGAGAAATGGGACAATTGTAATAGCATAATCAATAAAATATAATTTTAAAAAAGCAAAAATAAAATTGGGCAAAAATTTAATAGCATAGAAATTCCTAGACAGAAGATATAAATTATTTGCTAATAGAATTGAAAAGAAGGGAGCAGGTATGTTATATTGTTCTTCTAAAACCAGAGCTATGATATTTGTTTTATAGCACCTTGAAAAATACTTAGCAAACACATCCTCAATACAAATAATTGATTGATTAAGACAGGGAGAGAAAATAGGAAAAGAACCAGAAATTTTATATCAGGAAAAAATAGTATTCATTACACTCATAATCTCCTTTAGACTTCACAAAGATGAAAGTTACATGCATTTAAAAATATTTTTCATATATACTTCATCCTTAAGTAGTTGTAATATTCTTTATGGACAGATTCATTAACACTATTTGGGAATAAAAACTAACATTTTTTGTGGGAGAAGCATATATAATAGATCTGCATTCAGAGCCACTTTTAAGACTAAATAATTGCCATTTTACTTCAATGTATATTGAGCACCAACTAAGCGTTTGATATACCTTGCTAGATACTGGGAGTACAAAGATAAATCAGACTGTCACACAGTATTTTAGTGGACCATGTTATTTTGTAATAATAAGAATGTGAAAGGAAACATTTTTTCGAACGTAAGTCAATAATTTTATTCACTATTCCTTCCTCTGCGTTTTCCATCATCCCATCTCTGCAACCTTCACCTGAAACCCATACACGGCCCCTTTTCATATTCATCTCCTGAAATTTCCCTACCCACCTATTCTATCTCTACTTGATTTCCCCTACTACCACCACCAAAAAAGAAAAAGGGAAAGCAAACCAATAGGAGAATCCTCTGAAACAGGTGTTCCCCCCTGCCTGAACAGGTCCTTTCTTCTCCTCCACTTGGCAGAAGGAAACAAAAATTCCTTAAAATAGCCTCTGGCTAGAGGAAAAGAGCTGCCTGAAGCTAATGGTTCTGAATGTTTGTCTTAGAGGAGTCAAATATGGCAGAAAAATATTAAAGCCCCACTGAGCCGGCTACATCAGAGGACACAGCAAAGGGCTCACCCACAGAAAAGGACACTCAAGTCCAATGGAGCAACTATTCTTCCAGTGGAGGCCAGAAAAATTGGATCAGGGGTAATTCAAAGGGGTCTCTTTTATGGTCTTTTTAAAATTCTGAAATTGTTGACATCAGCAAAATGTAGACTGGGAAGCTCCAAGCCCTTATTCTCTGATGGAAATACTAAATAAACAAATTAAAACTGATTAAAATAATTTTATAGACACTCTGGAAATTAATTAAATATCTATACCCACCAAGCACATTCAATCAAAAAAAAAAAGCCATGTGCAATATGGTAAAAAAAATTTATGGAGATTTTATTCATACTTGCCTCATCCAGTTTGAATAAAGCAGGAGTCTGGTCAGTCCCCAAGTTCCTTCAGTGACCTGAAGAGAACCAAGTAAGGCAAATTTTAACTTTCTAACCTGTCTGCAAGCTTCCTGAGGGACTGGTCTATGTGCCACTTAACGTGAAGCACAGATGGACTAAAGTATCTCAGATCTCAGGCTATGAAAAGCAGCTGGAAGCAGTGTGCATGATTTGTGAAAACTGCAAAGAGTCTACAGATCTTTATTCACTTGGGGACAAGTGAGTAAGGACAGGGGGATACAATAGAACAGCTAAAGTCCAAGAAGAAGCAGGGGTGAGACTCCTAGGAAAATTAAGACAGTTAAAATCAGCCAGGTATACTGGGAAATTAGGGGGGGAAGCACACACATAGGCCCACAGAAGATGCATGCACAGAAAAAGCCAGAGAGCACCTTAAACTTTTACACTGGACTTACTAGGGAAGGTCATTCTCTTGTAATGTGTCCAGTCAGCAAACAAAAATTGGGAGAGGTGGTCCAAATTTCTACAAAAGATTATAAGGCAAAAAAGAAACAGGAAAATATGACACATTCAAAGAAACAAAATAAATTTCCAGAAAGCATCACTGAAGAAACACAAGCTGTAGACATACTAACCCGTGCCATTAAAACAACTTTTTTTCCCTAAGCTGAAAGAGCTAAAAACAAAAAAATAAAAATAAAAATACATTTAAAAATCCAGAAAATGATATTTGAACAAAATGAGAATATCAACAAAGTATAAAAAGGAAAGCTACATATTCTGTATTTGAGAAATATAATAATTGAATTGAATGATACACAAGAGAACTAAAAAAAAAAGTATTAGTGGACCTGAAGAAAAGTCATTGGAATTTATTGAGTCTGAGCAGAAAAAGGAAAAAGAAGAAAAGAGAACAGAGCATAATGGCCTTATGGAACATTATAAAAAGATCAATATACATACACCTCATGGGAGTCCCAGAAAGAGATGAAAGACAAAAAGATGCAAAGAACTTATTTAAAGAAATAATTGCTGAAAGCTTCCACAAATTGAGAAAAGACATGATTATGCAAATGCAAGAAGTCCTTTTAACTCCAAATAAGATAACTCAAAGAGACCAAGGAATATTCTAATCAAACTTTTAAAAGACAAGGAGAGATTATTGAAAGCAACAGGAGAAAAGTTAATCATCATATACAAAAGATTCTCAATAAGATTTTCAACAGATTTCTCAGCAGAAGCCTTGCAGATAAGAAGGCAATAGGATCATGTATTTAAAGTACTGAAGGAAAAAAACTAAATAAACTGTCAACCAAGAATTCTATATCTGACAAAACTGCTTTAAAATGAGTGGAAAATTGACTTCCGGCCAAAATGGAGGCATAGGTGGACACACTGTGCCTCCTCTCACAACCAAAATTAAGGACAACAAAGATTTAGAAACAAGAAAACAACCAGAACTCATAGAAAATTGAACTTTTCAGAAGTCCAACAACCATTCATCCAGACCTGGTAAGAGGGGAGGAGTCCCGGCAGGAAAGAGTGGAGGTGTGGATCAGCACGCAAGCAGCAGCAGCTGGCAGATCCCAGGTGCACAGACGGCGGCTAGCAGACCCTGGGCACAGGCTGGCAACTGTGCAGTGAGGCCTCGAAAGGCGGCTGGCTAACCAGGTGGCCCCACATTGGCGTGCAGATAATCCAGGTAAAGGGGAAGCAGCGGAAGGGACTGGAATCCAAAGGTGAACAGAGCAAGCGCCATTGTTTCCTCTTGGACCCCGCCCCCACATACAGCATCACTACCCAGCGACTGGGCTGCCCCGCCCTGGGGAACACTTAAGGCTCCACCCCTCATACGTAAGGCCGTGACTAGGCCAAAAAAAAAAGAGAGAGAGAGAGAGAGAAAAATGAAACAAAAATGGCTCAAACCTGAGAACAAATCAAAGCCCCAGAGCCAATTTATCTAAGCAACGAAGAGATAGCCAATCTATCAGATCTACAATTCAAAGCCCTGGTGATCAGGATGCTCACAGAATTGGTTGATTTTGCTCACAAATTAGATGAAAAAATGAAAGCTACAATAAATGAAATAAAGAAAAATGCACAAGGAACCAATAGAGATGGGAGGAAAACTGGGACTCAAATCAATGGAGTGGGCCAGAAGGAAGAAACAACCAAACAGAAAAGAATGAAGAAATAAGGATTCAAAAAAATGACAAGAGGCTTAGGAACCTCCAGGATATCTTTAAACATCCCAACAGCCAATTTATAGGGGTACTGGAAGGGGAAGAAGAAGAGCAACAAGTGGAAAACTTATTTGAACAAATAATAAAGGACAACTTCCCCAATCTGGCAAAGGAAATAGACTTCCAGGAAGTCCAGGAAGCTCAAAGAGTCCCAAAGAAGGTGGACCCAAGGAGGAACACACCAAGGCACATCATCATTACATTAGCCAAGATTATAATGAAGGAGAGAATTCTAGAAGCAGCAAGGGATAAAGGCAGAGTCACCTACAAAGGAATTCCCATCAGACTGTCAGCTGATTTCTCAAAAGAGACCTTCCAGGCAAGAAGGGTCTGGAAAGAGGTATTCCAAGTCATGAAAGGCAAGGACCTACATCCAAGATTGCTCTATCCAGCAAAGCTGTCATTTAGAATGGAAGGGAAGATAAAGCGCTTCTCAGAAAAGGTCAAGTTAAAGGAGTTCATCATCACCAAGCCCTTATTATATGAAATGTTAAAGGGACTTATCTAAGAAAAAGAAGATAAAAAATAGGACAATAAAAAGACAGCAAACTCACAGATATTAACAACCACACCTAAAACAAAAACTAACTAAGCAAACAGTTAGAACAGGAACAGAAACACAGAAATGGAGATCACATGGAGGGTTAGCAACAGGGGAGTGGGAGGAGGAGAGAGGGAGAAAAGGTACAGAGAATAAGTAGCACAGACAGGGTAGAAAATAGACAGGGGAAGGGCAAGAATAGTGTGGGAAATGTAGAAGCTAAAGAACTTATGAAACATGGACATGAACTAAAGGGGTAAATGTGGGTGGGAGGGGTATGCAGGGTGGAAGGGAATGAAGGGGAAAAATGGGACAACTGTAATAGCATAATCAATAAAATATATTTTTAAAAAGTAAAAAAATAAATTAAATAAAATGAGTGAAAAATTATGATAAGCAAAAGCTGAGGGAGTTAATTATACCACTAGACCCGCCCTACAAGAAATATAGAGGGGATCCTTCAAGTTGAAATGCAGGAATGCTAGATAGTAACTTAAAGTAATATAGAAAGATCAAGTTTTTTGGTAAAGGTAAATATATTGATAAATATAAAAACCTCTTGAGAAAAGCATCAATAAAATTTTATCGGATTGTGATTAAATCACTTGATTAATGAATATCATCTCAACCCAGAGAGTTACACACAGCATTACAATAACAAGTGATATAAAGGTGTTCCCACTTAAAATTATTTCATAATACTCTAGAGTAGTTAGAAAATGAGAAATGACAAAATTGCTGTCACAAAAATAATTCTTAATCTACCACAAGGAATTTCTGAACAAATGGACTGAAGCATGCCAATACTGATATTGGTAAAGTAACCTTATATTAGGCAATATGTATACAATGAAAATGAAGAAAATAAATATGAACTATAAATATATTATTTGAAACAAAACTATATATGGGTATTAATGAAAGACTAGATAATGTTCCATGGAGAAAATTTGCAATGCTCTTCTAAAATTATTAAGTAAAAATGACTTTATCTGAAGATGAAGTAATAAGAATATATTGGTTTTTTGTTTAAATCTAGTTCCCTGATATTTCTTCGGCCATCACCACCTTGTTGTCTGTGTCCATGAGTCCTTTTACCCCTTGTCTCTATTTGTACATTTTGTTATTTTTAAATAATACCATATGTCACTTTAGTTTGCTGTATTTAGAGTAAGAATTATGCATAATATTTATGTTTGATAGACTTAATGCTTTATATATTTATGTGTTTGTCCTTGATATGAATTAAATGTTTAATTCTATTGATTTTTTAAAGTTTTGAATGCTAACATTTTGTTTTATAACATACTAGTGAACAAAATAAATCATTGTACATGGTCCTTTTGCTCTAAAATGATTATTCCTATGTCATACAGAAAGTGAAAGACAAACGTGTGAGATGATATTAATGTTAAGGTGAGTGGTCTAAGAGTAGTTTGCTCAATCGTACAGTAACAACAAAAAAGGACACACTATGATATTAGTAGACCTGATTAACTACTAATTGAGAGGTCCCAGTTCATGTCATAGCAAATACATTTAAATTTGGCCACATTTCACAAATAAATAATTTTTATATAACTATATATATTTGAGTTGAGTTGCAGTAACATCTGAGTATTTAACATAGTGGTGTTATGTTCTTCAGTATGTGAACATTCATTCATTTCAACTTTGCAGCCTTTTTTTCTTACTCTTCTTGCTAAAATTTATGGTAGGTGTGAGTTAACCCCATAGGCTTTTCCCCTATGCATGTGGTTAAAATAAAACTGGGAAGGATTTGCATAAAAGAAAATGCTTGAGATGACTTTTGAAGAATGAGTCTTTGAATGGTGAGTTAAGAAGATTGGCAATGTTATTTCAGGTACAAGGAACAGAATGAGCAAAGACACCGAGTGACATTTAGAGTAAGTTGTATACAGCTAGACTATAAGCTGTTTCATGTTATTGAAATGGGAAGTCTTCAACAAAAAATAGAGAGGGATTAAAATAGAAAGATAGCAAGTGGAAATGGTGTGAAAAGCTTTGTATGAGAGGGCTTAGACTTTATACTGGGCAAGGGTCTTCATGAATCACTTTTTGCTGTAAATTGACAGAACCACGCATACATTTCATACAGACCACCTTGACAGCTAAGTGGAGATGAAATTAAGGCAACAAACTAAAGGCAGAACATAAGTTAAAATAGTATTGCCACATCTGAAAATAACAGTCTCCAAAGAGAAGTGTGTGGAATACATTTCTCCCAAAGAGAAGAGTACAATTCATTTGGAGAAAAAAGGAATTAATTTTTTGGTATTCATTCCTTTTATAATATATATAATGTATTAATACAATAGTTTGTTTATAATGATATAAACTGGAGGCAAAGGCTCAAAAATATTTATCAGTTGGGGTGCAGGAAAACAAAAGCTTAGGGACCCCATTGTTCTGGGTAAGTTTGTTGTGTTCGGAGCCAGTGATTTTGCTGCTGGAGACATACGGATTGAGTTGTGAAATGTTTAGGAGCGAATATCATCAGTGTTTGATGGTTGTTTGAACATAATGGTTATAGTTATACAGTATATGCATATGAACATTCCTGTATGCTAGGCAGAATGCAAGGCTAGAAGTGAATCTAGGGTTGCGAAGTGAGGCAGAGGAAAGCAGCTCTGTAACAGAGGAAGTAGATCTGTGGAAGGCAGAGATATTCTAGTAGCAAATTAAAAGCAGATGGTAGAAGACCATGTGAAAATTCTTTCTCTGATAAATCAAAAAGTACTTTCAAAATATGTAAACAAGAAAAATATCCTTGAACTGCAGCATAAAACATTTAGGTTAGCTCACAGAAAGGACTTTGTCAGTAAACATTGTTAAAAACTATGTGGTAATACAAAAGGTCACCTTTTCTGTTTGCTAAGTTTGACAGGTTTATCTGGTATTCATGCAGAGAACACACAAAAACATCTTCTATGGTTCAGTGTTTTTCTCCACTGTCAAAAAGTTTACATGGTGAGTTTAATACTCTAAATCAGAATCTTCCTTACTGCAGCTTATCAGTCATGGTCATCTTAATTAACTCTTTGATAATTCGGGCTTATATACCATAAGAACTTAAAAGATTATAGATATTTAGGAAGAACATGCTTTCACTATTGCAGAATAGAGGACTGGATGTTTTACAGAAATCACATATGTCTTTTGATCCAGTTATCAAAAACTCCAGTTTCTGTAGGAGTTAGGGTATGTTTCCAAGCAAAACTAAATGCTCTGATATCATCAGGGCAAGAACTACACAGGCTCACCCAGATGTGATTAGTAGATATGGCTGCCTCTGCTATGACTTAGGGCTAACAAAAGTAGTCACACACCCAAAGTACATTCCCCAGTTGTTTGCTACATACTCTAAAATTCATAAGTCTAGGATATTTCAGTTGTGGGGGGAGGTTCTCATCATCTAGAGATCACTGTTAAACTGTACAACTGTATATTAACCTGCAAGAGAACAAAGGTCCTGGGCACTGTCTTCAGTCTTATTCCTGAACATATCAACATAGGTAACTCATTCTCATCAGCCAGCTGTAACCTTGGGTGGCATAAAAAGCCATCCTAGAGAAGATAAGATATGGGAACTAGATAAGCTAAGAGAAAGCTATGCCTCCTGTTTCACAAAAGCCACCAGAACAGGCTTTGAGCAAATTACTGGGATCTCTTCACTCGGGACATTCTAAGCCCATAAAGACTGTAGGATAAGCATGACTATATAAATATGTGTGTTTGTATAATAGAAACTCAGTTGAGAACACAGCTTTCTTATATACTTTGTACTTTAAAATAGTTCAAGACCACTCTCTTGGTAATTAATAATAATTAACATTAATAATAATTATTGTTAATAAAAGTATTATTATCATTATACTATAAAATTATAATAATATAATTATTCATTGTAACACAAATATATTAATAATATTAATATTGTTTTATCTGGTAGCTGGATGGCATATTATGCATCTAGAGGGTAGAGTTCAGCATAAAGTTTAGCTTAATTTCCTTCAAGTTGTGATCCTGAAAAGTTAGTATTTGGTAAGATACATGTTGTTCTCAAGTGTGTTTATGGGAGAATTTGCAATGTACAACAATAGTTACCATTAATTTTCAAGGAATCTTACTAACACTTGATACCATATAGATATAGCTAACTGCACCAAAAAATATATGTTCACTACACTTCCTCATCCCATCCTCACAAAACTCACTTGACAAATAAGAAAATTGAAGCTTGATGAGGCAAAAGTCACAAAATCAAGATTACACAAATAAGAAGCATCACTGGGATTAGGGCACTAATGGCACTAGGTTAAGCGGGATTTTAACCTAGGTCTGAATGTTCACAGATCCTTCTTAGATCCACACGGAATGATTCATTTGTATATATTTCTTGTCATGTATTGAGAGTATTTAATGTCACAGGTAAAAGCCCAAATAGATATAAATTGGAGATGACTGCCTTCAAGGAGGTTATAGACCAATTGGTGGATTAACGGTACATGCAAAAATGCAAACTGTAAGTCTGAGGAGCCCGTGATTGTGCTACTGAATTTGAAGAGTTTGTCTTCTTTCCTTTATAAAAGTACAGGTTCTTTCATGACCAGGACTACAGGCATATTCTGTTCAGTGCAAGAACACAGGTTTCAGGACATGAAGACATGGGTAGAATGCTACATATTGGGCCAGTGTGGCATCCCTACTGAACAGACCTGTATTTCTAGTATGATTATGTGTTACCACTGTGTTGGTGCAGATCTCTGGGAAGTCAAGGCAGGGCTTGACATGCAAGAGGTGGGGGCTTGACATTTCTTGTGGGTAAAGAGAAAGAGAATAGGAGCAGCCAGAAAGAGGATTTAGATTTCAGGTCTAATCTAATACTTATGAAAGATACAGAAAAGGAAGAGTTGAGTAGCAATGCCCTCGGACAGCAGAGCACTTGTGAGAAATTATCAGCCAGGTCAAAAAGAGTAGTCTTCAGTCTCAGGGCAAGCACTAGTAGGCCTATCCCATTCAGCCACTGAGGGGAGCAGCCAGGGGAAGCAGATCTTCACATACGGTGGGGGCAGCTGGGGCCACCAGTCACCTCTGTTCCAGGGAGTTCACTCCCTGGAAGGAGATCCGAGCTGTGCATCTCCATGGCTGCTACATCTAAAATCAATATGCAACAAAAGTCTATAAAATGATGTCCTTTTTCTCCCAGCATACTTGGCAATTCCTCCAATGAGAGGCAAGTAGTCCTGCAGCATTACCCTCCCCTTCCTCTGAGGCTAGACCCTCAACTTGCTAGGATATCTGATGTGTTTTAACCATGAAAAGAATCCCATGTTTGTCTCTTGAAAAAGAATCAAACTTTTTGTTGAAAATTAAAAGATCTTTGGTAGCAAAATAGAATATTATTGATGAGCGAGAACATGAAGGAGTAAATAAACAAAGAAAGGCAAACGCTATGTAATGTTAATGCTCACTGGCCAACAGGATGATTAAGCACTTTATTGGCTGACCCACACCTTAAAGAATCGGCTTGTCCATCACTGAATGAGGCTTGCCTGGTGTCTCACCAACACCTCATCGTATGTAACCACAAACAATTATTGACCAGTTATTGATCAATTGCTGGACCTGTGATAGCAATGAGATATTAGAAATAGTTCCCATCCAAGACATTGTTAAAAATGATTACCCACACTTGTAAAGAGTTCTGCAGTTTACAGTGTATATTTACATAATTTTTAACATGTAAAACTTGTGAAAAAGGATACACCCACATCATACTTTGTGATAACTCAATTTTGTTATAATAGATGAAAAGATTTAATTAATAGATACATAGATACACAGACTTGGCATACAGTCTCTCTCCCTCTCTCCATGTATACAGGGTAGGGAAAAAGTAGGTTTTACAGTTGTTCATATGGAAAATAGTACAATAATTAATAAATATTATAATACAATAATAATTATCTCAGGTACTCATAACTGTAAACCTACTTTTGCTCCACCCTGTATGTGGGATATATATATTATATATATTTAATTTATTCCTCAACACTAATGTCTAGGCTCTATTGTGTTCTCTGACATATGTGGAGCACTCAAAGAGACTAAGTAACTTGCTCCTGGTCAAACGACAAATAAACTCTTCAGCCAAAATTGAAGGCAGAACTACCTTACCCTGGAGCCAACACTCTTTCTACTGCATGGCAGTGCCAAATTGCAAAAGCAATTTGTGAGTTCTTGAGGCCTACATAGTGTAGCAAACCCATGTCCACGTGGAAACATTTAGTAAAGAAAATAGCACTCCTTAAGACAAATTGATGCTGTGAGGTTGTCCAGGTGGCCATCATCTTTGGGCCAAATACATCCTCATATTCTGATAGTCTAGTAGATACTGTCATATAACAAAATATAAGATTCTTCATATTTTAACATGGAAAAATATTACTTAAATCTATACAGAGTTCAACAAAATCATGTTGTTTTTCTGTATTTCACATACCCCCCCAAATAAGAACAATGTCAAGTAGCGTGAAATATTTGGAAAGGTGTCTCTGAATAAACCACCATAGTCCACAGTCACTAATTCTTTACACAATTCAAATGCTGTAAAATCTTGAGTCATGAATTGGCCAATTGTTTTTCTTCACTAACTTTGGTTCACTGAAGCATGGCTAAATGTATTAACTAAATTCAATTCAACAAATATTTGTTGACCACTTACTACATAAAATCTGTTGCCAAAACCCTGGGTGGTAGGCAGGGGAGATGGGGTTTGAAGAAAAATATGGCATGGCCCCTGACCTCAGGGAAGTTTGCAATTTTATATGGGAGAAAAGTCATATACAACTGAAAACAAAATAAGGCAGAATTTGAAAATTTATAAAATACTAATGCACACAGTGCATTTTAGGAACATATAAAAGAGAGATCTTACTTTTTACTGAAGGAATTCAAGAAGGTTTTAGGATTTAAACCCAACTCCTGGTACCAAAATTTGTATTTGTCATGTATTATGGTGTAACAGTCATCAAACTTTTTATGCCTTAAACATTTATGTTCTCAACAGTTTTTACTACACATCCTGGCACAGCTTAGTTGGAAGCTCCTGCCTCAAGGTCTCCTATAAGGTCACTGTCAAAGTGATATCTGGGCTGCAGTTTCTTCTAAAGATTCCTCAGTGGGAGAATCTCCTTCTAACTCACTCACATAACGACTGGCAGGTTCGTTTCTCTCTGCTATTGGAGTGAGAGACTAAGATCCTCACTGCTCACTGGCTAAAGGCCTCCCTCAAATCCATGCCATCGGGGCCTCTCCATAGAATAGCTCCCAAGATGACAGCCAGCTTCCCTCCAAGTGAGACAACAAGAGAGCAAGAGTAAGAGATGCGTCACAGTCTTTGTGTAATTGAATCCCAGGAGTGACATTTCATCCCTATGTTCATTAGAAATGAGTCACTAGGTTCAGCCCACACACAAGGGGAGGAAGTCAAGAGTCAAGATTACTGGGGCCCTCTCAGAGGCTGCATGCTAGGGTGTGCTCTGAAGGATAGGTAGACTTTTAACTAATATATATATGGGAAGACTTGAGGAGTACAGGTTTTAGAAAGAGAATGAGCAGATATGCCCAGGTAGGGTCACATAGGGGTTTAATTGAAAAGAGCAAATATTTATTCCAGCTTGGTGGAAACATGAAAGCAGAATATTAGAGAATAAGCCTTGTTGCAGGTAAGTTAAATAATTTGATGCTAACAGTTAAAGCTTTATTATCTTAGATTTAAAGAATTGTTTATCTTTAACATTACAGTAACAGGATCAGAAACATGCTTCAAGAAAATTAGCCTTGAATTCCCGTGAAAGATACACTTGATGTACAACACACGGTGTGAAGGAGAAGAGTGCTGTAAGGAAGCTGCTCTGAAAGACAAAGAGAGAGCGACTGTGGTGACCCAGCCAGAATAGCTGCAATGGGAGGGAAGAGGGGGACTCACGAAACAGCATACCTATGTTCTGCAGTGTATTTCCTATAAATTCATTTCCTATAAATGTTTTTTTTTCAATTTCTGATTCTCAAAACACCTTATGTTATTATGGATTTTCAAAGGTTTTGCAGTTTCTATTATTTTTTTTTCCTCCTAACTCTTTCATGCCCTGCTTTAGGGCAACTGTTACCTATTGAATATCATGCTAGCAAATACATTTGATCTGAACCTTGCCCATTTGCCTCTGCTGCCTCAAAGAAGGAAACATATGACCTGTCTTTGATCACACTTTTTTCACAAAATGAAAACATCCTCCAATATGTGATCGTTATAAAAGGTGAGTGTGAAAATTTGGGGATAAACCACATTTAAGCCCAGGGACTCAGTTAAAGTTAATAAAAATATATTGGGAAAAGAGAAACTGTTGCAAAGTTTGGTGGCTATTTAATCCTTTTGCAAACCTCAGAAAACCTGCCCAGCCTCAATATAGACAAAAGCTGGAATGAGCACTCAATTAGTAGCTGTTTCTCAACATTTTCTACAATTATCTAGTAAAGAAAGTGAGAACCTCAGCACATAAATTTGTCCCATTCTGGAAGCAATCTTCAGTGAGTCAGTCAGTCAGCTTTATTATTCAAATCGTCAATGTGATGCTTGTAAAATGAAACAAAGGCCACTCTTTAATGATAAATATTACAATGCAGTGACTTTTCCCATATGTCTCCACACACACACAGGGTGAACCATTCGCTGAAGTATAAATGAGACAACCAAGTGACAATTCAGACACAAGAAAAATAGGCAAAGCCCAAAAGAGAATGGATTATCCAGTTACTACTCTGACATTATTGCTGCTTTTAGGGAACAGCTGACTTTAGTCATCAGTTTCCATCATCTGTTCTATTTTCTTTTGCAGACTTCTGCTATGGAACTTTTCACTGAAGATGCTGGGTAAATATCAGAAATAGATAAAAGTCTGGAAAGCCATCCTTCAAACTAGCACCCCCTCTTCCTTTAATTTCAAGAAGGAATGAAGTTCTTAGGGGGTTCATTTCTTTACAGATCATTCAGTGGCAGAGACTGGAAATCTCCTGCATCAACAAGGTCACTGGCACATTCACCCCAGCCTGGGTCTCCTGGAGTGCTGCAGGCTGTGAGCAAAAGAACGAAGGCCCAGAAACAGCTTGAGAGATAAGCTTCTAGGACTGAAGGGAGGGTCAGGGCTTCTGGAAATGTAAAAGCAGACACATATCACCAGAAGTATTACAGTTAGCAGGACTTGCATATGTTCTTGTATTGGTCTCCTTACATTTGGACATATTTTTTCACTTCAGCACAAAGAACAGGTTGTGCACATTCCAGCAGCACCCTGCAGCCAGATTTGCCTGTTTAACAGTACCTGTTACAGAACCTCTATCACCTTTGCAGATTCTTTGTTTCTAGTTTTAACACTCATTCCACCTGAATCTCCTTGATTCACACACAAAAAAAAATCTCTCATATTCCAGACATCCAGTAAAATACATGGACATCAGACATCCATTGTTAATGACACCTGGTAGAAGACCTACTTCTTAAATGCAAATAGCATATGACTTTCTACTAGATCCTTGAGATCTACTGTGTACCTGGTCTCAGCTCTACTTTGACCAACATTTTTAGATATTTCTCTTCTTTCACTTACACATGCCTCTCTGAGTACATTCCAAGTAGCATACCTCTAAAGGACTCAACAAATACCATAAACATGGCATGGTATCTGAAACTGCAATATCTTTTCTGAATCTCACAACTCATGAAGTTGCTATCCAGGAAGACTGAAACAGTCAGCCTGCTTAAACAATGCTATTTGATTATCAACTACTCAGACAGCAGTGTTTAAGCAATTACACCCACAAATTATCTGACCACTTTGTGTGTTATATTTACTAGCACCAGCCCGATGAATGCCGAGATCGTTGGAAATAATGTTTAAAATGCGGTATGATTTCTGAGGAAGTCTATACCATGGCACAAAGAATGTCCCTGATCCCAACTTTGACAAAGGCATGCATATTTTAAATTGGTTATTTTCAAGTGTAGGACAGTACCCCATGGACTCCCCACTCTGTAAAGAGAATGTTAGATATCTTATTTTTTTAGCTAGTCTATGTATTTGGTGATCTTAAAAAATGAGTTAAAATGCTTAGCCAAGAATCAAAGTTATATGGATCGGCTACCCTACTTAATTCTCTGACCTATCATTATGCAGACTTTTCCAGAAAGCACATGCTACTTCTTTGTAGGTCACACTTCTTCACAACTACCATATGATCCTCCTTTAAACTGTTATCAGGTAGCCCTGGCTGATGCAGCTCAGTTGGTTGGAGCACCATCCCATAGACCATAGACCAAGAGGTGGCAGGTTTGATTTCCAGTCAGGGCATATTTCTAGGCTTCAGGTTCCACTACCAGTCAGGGAGTATAGGAAGTGCAACCAATCAATGTTTCTTTTCTCACATTGATGTTTCCCTCTCTCTCCTTTCCTTTCCCTTTCCCTAAAATCAGTAAATGTGTCCTCAGGTAGGGAGTAAAAATAATAATACTACAAATAAAATAAAATGTTGCCCTGGCCGGTGTGGCTCAGTGGATTGAGTGCTGACCTGCAAACAAAAGTATCACTAGTTCGATTCCCAGTCAAGGGTACATGCCTGGGTTGGAGGCCAGGTCCCCATAGCGGGTGCTTGAGAGGCAACTAGACATTGATATTTCTCAACCTCTCTTGCTCTTTTTCTTCTCCCCTCTCTAAAAAAAAAAGTGAAGAAATAAAATCTTTTAAAAAAGGTGTATAGGTAATTAAATTCCCTAGCAAAGTAGATGAAATAATAAGATTACTCACACATGAAGAATTTTACTCAAGGACAATCATCTTTTTTTTTCCTTTTTTAAATATATTTTATTGATTATGCTATTACAGTTGTCTCATTACCCCCCTTCATCCCCTCCACCATGCACACCCCCTCCCACCCACATTCCCCCCCTTTAGTTCATGTCCATGTGTCATAAGTTCTTTAGCTTCTACTTTTCCCACACTATTCTTGCCCTCCCCCTATTTTCTACCCACCATCAGTGCTACTTGTTCTCTGTACCTTTTCCCTCTTTCTGTACCTTCCACTCCCCTGTTGCTAACTCTCCATGTGATCTCCATTTCTGTGTTTCTGTTCCTGTTCTAACTGTTGGCTTAGTTTGCTTTTGTTTTAGGTGTGGTTGTTAATATCTGTGAGTTTGCTGTCTTTTTACTGTCCTATTTTTTATCTTCTTTTTCTTAGATAAGTCCCTATAACATTTCATATAATAAGGGCTTGGTGATGATGAACTCCTTGAACTTGACCTTATCTGAGAAGCGTTTTATCTTCCCTTCCATTCTAAATGACAGCTTTGCTGGATAAAGCAATCTTGGATGTAGGTCCTTGCCTTTCATGAGATGAAATACTTCTTTCCAGACCCTTCTTGCCTGGAAGGTCTCTTTTGAGAAATCAGCTGACAGTCTGATGGGAACTCCTTTGTAGGTGACTGTGCCCTTATCCCTTCCTGCTTCTAGATTCTCTCCTTCATTTGAATCTTGGCTAATGTAATGATGATGTGCCTTGGTGCGTTCCTCCTTGGGTCCACCTTCTTTGGGACTCTTTGAGCTTCCTGGACTTCCTGGAAGTCTATTTTCTTTGCCAGATTGGGGAAGTTCTCCTTTATTATTTGTTCAAATAAGTTTTTCACTTGTTGCTCTTCCTCTTCCCCTTCTGGTACCCCCATAATTCGGCTGTTGGGATGTTTAAAGATGTCCTGGAGGTTCCTCCATCCTGGAGATGTCCTGGAGGATCTGCTAGCTGCCACCTGTGCACCTGGGATATTCCAGCCACTGCTGCCTGCACACCTGGGTCAGCCAACCTCCACTTTTTCCTGCTACAACTCTGCCCCTCTTATGGGTCTGGATGAATGGTTGTTGGACTTCTGTACAGTTCAATTTTCTATCAGTTCTGCTTGTTTTCTTGTTTCTAACTCTTTTTTGTCCTTAATTTTGGTTGTGCGAGGAGGCACAGTGTGTCCACCTACACCTCCATCTTGGCCGGAACTCTATGGACAATCATCTTAACAACATATTTTTTTCAAAATTAACTAATCTTCTGTTCCATAAAAACATTGTTACTTTAGTCTTGCTCTCCTCACCCCAAAGCAAGGAAAATAAAGACAGATTCCTGTTAGAAAAAAGCTTAAAAGGTTAAAAAAAATCCAGACAAAATTTTGAAATATTCTAAAGTGACATAAAGGTACCAACATATATTTGATCCTCACTACATTCCAACCTAAAATTGTTCATCCTGACATTAAATATTATAGACAATTGTTTAAAAACCTTTTAGAGACTGGGAACTTAATGAAGCTTCCTTAAAAATTTACCCAATTAGAAGAGTACCACTTAGATAGATTATTTTTAATCAAATGGCAATTGGTAGCTCTGTAGCTTAATATACAGTCAGCATTGAGCTGGTCATGGAAAGGTATTCTCTTTTCACAAGAGATATTCTATAGGCATTGATGGATTTCAATTGCTTTTCAGTTATAATTTAACATTTTAAGTTTTTGCATGAAATAATACTTAAGTTGATGTGCTGATACATGCTGTGAATATTATCCATAAAGACCAGCACAGAAGCCCATTTTTATACTTTTCCATATAAAAGTAACAATTTTTAAGATTTTTTTCTCTTCTATTGAAAGAGCATGTTGCTTATTTCTAACAGCATTGGCTAATATACCCTGAGGGCCTATTATGTGCCAGAATCTTTAACTAGACTATCTCTAATTTTCTTTTTTTTTATTTTAATTGTTGTTCAAGTACAGTTTTCTGTCTTTTACTCCCATCCCAGCCCACTGCCCCAGCCCTCCCCACCTCCCTCCCATTTCCATCCTCCCCTAGTTTTCATCCATGTGTCCTTTATACTTGTTGCTCTAAACCCTTCCCTTTTCGCCTGAAATTCCCTCCCCTCTCCCCTTTGGTCACTCTCAGCCTGTTCTCTATTTCACTGTCTTTGGACATATTTTGCTTGTTTGTTTTGTTGTTTAGGTTCCTGTTAAAGGTGAAATCATATGGTATTTGTCTTTCACCGCCTGGCTTATTTCACTTAGCATAATGCTTTCCAGTTCCATCCATGCTGTTGCAAAAGGTACGAGCTTCTTCTTTCTTTCTGCTACATAGAATTCCATTGTGTAAAGGTACTATAGTTTTTTGATCCATTCATTTACTGATGGGCACATAGGTTGCTTCCAACACTTGGCTATTGTAAATTGTGCTGCTACGAACATTGGGGTGCATAGTTTCTTTTGGATTGGTGTTTCAGGGTTCTTAGGATATAATGCTAGCAGTGGCATTGCTGGGTCAAAAGGTAGATCCATTTTTAGTTTTCTTAGAAAATTCCATACTGTTTTCATAGTGGTTGTACCAGTGTGCAATCCTACCAACAGATACCAAACTGTATTACAAGGCCACTGTAACCAAAACAGCCTGGTACTGGCATAAAAACAGGCGCATGGACCAGTGGAACAGAACAGAGAGCCCAGAAATAAACCCAAGTCTCTACAGTCGATTAGTGTTTGACAAAGGGGGCGGCAACATAAAATGGAGTAAAAAGAGCCTCTTCAACAAATGGTGTTGGGAGAACTGGACAGCTACATGAAAAAAAAAAATGAAACTCAAGAACCAACTTACACCATACACAGAAATAAATTCAAAGTGGATAAAAGATTTAAATATAAGCCGTGACACCATTGAAGTCCTAGAGGAGAACATAGGCAGGAAAATCTCAGATATTTCATGCAGCAACATTTTCACTGATATGTCCCCTAGAGCAAGGGACATAAAGGAAAAAATAAACAAATGGGATCTCATCAAACTAAATAGCTTCTGCACAGCTAAAGAAAACAGTATTAAAATAAAAAGAGAACCAACTGTATAGGAAAACATATTTGCCAATGATATATCTAATTTTCACAAGGCAATATTATTGTCCCTAGTTTTACAGATGAGGATGCTGAGGCTCAGGAAGCTGGTACAGGCACTGTTGGGGTTGAGTCCCTGCTCATCTCTTCCCCCAGTGCATGTTCCTTTTTCTATCCACTCTGCCCATGTAAAGAACATTTACAACTCAGAGTTTTGAAGAAAGGGATGCAGAATGGTGTCAAAAGTTACATTTCCTTATACTTATCTACAGGGAATTTCAGAGTAAACCATACCTTTTTTCATACCTTTTTCCAACTTAAGCCCAAATGAATTCTGTGCAGCAAACAGGTAAAAACATGAACACATATATATAAATATACAAATTCACACACAAATTCTGGAAACAAATTTTCAGAAGTTATAAATAACTGAATAAACAGTTAGTGTTATAGCACCAGCATTAAAAAAAAATATGTAATTTTCAAGTACATACAAAGTATTGTGCTAGGTATTATATCAACTACAACAAATGTAGACTTCACAAAAATCAAAGGGCATGTAGATACATATGCAACTTTACCTTAAGCAAATAATAACAAAAAGTGCAAAATCATAGTACACATGACTATATAACATTAATAATTAACACAATATGAATTGTGGACACTGCATATTTGAACTTTCTTGAGCTAATTAAAAAATTCACTTCAGGTATGTGGGAAAGATTGTAAGGAAGGGGTATAATTATCAAGAGTTCTTTAAATGATGGGAGGGAAGCACTTTGAAATATTGGGGAGAAAAGCAGGTACATTCTGAATGAAGAGTCTTAGAGTGTGTTGAAAAGTGGGTGGTGAGGAAGTATTCCTGTTAAGAAGTGGAGGAGGCATTTATTATAGGCAAAGGATATGTCAAAATTACCCTTTTTAAATAGATGAATTAATGTTTAAACTCATAAAGAATCCAATTTATTGAAAATTATTGAGTCCCTTATGGAAAGCCAATAGTGATTACAACTGAGAGAGCTGTCGTTCTGTACTCTGGTATGTATACGCCATATGTGTTTATCTTTTTCACTAGCCTACTTACATGCGATAATACTACAGCAGCTTTCAAGATGAACATTTGACAAGCCAGCTCACCGCCGACTGACACCTCCATTTCAGCTGGCCTGACATATATAAAAAGAAATTGAATGTTTATCCGTGTGCTTTCCGGATTTGACATATGTGCTATATAAGAGTCACAGAAGGAAACTTCAGAAAAGAAATTAAGGAATGTACTTGTCAGTTTATTAATCAAAGTTTACCTGCTTCACATTACATGGAGACAAATTAAGCTGGCTACTATGGTACTTCGAAAACATCTGCTAACAAAGTAAGAAGTAATGATAAACAAACGAGTTCCCTTTGTGGTTGATTTCCATCCAGCTGCATTTAATTATAATAGTGCTATCAAAGAAAGCTCCCCATTAGCTGCTAATTCAGAATGACTTCAGAAGGAACTCCCAGAGCTTCCAGTGATATCCCTCCAACTCCAACAACTTTCTAATCTCTGCCAGTGTTTGTGTAGAGCCATATTATAGAAGTTTGGTTATCATTTCTGGCTGTTATTAACTGCCATGGCCATATGCAGTGCTTTTTTCCCAAGACTAACTTCAATGTGACCAATTAAACTTTGTAAATGACAGAATTTATGACATTCATATTTGTTCCAACTTTAGACTAAGATAAACCACCTTAATAAAGGAGGGAAAAATGTATTTTAATGCATTTTTAAAATTGTATTTTTCAATTACAATTGATAGTCAATATTATGTTAGTTTCAGGTATATTGCACAGTAGTAAGAAATTAATACACCTTACACACAGGTGGCAAACACAAGGCCCATGGCGGAATCTGGCCCCACACCTTGTTTTATCCTGCCGGTACCTTGTTTCCAGCCAGCAGCAGCACCGAGCTACTTGCCCCTAGTTAAGGAGTAGTTACATTATACAGTCCTAAAATTACATTTGGCCCTTTGAAGGTAACTGGAAGGCTGATGTGGTCCCCAATGAAAATGGGTTTGACACCCCAAAGTGATCCTCCAGTAAGTCTTGTGCCCACCTGGCACCATACACGATTATTGCAACATCTCTGACTATATTCCCTATGCTGCACTTTATACCCCAGTGACTATTTTGTAACTGCCAATTTGTACTTCTTCTTCCCTTCACCGTTTTCACCAACCATATTTTAAGTAAAATGAAACCTGTCATGTTATTTAGCAATCTACAGCCACTATAGTAAAAATTATAAGTAACGCTGGTTTTTCAAATTTAGGTTGAATTGGTTTCAAATAAACATATATCCAAAGCCCCTCAGGACAACTATACTTCTACCCAACTCAATAACGAATCATCATCCCATTTTTGCCTATTAATCAGCATTGGTTCCTACAAATTACCCAGTGCATAGTCTCCCTTTGAAAGTTCATAGTTTGAGACAGGCAGGTAGAAATATAAAAAGTAGAACCTATGTTTTAAAGCTTTCCGAAATGCAGAAATGAGTGCTTCCTCACCCAAATCTGGCTTTTGCCTGGCCAGGAAGCAAACACAAAATCAAAAGCTGCATGTGCAATCAATTCACAGCTATACGTGTGCCTTTGCTGATTCAACCTGGGAGCACACTACACCTCATTTATTTGTCTTGAGGTGACCTGGTAAGGCACAAGTTAAAAGTGAAAATGTATAACCTAGGAAAGTATTTATGATCATTTGTTACTAACCTCTTTAACAAAGCAATAAGCCACAAGAAGAAAAGTTTCATAAAGAAAATAATGAAGGCAGAGTAACTCAGAGTGGGAATGGTAGGTATTTGCCAGAATTGGATCTGGCCAACCTCCCAGGACCCATGTCATAATGTATTTTGCTAACATCTGCAAGAACTTATTTGATCATGGAAGGTGTTTGAAATTTGGAGAGTATGGAGGCAATTTTTGCTGACTGAAATGTTAATTCCTTTGGAAGATTTTGTTTATGTGTTTGTCTCTTTGTTTTCCAAGGAAGAACAAAATAGCTATTAATTAAACTAATGTCTTAAATTCTGAATCTCCTCTGCAATTTCCAGTCCTCAAAGAGTGGGTATCATTTGTGAGGATTCATTGACTTATCAGAAGGGAAAATGGAAAGAAGAGAGGATACCATCGCTTTTAAGTGTGCTTTGTGGAAACTTACTTGTAGTAATTCATTAGGGTGAGCATATGACATTAATTTCCCCCTTGGCTCAAAGATCAAATCATGTTGCCAATGTTGTTGTTGTGTTTATAACAATATTTGTGATGACTTGAATGTTGTCCTCCTCCAGTTGGCTTGAGAACAAACATTATTTTTTTTGTGCTTGGTTTTATAAAACTAGGGTATGTCCTATTTCAACAAGAATGTGCAGGAAGGAGCATGATTTTTGGTGAGAGTCAATCAAAACTGAGTATTTTCTTAATGTTCTTTGAAAGAACTGCAGTAATACCCACAGCCATCCTTCTACTCTGCCATTCTTCCAGCTAAGGGCTTGGACAAATGCAGCCCTCTCTTCAAGTCATACATCTCATATATCTTCCTTTATTATTTTTCTTCAGAAAACACATAAGACTTGCCATGGAATAAACATTTTGGAAAGTGGAAGACCCTCTCCAAACCTTATTATATTCTAGTACAAAGGGCCTTCAGAGTAAGCTAGTATGTCAATTCACACTCTCTAATTATCAAGCTCAGTGTCTTAATTTTAAAGAATATTTGGTACTAGAACTCGTATTTTCCACGATAGCATTATCGTACCCACAGGTGCTGGCTATTCTTATAGCTTAATCCCTGAGCATGCAAATATACTCACAATGTATATGTTTTCATTTAAGAACATTAATCAACCCTCTAAAATTTTACCATTATATAACTACATTAACTAAAGACAAAAAGAAGTTCACATGATTTTCAGGAAGTTCCAGTAAGCAAAAAAAAAAAAATGAGCCCTCAAATATTGTCCAAGGCTGTACAGATATACTGGCAAACACAGGATGGTGAGTGGGCCAACTCCTGCCCATGACCCTTCTGTGCCTCAATTTGCATATCTACAGTTTAGGGATTATACTCACCTTAATCTCATTCTTGCCTTTCTAACATTCACTGAGAAAACTGACAGGAAAGTACATTTTACTCTCTGCACATAAGGAAAGATCCATCGTAAAATATATTAGAATTTGAATGCAGAAACAAATGGAAGAAGTGATCCATACCAGAGGTCTTCATTTGTAGTATGTGTATCTATAAAGACCTAGTGTCAGTTACATGTAATTCACAGAGGCAGAAATGACAGCCTATTATCCTATAGACTCAACACTCCATTCAACCACAGCAGTTCCAGTGTTATCTACTTTTTATATTGCAATTCAGAACATGAATTTATTCAGAATAAAATGTTTACCAGAAAAAAAAACTGATGGCCACTCATCTAGTTCAATACTCTCAGTTTACAGGAGGAAAAAGGAAACTCAGAGATATAAGTGACTTGCCTGTGTCCAACATTGACCAGCAAGAAGATTAGACCATGGAAAAGATTAGTGTGTCTCTGCCTGCAAGTTCAATGCTCCCTGTTTTCAGGGAGTGCATTAGGAAAAACATTAATGATAATATTTTATTATGGTTAGACCCACAAATAAATTTTCTTACTGTCTATCATCTTACCTTTACCTACTTGTTGGACTCTGTCAAATGTTTTGTTCCTCTTATGAATTTTTTTTTTAAACTTCACAGCATTTCACAAGTATTTTTAGTCAATCCATTTATGGACTTCACAAACTTGTAAGGTTGCAAGTTGCTCTTAGAGAACTGAGAATAACTTATTTAACTTATCTGGCATGCTGCTTATCACATCAATATGTAAATGTGATCGCTTAATAAATACCACTTATTGATGTTGACTTCATCTGCTACTTCCTTTGCAGTTTAAAATTCAGTTTCAAAATTATTCTGTGAATTTATTTTCACAGTTACATTTACCCAGAAAATGCTTCCTAAATATTTTCTGTGTATAAATAACTGCTAACCCTCCTGATTTTCACATGGAATATGGGAAACGTAGGTTCACAATTATTTGTAAGTGTAAATATCAACATGTTATTGCAGTCCAAGAGAAAAGAGAGAATTTCCAGGTATGGAGTATGGGAAGAGGCAGTCAAGCATTTTTTGTGGAGGTTGTGACCTTATAGCTCTCTTGGAATAATGAGTAGAATTTCATTGCCAGAAATAGAAGGTAGGTTTCCCAGGTGGTATCTTAGTTGGTTCAGCAGTCTGCACAGCTGAGGAGGCTATTGGACTCTGTGTTAACTGTGCCTGCAACAACAACAACAAAAACTCCTGAATGCTCTATTAACCTTCCTCTCTTTTAAACCTCTCTGAGATCTGGTGTTCCCAATTATCCTGCTGCCCTCTCACTGGACTCTGCCTCTCTTCCCATTGGATTGATGTCTCATCCAGACTGTTTGCCAGACTTTCCATTTCAGTTCCGTGAATAGACATTGTCTGTCATATCACCTTGAGTCTGGGTTCCTTGGCCTGTATACCAACCCAGTCCCACTTCATGCCAAGCCCAGATCCTTCAACCCCTCTGCCTAGCACCATGCTCCTGAAATATTGTTCAAGAGACAATAACATAAGAAATCAACAAATATATTCAGGAATGGTCTCAAAAACAAAAGTCTTTTTTTTTCTGTTTATCATTCCATCTAACCATACACTATAATCTTTCCTTTCCCTGTTCTATGAAGACAAATGCCAGACTTCTGATTCATTTCAGTATTTAAAATCTAGTCTAGAACAAAATATAAATTTTATATCCAAATTAAGGTACCTTTCCTCTTACCTGGATCTTGGCTTGTGGCTTGATTCCTGCCATGGGGAAGTGCAGCATAGTTTGATTTATTTACTCTTTTTTTTTTTTTTCAATTACACTCTCACTGCCTTTCTACCATTCTCTCTGTCATTTCTGTTTCCCCTGAGTCTCAATATTGTTGGGCTATGAAAGGAGATAGGTGAGTTGAAAGTCTGAGTGACAGTGGTCCAAGAACTTCCCATTGCACATGTAGGATCCTGGGACTGAGCCCCTCTCCTGGAGGTTTCCTGAAATGGATGATGCATTCTATGGCTGACCTGTCTCTCTCTCTCTCATCTCTCACTCCTAGCTTTCTGCCCAACATTTTCTTAGGGTTCAGTTTCCATGATACAGTAGACTTTTGAGGCCTCCACATGATCCAGGGAATATTCACACATCCTTGTCACATAAAACATGGATGGTGCAGGCTGCCCTGCTGCTGCTGTTTCAAGACTCAACATTTGCATAAATTCAAATCCATGAGATACATGTAAGCTCTCTTAAAAATGTTCTTACCCTCCTCTTCTCTGATGCTGGTGCCAGCATGGCCTCATGAACTTCTAAGGCTCAGCAAGCTTTCATTGGGAAAAAAAGATGTCAGTCTCCTTTTTCAATAGATATGACAACATCTATCTGAAATTTTCTCGTAGTCCTTCTCAATAGGTACAAGGAGAGGGAGAAAATATATCAAAATGCTCTACATTTATGCCTACAGTTTATATCTCATTCAATGCACTTTAATATCTATTCATCTCCTTACATTGGTAGGATGAGAGGAGGGGAACTATGTCTTTTTTTTGGAATATGGAGCCACTTTTTGCCTACTCCTCTCAGCTTTGGCTCCTCACACAAAATTCTAAAACAGCAGGAAAAGTTCCATTCAGTATTGTTTACAACAGCATTTGCATAGGCAGGTAGTGACAAAAAGTCTACATGGAGGTGCTAGGTACTGTGGCAATAGAATTATATTCAGGCTATGAGCTAGAAACATTTTTTTTTTTTTTTTGCCAAGGCAATGCTAACATTTGCATTGTAAAATTGACTCTTCCATGCTTTACTTATACATAGATCCTTAAAGTTGAAATATCATTATTGTAACAGGCTTTAAATATTATTTTGCTTCTTAATGAATGCAGCAGTCATTTTTGTTGTTTGTCAAATACAACCAGTCACTTACTCAGCAGAAGGCAGAATTGCACTCCTTTGCCACCTTGGAATTCATGTAGCCACATGACTTACTTTGAACTATAAAATTTAAATGGCAGTTAACATCATATTTCATGGTGAGAAAACTGAAGCTTTTCCACTAAAACTAGGTACTAACTAGGCAAGGATTTGCCTGTCATCTATTGCCTCTCCTCTCATTACTTCTTTTTAACATTACCTAGAAGTTCTAGCTAAGGTAACAAGACAAGAAAATAAAATATATTCAGATTAGGAAGGAAGAAAACAAAATTACCTTTGTTCACAAATACATAAACAATGTACTCATCTATGTAGACAATCCCCCCCAAAAACCCTCCTGGAACTAATAAGTGATTATAACAAAGTTGCAGGATATAAGGTTAATATATCAAAGTCAATCACTTTTCTATACACCATCAATGAACAAGTGAAAATTGAAATTAAAATACCATTTATATTATAAGTATACATAAAAGTGTATACGTATAAATCTAACAAAATATACACAAGATCAATACAATACAATACTGATTAACAAAAATCAAAGGACTAAATAAATGGAGAGATACATTGCATGTTTATCAGGATAACAACTTGATTTATAGATTCAATGCAATCTGAATCAAAATCCCAGTAAATTATGTCATGGATATCAATGAACTCATTCTAAAGTTTATACAACAGGCAAAAGCTCCAGAATAGCAAACATAATATTGAAGGAAAAGAACAAAGTTGGAGACCTCATGCTGATTTCTAACTTCTGGTTTACTATAAAGCTACAGCAATTAAGAAAATGTAGTATTGGCAAACAAATATAAATCAGTGGAACAGAATAGAGAGCCCCAAAATAAAACCACATAAATATAGTCAATTGATCTTTGACAAACAAACCAAGGCAATACAATGGTGCAAAATAGTCTTTTCAAGTAATTGTGCTAGGACAACTAGACTTCCTCACACAAAAGAAATGAACCTAGAACAGTGCTTACACTTATCAGAAAAGTGCATTCAAAATGGATCATAAACTACTGCTATTTTCCACTTAGCCTCACCTGGAGAAGTCCAGGTGATCACCTATCAAAAAAAATTATAATGATCATTATTTTCTCCATTAATCTTTCCCCCTAAAATACATAACTTTAAACTTTGTTCCAAGTATGTATCTACTAGGATGTCTTCCTCAATTACCCCCCAGCCAAATCTGGTCACAATTTTATTCTGAGTTGCATCATCACTTATAGATTGCCAATCTTATTGCTATAAGAACACATTTTATAAGTGAAGAAACTAAAGCTAGAGCTGTGTAGAGGTTTGTCCAAGATCAAAGTTACCATAGGGGAAATCAGAGCTAAAACCTAGCTCCAACTAGCCAGATCCCCTGGCTCTGCATTTGTTTCCATGCACCCTAGGCTGCAGTTTTATAATCTTGATTGACTGTAAATTGGATCTTTTTTCTTAAGTTTATTTATAGAGTATTTGTTTCTTTTCTGTATTTCTTGGAGATGTGTACACAGACATTTAATCAAAGAATCGGAAAGAACCTTATTGGTTAAATCCATAAACATTACAAAATTTCAAATTTCTTTCTGGCACTAAATATTTTAATAAATAATATTATCTTTGTAAGTAAACTTGTATCTACATTTCAAGACAGTAAAACTGTATTGAACTCTGATAATAGATAGCCATGTGATACTGCCCAAATTCACAAGTTTTTAAAAATCCCTGCCAAATGTTTTCCATGAATTCCAATTTTGTTGATAACAAATAAAATTCCTGAATTATCATAGGGTGGGACAAAGTTTTTAAAGATAAACATTTCTTTCATTGGCAAATATAGCAGTAAAAAATAAATCTTTTGAGGGATTTGTTAGATATTTTGGCTGGTAATGGGAATATTGGAAGATATACAATTTCAGATGCACTACTTTTTCTATCCCCATTTCCCCTCATTTTCTATGAATACATCACTCATAGCAGAGCAATATTTTAGGTCTCCTCAATTTTTTCAAGATTATTCAACCATCTTTCTTATCACCTCCCCATTTCACAAAGAAAAAAAGCCCATCAGCTTTCCCCCCAAATCCTTCATTTCGCGAATGATCTGTACTCTTGACAAATACAAATTACTTGAGAGTTTGTGTTAATAGGCACCTGACATCATTTTCCTAGGTTTTTTTGACACTACCTTTTAATTAATAGGATGGAGGCTGAATAAGCCTGTCAAATGTTTCAACAAAATAAAACGGAGTATATTATAAACCCACAAAAGTACATTGATTGTGTCTACAAAGATACATAATTAAAAAGTATAAATCAAGCACTGCTAATTTAGACTTGACTTCAGTTATTTGAACACTTGTAGCATAGTAGTGTTCATTGTTAAGGATATGATTTTATGTGTTTAGAGTAAATCTGATGTAAGCAATTTTATAGTTTAATGAAAATAATTATAGTTGGAGTAAGTAGCATGAAGTGTATCTGATGCTGCTTCCTCCAAATAAGCTGTGATATAAATTATCATGATTTATTACAGTTATTTTTCTGGTTCTGTTTGGAGTGGATTTTAGCAAGTGATGATGATTCTAAAATTGCAAAAAGAAACACATTTGAAGCTATTTTTCCTCAGATCTCATCTTTAATTTCTCTATAAAACTGATATAATATCCACGGTGGTGCAGTATGTGCTACTGAGAAGACGGCATTATTGTGCTGTCAATTTGACAGCTTACTTTAATTTACACCATTTGGTGAAAGAATACATTTTTAAATCCTTTTAAATATATCATATGGCACTGTTGTTACTTACTCTTCAGTTTTTAGCCTGTCAAACAGTAATGCCATCCTCTAATGCAAAGCCATGCATATCACAACTTAAACTGTTTACAGTAGCTTCAGCAGCAGTCTCCTCTTTTAGCATATTTTTAACTTCTTATCAAAGGTCAGAGTAATAAGCATATTTTTACTTTTTTTTAATTAAAAGCGTTTTCAGGCCTACCCATAACTTACCTCCTCTTGAATCTACGCAAGTGCTCCTTTGAGGAATCAAAGGGTTTCGATAGGATATAGTCACTCTTTGATCTACTTACATAACAGAAGCTAGGCTCAAATCACTCTACAGTAAACAAAGAGTCTGATGAGGAAAGTCATAGCTCAGTTTCATACTTCCAACCTCTTCATTTTACTAGTCCCGTCAATTCAAACTTCCAACAGACCCTTACTGAGAACCAACCAGTTGTCTATCCTTGAGCTAGACACTGGTGAACATATTCAGGCCTGGAGAGAAGATGAACAATTAGGCTGCCAATGATACTAGAACATAATGAGTGCTACAACAGAGCGATGCACAAGATTCTACTGGGGCAGAGGGATGGACATCTGACACACTAGTTTAATCCCCAATGCTACAAAGCAGCTCTGTACCTAAATAGACTCAAATGTCCAAAGAAGCAAACAGGAAGTAAAAAAAAAATTCAGGTAGAGAAATTAGCAATATCACGCCTCCTTATTGTCACTTGGAGAAACTTTCGTCCTTTGAAATTCATTGTTAGAGCAAAGTCGGTCTATACTGTCTTAAGGCTCAGAAACATTATGAGTCTTCTAGATACTTCTCTCCTACTTTTTCCTAAAATTGGCTCCACAGCTTCCCTGGGGGTTTAAATTCCTATTCCATACAGACTTATTCAACAATCAGCTGATACACAGTAGTCAGATAGCCTTTAAAACGACTTATTGGTATTTAAAGAGAGCAAAGAAAAGAGCAAAAGAGGGAGAGAAACATTTATTCATTGTTGCACTTATTTATGCATTCATTGGTTGATTTTTATATATGCTCTGATTGGGATCAAACCCACAACCTGGGTATTATCAGGGCAACACTCCAACCAACTGAACTACCTGTCAGGGCTACATAATGTTAACCACAGAGGGCTATCTTGGTTTAAGGTAATGATGATCCCATTCATTGTAAAGTCATGAAAATTATGGTCACAGTTATAGAATCTCTTAAACCCAATTGCTTAGAAAAAAAATGAAAAATATGTTTTCTTACCACCCAGAGTTCATATATAACAGGACAATGATGTTTTAATTTCTTTAAATGAATATATATTAAAATAGTTGCATTTTGGTTTGGTTATTTTTATTTGCCAGAGATTCTTGCCAGGAATCATTGAAATGTTGATGCATACTAATTCTCTGCCCACAGGTTTGAAGGTACATAGAGCTGGTTTCTAATTCAAGTTCCATTGTGTTTACCTGCTATATTATTGCAACTAAGTTATTTAAGTATTTGAGGCTTTAGTTTTCTAATTTGTAAAATGGTGGTAATGTGTTCTACTCGAAGGATTGTTGTGGGGATTAAGTATATATCAAAGTGTCTAGAAATTGCTCTGTATCATTAACAAGTTACTCATAATATTTGAAACTATTGGATGCCAACTACCAAACAGGAAATAGGGGAAAGTCATTTAATAGTTAAGTCATGGCCCAGGCAAGTCTATTGAACTAACTATATGCCAGAGAGGAAGCAATTAACTGTTGTTTTTATTTTATCCTGTCAACATTTTCTGATTTGTACCAGTTTTGCCACCATTAGTATCTTGACTCACTACAAACAGGAAAGATAATTATATTACTAGGATTATCTGGGAAACATTTAAGGAACTCAGATTCCTAGGCCCTATCTTAAACCCACCAAATCAAAATCTTCTGAGGTGAGGCTGAGAAATACCTGTGAAATTGCTCCCCAGGTGATTCTGATGCTCAACTAAGTTTAGAAAACACTTCATTAAATGATCCAAGTCAAGGTTAAGTAAAGTAATACAAGTAATACCTTTCTGCTTAACCTACTTCTAAGACTTCAGTACAAAAGACTGACCTTGATCTAGCTGAAAAGCAATTAACTTCTATCTATCTTTATTCATCCATATTCAAAAGAGCAGTGAAAGATAACACTGAGTCAGTTAAGTACCCCTTCACAATGCTCTTCTTAATGTACTATTTTTATGGCAATTTGCCATCACCTAAAACCTTAGGACATTTTTTCTTAAAAAAATATTTTAGAATGTGGGATTTAAACATACATTAGATCAGAGCTGCTCTACCCTACTCACACACTGCTAACATTTGAGGAGCTTTTAAAACCCTGATGCTTGGGATCCATCTACAGCCATTTTGATTTACCTGGTCTGGGTGCCGCCTAGGCATATGGACGTTTAGAGTTCCTGTGTGATGCCAGCGTGGGGCCCAGACAAGGTCACTGCTGTTAGGATTGAGAACTCACCTTGAAGGCTTCACCAATACTACGTTTCCTCTTCCATCAGTGTGGCTTCCAAACTCCACTGCGCCTCAGATGCACTGAGGAAACTGACAAACATTAGAGGTTCTCAAGGTGCCAATTCAGTCAATTTGAGATAGAGTGGCAGGAACTCTATTGTTTAAAAGTTCCCCAGGTAAGTTTTTATTATCAATAATAATGATATAATTACAGTAACTAATAGCCACTGAATGCTTACATGTGCCAAACTATGTTCTAATCCCTTTGCATGTATTCATTTAATCTGCAATAAAACCAGTGAGTAGGATCATTGTCCTTCCTTCATAATTAATATAACTGAGGAACAGAGAGGGTAAGTATCTTGCCCCAAATCACACAGAGAGTAAGAGGTAAATCCAAGATTTGAACCTAGGCTGTGAGATATAAGAGGCATACACTTAATTTATATTTTTTACAGCAACTCTTATGATGTTGATGTACATTATCTTTATTTTATAGGTGAGGAACTTCACATGAAAAAAGGCAATTATTTCTTAAATAATTGCCTTTTAGATTCTTATCTAAAAACCAATAAAGTTATAAGTGGAGCTCCTGATTAATTACACTAGCCATAAAACATACATTCTCTGAAAGTGTGAACTTATGTCACTACCAGTCCTTTTTCTCAGATTTTAAATTCTTCCCAGCCATGAAGGTCAACTTTTAACAGTTGGCCTTGGTCATTTTCTAGATCAACTTTTTGACTGCTTTTATTTTCTTGCTGGATTGTTTGCCTTTTATATACACAGATAATGCCTCTGGAATTAAGCTTGCTGGTAGAGCTTGGATGATCCTTCAGTCCCTTTTAATATTTGTTGATGTACAGTTTTGAAAGAACTTGTCATTCTCTTTCCCTTTGTATGTATACGTTGGCATATCATGGACTAGAAGACAAGTTTCTTGGTCCAATGGACTAGACAGGCACCAAATTCATGTTTTTATTTCCAGTACATAGTGCAGTCCACAGACAGTAGCTCTTAACAGTGATTGAGTTAATGATATTACAAATCCCAGAAACCCTGTCTCCTGAGCTTCACCAATCAGCAGACTGGAAATTGTGTCTGTGCTATTCTATTCTATGCTCTAATTTATCTAAGTAACATGTTTCCTCAGAATACATATTCTTCCCTAATGAAACCAGCTCTGCAATTCATGGGCCAAAATTAGTATTTATATCAGTAAGACCATTTTCTCTGGAATTTCTGGCCATTATAATTACTAATTACCAGCCAATCAATCATAATACTGTATGCTACTTTTGGATTCTCAAGGACTCTTATGTTATTTGGTCCAATATGGTAGCCACCAGCCACACAGAGCTGTTGAGCAGTTGACATGTGACCAGCTTGAAACAATTTATGCCATAATAGAAAATGCACACTGAATGTTGAAGACAATATGGAAAAAAATAATGTAAGTTACATCATTAGTAAATTTTATTATATTTCAAAATAAAAATGAAGACATTTGATAAAATATATGATTGAAATTATTTCCACCTGTTTCCTTTTACTGTTTTGAATGTCACTAGAAAACTTAAAATCACACATAAAGCTTGCATTTGTGGCTCACACATGTCTACTGGAGAGCATTTCTCTACAGTCTCAGTGACTCTTCTGGCAGCTCCTTCATTTTGACTATGCCACCTATATAGCTGGGTGACTTCATATAAGTTACCTAATATCTATAAC
Organism: Anoura caudifer; assembly: GCA_004027475.1. NCBI lineage: Eukaryota > Metazoa > Chordata > Mammalia > Chiroptera > Phyllostomidae > Anoura > Anoura caudifer. Next base: position 630,457 of record PVKU01000136.1, on the reverse strand, counting down.
CCTCAATTACTTAATCTGTCCAATAAAACTATTTTATAGACTTGCTCTGTGAATAACATGCTATGATGGTTTCAAATTTCCAATGAGGAACCAGGTTTCTCAATGATCTTTTCATTCCGCCACACTCTTACATATCATCTGCAAATGCAGTCACAATTTGGAAGTAAGAATAGTACAACAATTTTTCTTCAGGAGAACAGAGACAATACACTCTCAATGAAAATGAACTTAAAAATGTTTGAACAATAAAAAAGTGTTTAATCCTTCCACTTTCCCTGCCAACTTTTATACAGGAATCATTTGCAAACTCCTTTGAAGATTAAAATTAGGTATATGCCAGTTTACTCAAATATCCAGTTAATAAATAACCAGTGATCAGGTAGGTGATCCAATAAAAAGTGTTTGAACCAACTGTGTTGAGGGGGAAATATAGATTAAACTGAAATCAACCAATTAATCAATTAAGCACTTACAGCCTCTTTAGGCAGTGGACTTTAAAATATATTAATGAAAAACAACTTATAACTCCAAAATTATTAAATTCAAATTCTAAATATACTTTATTGTATAGTGTTTTGTGTTAAATTTGCAGCAACAAAGATATCATTACTTTTAATCAAGAAGTAAGAGTAATTGTAAGATTAAATATAGATAAGCACCTGACAAAAATAATTTAAATTTACCTATGATCTTACAGATGTGATGATTTTCTCTTCACCAGAAGTTTTCTCCTCTGTATAAATAAAATAAAATACTCAAAATAAAATTTCATACTTTTAATAGTTGCTATCACAATGTTTGATATTGAAATCTGGGATAGAAATGTGTGAAATTCTGCATCTTAATAGACTTTTTTATATTAACAAGAATATTAAATCATCATAAGGATACATACACACAATAAATTTATTTAGGAAACACCTGAAAAATAAAAACCATATGTTCATAATCTTTAAAATTAACCTGGGTAAAATTAAAATATCCATTAGCAATAAAGCTTTGTTATTAGTTGCCAGGTTTCTAGGGCTAGAAGTGGGAGATAATGGTGCAGGGTAGGAAGACTGGTGCTAAAAAAATAGTTATCTTGGAGCTTTACTGGTATTCTTAATAAACAGTTTTCAACCAAGGTATTTATGCATGGAGATATAAAATAGTAAGTGAATATCTCCTTCCCTAACTCCCCCCAAAAATAGATGTCTGATCTGTTTTGCGTTGTAGGATCCCAACACTCTCATCTCAGTACTTGATGCACAATGTGTTCATATGCTGAAGAGATGAATTAATTGCCTGGCATAGCTTTATAATGAAATAATTCAAAGACTATTTAGCAAACTCAGTTATTTCTATATTTATCAAAGATGGTCTCCATGTGTTATTCAGTTTCAGGCAATTATTACAGGAACAATAATTCATGCAACAAAACTGTCTGTTTAATTCAGAAAGGCAGCTATTTGGACTTTGTTTAAAAGACACCTATGAACTTTTTAGGAGTTGCAATTTGATAATTATTTAATGGAAATGTGGTTTGCATATGGCTAAGGAGCAAAGAACAATTCCACATAAGACTCTAGTAAAAAAGTGAATACCTAAAACATCAACTTAGTTTAAAATACCAAAAATGCTACCAAATTACTGAGCAAAAGAGGAAGCAAATGACAAGGATCTGTCTTTTCATTTTCAGTAAGAATGGTAAAATAACCTTATTTGCTTATTCAACTTTTGAATTGTCAATTTATTTTCTAAGATATATGTAATGAAATTTTGAGAGCTATAAAATATTTCACTAGTAATTTAAAGATCAAGACACATCCCCCTAAATCTCATATGCTATATGCATGTATATTATTATTTTCACAGGTTTATTGGTGTGCAAATAGAAATAATTAAAATGTCATTCTAAACCTATAAGCCTTAGGGGTTTGGAATAAGTAAAGGACATGTCAAAACTTTCCCCTGTTTTAAAGAGTGTGATTAATACTATTGAAAGCACATTGGGGCCCTCAGCATTACCTGATATCAATCATGAAATCCCCCCAACACTCCGAAGACTGTTGTTGAAGTACTTTCAAGCCATAAGAAACTACCAAGTAATGGGACTTTCCTGAAAAAGCCTGTCTTCATGTGATCTCCAACTGCATTTCAATACCAAATAGACCTAAATGCTTATCGGATCTAATCCAAACTGCCAAGAGCTCTGATTTCTGCCCATCTGTCACTAGGTTATTGGTTCAAGACAATATTAAGACAAAGAACAGGAAACAAATCAGTTGGAATTTTTTTTCAACTTTCTATCCCTTTATCCCTTTTCTTTATTGTCTATCAAAGTTATGTGCTCCCAGAGTGACTTGAAGTTGAAACCCAAGTATGAAATCAAGCAACTTCTCTCAGGAATTAGTTACCACATAAACTCTCACACACGCACAAATTGTCTGAAGTACTTTAGGTTATTCACTCACTCTCTCCTCTTTTCTCTCTTCCACTGTGTCTATTTCACTCTCCTCGCTTTTTTCTCCTACCAGTGCCTTTGGTGTGAAGGAAATGCCAAAAACAATCAAGGGAATTTGTAAAATTGTAAGATCTTTACAGACTCAGGCTGTCTCCCTGAAGGGGGAAAAAATTTATATAAAGTTAAAACAAAATTTCATATGAAGTGTGTCATTTGTATTTGCGGAATTAAAGGACTCCTTTATTATAATGTTCTTTTATCTCACCTTGTGTCATTAAAATATAGGACACTGGCAGTAAAACTAAAAGTAAATATGCACATATCTTTATCCGTGTAGGGAAGCAATAAATCTCCCACAATGATAGCAGCTGTACTATAGCTATCATTTGAATAGTGCAGCTGCCACAACAATATCAAATTTTATAGTTAAAAAGCAGTCAAAACTTTAATGTTGCAGTGGAGGTAGATATATATTACACTATAAATAAGCATCCTCTAATGAAGAAATAAAGCATGTTTATTTTTTTCCTAGACATACCACTGAATAGCATATATCTCACCTACTGCAGTCTGTCTAGAGAGAACTCATTACACATGGGCGTCTCTAATACAAAACCCTGATTTATACTAATTAGTTTGGCTTTCATTGACAGGAACGAGAACTCGAAAATTTCTGGCCTGAGAGCAAACTTTACCTCTTTCTCTGAAATTTTGTTTTTCCATTCCTCCTTTAAAATAGAAACTGGGAGAATTTTTGTTCTTTTCCTTCCATATACATATTTTAAACTTGAGGGTTTGATTGGCAGAGGTGAGAGGTACATGCAGTTTGGGGAAATTGAATCTGGCAAATGTTTAAACCAAAAATGACCACTTCCAGAGCAGGCTTATTCAGAGCCGTAGGATCTCAATCTAAAGATGGCATTATGAGGATTCTCCTGTCCTACCCTCGGTGCCTCGTGGGATGTGGTTTCTGGGCCGGACACTAAGTTGCCAATACAAAAGTTTAGCTCTCTGCACTCATTCTGAAGAGGCCAATTTTCTCCCAGGAGGGAGGGAGGAGTGTAGATAAATATACTACAAAAAAAAAAAAAAAAAAACTTTAAGAGTCATATTTAGGGAGATTTTTTAAATGATTAAGTTGGTCCTATTCCACTACCTGGTCAGTTCATAATCAAGTAGGATGCTTCCAAATATGGAAAACATGGGCATGTGCAATTCATCTTTTGGAATATGTCACATCTCTCCATTACTGAGCCAAGACAGTATATACTAAGCAGTCTGAAAATTCTGATAAAGGAGCCACCACACCTTTGGGAGTCTTGCATTTTACAATTCTTTAGTATGCCTGTCACATTATGGTCAGTCAAATGGCACGTGGCAATACCAAAGTGACCTATTTGTGAATCGTTGTCTTCTTCCTTTGTGCCATAATTGGTATATTTGGCATTGCAGAAGCCACCTGAAGTAAAGTGTCCCTCATTCTACGGGTTCTAAACTTTCTCTCTGGTTTTGCCATCTAAACTACAGATGAAGCAGTGCCAAGGCTGCTGCAGATAAAGCAGGGAATGTAGGATCAATAAGCACCAAGAGAGCCTATACATGAAGTTCCACTTCTAGGCTTATATCAATGCACCAATCAGGCTGTGTTGCTGTAAGAAAATTGTACAAAACCCAAAAATGATATTAGTGTATTTCTTGTACCATGATTCTTTGGGAAAATTTGTCCAAAAGTAGCAACTAGAAACATTGATTGTGTTGAGTGCATTGAAGTAAGAATAAACTTGGTGAATTGAACTAATTTCAAATTCAATTTGTAATTGATTCAAATGGCCCACAAATGCACATTGACACATTTGGGACATTGAATATTTGAGACAGACCATTTTAACAAATACTTATTAAGTTCCTACCTCGTCCAGAGCCCAAAATGTATTATAAGTATTATGTATTTATACACACATAAATAATGCTAGGCATTTTCTCAAGGCCTACAAGGCATACAAAAATATATTTCCTTATGTATGCTTAAAAAGATGTTGGATATTTTAAAAACAATATGTTCCTGGTTCTCAGCAAAGAAGAAATTAATTAAAGAACACTAGTGTATTTTACTAGACAGTAACAAATACTCATTCTCACTTGATTGTAAATATCACCATTAAAAAAAGGGTGCTAGACATTCCCCCATTTTGAAAACAAGAAAATTGAGGCTTATTTTGCCAGTTGGGTTGAGGAAGGCTTTGAAGATGAGTGGGTTTTCAATACTCAGAGATGGTGAAAGTGGTTTTAGTCTTAGAGATCAACGTAAACAGAGACTCATAGTCATGAAAGTACCTAGCCCATTTGAGTACAAGTGAATGGTCTTTTGCCCTAGTGCATAGCAGATGTGTGCAGGAAAGCTGCAGAAACCCTGGGCAAATGCAGCAGAGGGAGAAGAGAACAAAGGTGTACAGTAAAGATCCAGGTTATAAATTTATCTGTTGATTAACCTATGTGGAAATGGTGTCATGGTCTAAATAAAAAGAAATCCAGTTGGCGGGTGACTAGGGGGATAGTGTCTTAGTCAGTAGGCTGCTCTACCACACCATAGATTGAGAAATTTAAAGAACACAAATTTTGTTTTGCATCATTCTGAAAGCTGGAAGTCCAAGATCAGAGGGCCCTCTTCCTGTCTTGTAGCAAACTGTCTCCTCGCTGTCTTCACATGTTGGAGAAGGAGATTATCTCTTTCATATCTCTTCTTATAAGGGTACCAATCTCTTTCAGGTGGGTCCACCCCCATGACCTAAGTAACCTCCCAAAGATCCCACCTTCAAATACCTTCACATTAGGATTAGAACTCCAACACATGAATCTGGAGGCATACAAATACTCAGTCCTTTACAGGGAGCATGTTAGAATGAGGAGTTAGGACCTATTACTCAATAAATTGAAAAACATATCTCTTCTTCTTGCCTTGTCCCCATGATATGTTCTTACTTCTTTGTATAAATTACTAGGTACAACTGTGTTTTCCATTAAATGAGCCATTTAGAAAAGAAATGCTAATGTGTGCACTAATGTATGCATATTATATATATTGTCTATTATCTTAACTCTGGGATATAAGAGTGGCCCTTCTGAACCAGAGCATACTGTCCCACAAACAATAAACGCACAAATGAATGACTGGGAGTGCCTTCATATTATTCTAAGATAATAAGCACCTTGGAAGGAACATGCATTTTTTTCAGGCCCCAGCGGCATCATGTACTGCCTGGAGACAATAATATTCCCACTTATCCCCAGGACACCTGGGAGAATCTGACTCACTATGCAAAAATATTGTTGAGAGCTTTGGATAAAAAGGACTAATAAACAACAAATCTACAGAGGAGAGAGCTCTCAGCAACTGCATAATCAGGACACTGGCAGAGGGAAAGATTTGCACTTTGTCTTTTGATAATTTCACACTCAGTGTGGTCACAGTTTTGAAATAAGCCTGATCTTCCATGGACTGAAATGCCCATGTATCCTGAGTCTCAGACAGTATTGATGGAGAGAAGAAGGAGGTGTGCTAGGTAAGTTTCTGTGTTGAGAGGATGGGAATTGAGGAGTGGTTCCTAACCTCTAGCAAATAATCCAATTTGAACAAAAGTGAGTAAAGCTCATTTTCAGAGAGTCTGATGTGACAAGTCTTTTTATTTCCCAACTTACTTTTACGAGAAACACCATGACATGGCAGCACATACATCGAATCACTATTGCCAGATAATGACAAATGTCTAATACCTTTTGTCATATTGCAGTGTATGTTGCTAGTTTCATATTTACAAGCAAATTGTTACCTCATAGTATGAAACACTGGCATTTACAGGAATACAGAAATTACTCACTTCCCTGGAATTCCTCATGACAAATTAGTACTATGCTTTAACTCTAATAAATGTAGCTATAACAGAGTTTTTGTAAACATTCTTGAGATGTTCTTCTGGAGTAGCTTTATTTTGGCACCCTACTTTTCCTGCTTAAACAAATGAAAAGGTTGGCTGATATTGTCAAAATACAGCACTTCTGGTGAACCAAGAGCCATTTATTAAAATAATGTATTGATGCAGTGTCATAAAACACAAAATCATATTTCTGCAGGAAAAACCTATTATCCTAAGCCAAGATTATTTTATTTTAAAAGAAAAATTATTGCAGTTGTGAATTCTGAAAGTAATACAATGCAGTTCAGACCCTGGTCTTTCAGAGCCTGACCAGACAGCTTTCAAGGCACCGTGATATGTTATGTAAAAGAGATATTTATATAATTAACAAGTCTTCTCATCTTTGTAAAAATGCATTAGAAAGTATATTCAGGATACCTTATGACTCAAAATAACTAATTTAAGCACACAAATATGATTTTTGTATAGCTGTTGTAAGGCTTTACACTAACACATACGCAAGTGTGACAATTCCCAGAGTCCACACCCACGCACACTCCTCCTGAAGGATCAGGGCTCTCCAGAGCTGACCACTTTCCTGACATGGTCTTAATTGTGTCTTTTGTCACAGCACTGCACTTTTTGCTCTAAAGGTTTCAGCACTAAAAAGTGGGGAGGTGAAGCCATAGTTCAATTCAATTTATTTTTATATTGCCTCTCATACAAAGTCTCTCAAAAGGTTTTACAGTAAGAGATAAAATAATCATATAACACTTGCCCATATTTGAAACAGCTGTGATCACCCAGACAGCAAGGGGGTAAATCTGTACACAGTCATGGGTCAAAGTCCCTGGTGAAGCACCCCTCGTTTAGAAGCCATATAAATGAACATTTCAGCAGAGTGGTGTGGCCATATAATATCACTCGTCAAGCCCCGCATTCTCATGGGAGAAGTAAGAAACTTCATTTTTCTATTCAAATAAAAAATTATCTCTCCTAAACCTGCAGTGATCTCAAATGGTGACCAGTTTCCTCTCATATGCAAAACTAAAGAGCCAAAAGCACAGGAACATGTTTTCTTTCTATTGTTGCCAATTACTTTAATCACACATGATTTATGGCTTCCTGGAAAGCAGTTATTCTGGGGCACCTCTTTTCCTTGTCTGTGTTCCATATTTTGGCCCCAAGAGGTAAAGAAGAAAGAGTGGTGGAAAGACTGAAAGAGGTGATATTTCTTTTAGTCAACCTATAGTCAAAAAAAAAAAAAAAAGATAAGCTTACACTTGAGACTTGAAAGCTCAGAATGAGTCAATGGCACTCTGGGGCAGGAAGAGAGATGAGGGAGGATGATGGAGAAAAAAAATTGCTAGATAAGACTGCACAACTTAAACAATAATTTTCACTAAAACAATTTTAAAAAATAAAAACTAATGTAAAGAAAGGATAATGAAGAAGCCAATCCTGGCAAAAGGAAAGCAGGTCAAATCAATATATCATTTGTGTTTTGCTTTTAATTTACAGAAGAGCTATACTGCACTTGATGTAAAAAAAATGGAGTTGTTACTATTCTCTGAGAATGATAGAGCTACCCAGTAGGAGAAGAGAGTACAGTCAGCAGTTGAAAGCTACCACATTTGCAAAGATGTTCTTTTACAGAGCAAATAACAGCTTGAAATTACCAGGCTCCAGTGAAAGTAATTCTCCAAAAAGAAGTTTCTATCCCATCCCCACTCCAGCCCCATCACAAAGTTTTCTGAGTATGGATACAAAATGTTCTCTATCAAAAACATATTTTTCAAAAAGTGCAAAAATCAAAAGAAAAAGAGCCTCTGACTCCAGAAGAATTTACAGTATTCCTACTAGCAAATAATCAAAAATGTATTCGTTTTGGAAGCATGTTTCTCAAAGGATCCAAACCTTTTGTATTCTCTCCTTCTTTAATAGATCCACATCTTTATAATACATAATAACAAAACAGAATATATTGTAACTCATTTTTTGACCTTTTAAGATTTCTGTCACTGATTGTCAGAGTTGAGAACTACTCTCTATCCTGAGGTGATGGATTATTTAATTAACCATTGACCTTTTCTCAACATTTGTTGACAATGAGCACAGTCCCATGAAAGCTGCCTGCTTTGGATATTGGTCAATTCAACATTGTTTATCAACAGGAGAATTCCATTTTTCGTAACTTAAATCAAATAACTAGAATTACTTTTTGCTGTTTATTTGTTCAAATCTATTTTCAAATGAATTTATGTATGCTTCCCTTTCAGTCTCTATTAGAAAAGAACAATAGGTTTACTTTACCTGTTTAAAACAAATTCCATGTCAATAAACACATGTCTGATGGAATTTGAGTCAACCAAAAAAAAAAATCCTGTTTTCTAGTAATGAATCTTTCAGAAAAAGTTGCAGCAACTAATTTCTAATGATATACACTGATCCAGGTCTCCCAGGTGGGAATGTAAGGCAGACTCTTGGGAAAGTCCAAATATAATCTGGGTTGCATAATGATGTTTTGGTCAATGATGGACCACATATTTGATGCGGGTTCCATAAGATTAAAATAGAGATGAAAAAGTCCTATTACCTAGCAGAGTCACAGCTGCCATAACAGTGCAGTGTAACACACCGTTCACATGTTTGTGGTGATGCTGATGTAAACAAACCTATTGTGCTGCCAGGGTATCAAAGTGCATCGCATGGAATTATGTACAGTACATATAATACTTGATAATGATAATAAATGACTATGTTATTGGTTTATATATTTACTGTACTATATGTTGTTATTTTAGAATGTACTCTTTCTACTTATAAAAAAAAAAAGTAGTTTGCACTCTGGCCAAGTGGCTCAGTTGGTTGGGGTTCATCCTTGCACCAAAAGGTTGTGAATTCAATTCCCAGACAAGGCACACATGTTAGTTGCAGGTTTGATCCCCAGTTAGGGCGTGTAAGGAGGCAGTCAATAAATGTTCTCTCTCACTTAGATGGTCTCTCTCTCTCTCTTTATCTGCCTCTCTCTCTTTATCTCCCTTCCTCTTTCTCCAGAATCAATGAACATATCATTGGATGAGGATTAAAAAATAATATTTGCTATAAAACCATATGTCATGTTGGGCCAGCAGCAGCGTCACACATCTCGTGTTTACTGTGTTTCTAGATTGGATCATTTTTTTCTTGTGCTGATTTAATCCCCTGATGTTTTATTCAGTAATATGCTGTGCAGACATGTATCCTAGAGGTGATAGTCAATACCCTATAGCCTAGGTGTTCAGTAGGCTGTACCATCTAAGATTGTGTAAGGCCACTCACTCTATGATACACAATGACAGAACTGCCTCACGATGCATTTCTCAGAACTTACCCCAACTTGACTGTTGAATGACTATACTTTTCCATAAATTGCATTCATTGGTAAGGGAAATATTCATGCAATTTTCCAAGGGCCATTTTCTCCATAGAAGGTAAAAAGCTATGAAATATTTTGGCTAAATAATAAAATTAGAATTTTTTTTGAATAACTGACTTGTTTCAGTCCTTGTGGTAACTAACATCTTCAGGTACCTTTTCCCAGAGCCCCACACCTACCCACTTTCCTCTTAGAAAGGCTTTCCGTCTAGGAGGCCAGGGATTGAGGCTTTCAGTACTGCAAGCACAGGTCAGAATTATCATGGAGAATGTTTCATTTTTGCAGACACTTCTGCTCCTAGAATCAAGTAATGTGGTACTTCAGAAAAGGGGAAAGTTTTCAGAACATCCAATTGGCTTCTTTATCTATTGGCATCGATACTATGTGTTTAGCTCTCAAAGATTTGCTTGAGTCCACAAAGTTTGATTGAGGGTATACCATAATGTAGACATTTAGAGATAGATCCGAATGGGAGCATTGAGTCCTTTTCCTTTCTAGATGATACTGTGCACCTCATTTATTTTTTTTTATTGCCTTCTTTTTCTTACCTATAAAATGGGAATGAAAATACCCACCTCTCATTTACTATGAAATTTGAGTGAAATACTATATGCAAAGATCCTAGCAAATAGTACAACAAAAATCTAATAAAAACAAAGCTGTTTTTATGTAATACTGAATTTTCTAGTTTGTCATGTAGACATGGCCATTATCTCTGCAAAGTGGAATACAATATATTAGAGATGTTTCAGCAACAACTGAAGTCCAATTCCATCTCCCTGGGAGTCTACAGTGTTTAAAGACGTGACATTAGGGAAGCAGTATGATACAATATATATGGAAACCTGTGTGTGTGTGTGTGCTCTGTACACAAACACAATTCGCACACAAACAAATGTTGCGGGGTGAAAGTGATTTGACCCTGAGAAAGCAGATTTTTATTAAAGCCTAACCCAAGGACATAACATAAAGCATTAATAGTAATAATGACCATTTTTGTTTTACAGGGAAAGAAATTCTGAAAATGAAGGATGTTTTGAAATTAGCAAAAACACTGTGTATATATTGATCATATTTTAACAATTGTGACTAAAATTAAACTATATGATTATATCCAGTGAATCTGGGCATGCAAGCAAAATTTATGTTATTTTCTCATAGATCTGTTAATCATAATATTTCCTCTGGCATCTATCAATTTCCCTTCAAACCCAAAGAGCTTATCTCCTGCTAGAACAGAACATAAGGCATATCATCAAACATCTAGATGCTTAAGTTGTACATTGGATACATGAGTGACGTTAATATAATAGTATGATGTATCTCTATTAGCACGCACATCACTGAAACATAGGCTCTTGAAAGTCTTTGACAGTGGCTGCCCTTCCCATGTCAGTGTCAATCCACACCAGAATCACAAGAATGAACAAATGTGAAAGGAGAGGCTGTACCAATTACAGACGAAGGGGCACTATCTGCTCCCACCATTTGATGTGATTTATTTGGCTGTCCTTCTGCATTTGTAGGCAGCAGATTGTAGCTGTTTATGAAGTGACAAATGGTACTCAATGACATTGAGTGACTTCTCTAATCAATTTAACTTGCTTAAAAAGTGGTCATGAATTGCCGTATTTGTTAGTGGATACAAAAAGTTTGAATTTTTTGCACTAAAAACATATTCTAAATATGTACCCCAAAGAGTAAAAGGAGTAAGTAAAAAATTAGTTCAATGATAAATGTTTTTTCAAAAGAGTTTTAAAAACATGCTTTATGAGTTTTTTTTTTTTCAGAGAAGTGGCATTTTTATTGATTTGAGATAAATTCTTTTCTTTTTCTTGGTCAGTTTTATTTTGGGGAAGGGAAGCACATGGTTATCTCTATAAATGCATTATTCTCTGATGGAAAAGTAAAGCAATTTAACTAGGGTTCTTAGTGAAATAATTGAGGCCTCTGTTACATAAAAAGCCTTTGGGCTTATGACTCCAGATACTGACTAAAGTTTTCAGTTATTATTTAGCCCTTTTTAACAAAAACTATTTTGGTCTAAGTAATTTTATTGATGAATTTATTAAATTAATTATACAGTTTTTCAAATTATCACCTATTATGCCAGGTTTGATCACACAAGCAGAAGTTCTTTCCCTTCAACACTGCAAAACTACGTACACTTTAAACTTAACATGTATTTAAAACAAGACTTTTATCTCACATATATTACTAGCAAAATGGAATAAAGTCACAGGCTGAGCTAACCTTACACAAGTGTATTTACATATTTGTTTCAATTTATTAGACATAGGTAGTCTTTTACATACTTGATTCCAACCACTACAACTATAAGCCAAGAATGATTTTTCTATCTCTGTATTATTCAAATTTATTAAACAATATTTCATATTTGTTTGACACCATGTCAAACTCAGGACTCCTAAAGAAGTGCTGCAGCTTTGGAACTGTTATGCTTTCTTGGACTTTAATCATTTTTGGCAAGGCTCCATTTCCTGTCAGAAAGTGAAACAGCTTTGGAATGTCATTTTCACGAAAGAAAACAGAGAGAATCAGAGAGGAAGCTCTCCTCCACTCCAGATCCCCTAAGATACCCAAACACACTCACAGGAGGGCTGGAATACATCAAACATTAGCAGAGGGAAAAGGACACAATTTTCCCACATTAAAATACATGGGTAAAGTTGAACTTCTGCTAAAAATAGTTCCCATGACTAATCCTATTAAGTTTAAAAAATTGGGCAGTATCTTCCTTGAAGCAGAATTACTCTCTTCCATCACACTGTGCTGCTGTCCACCATGCCCCCCCAAACCCAGCAGCCCCTCAAAGTTGGGCCCTCAACTTTCCCTTTGTAATGACATTAGGAGGAAAGGGAGAGAGAAAGAGATGGACTGTGTTTTTTACTTGGTTCTCAGATATCAAAGGAAACCAAAAATAAGATATACAGATTAAAATGATCTCAAAAGACCAAAAATTCTGAAGAGCAATATACTGTCCTTATATATCAGCAATGTTTTCCCACTCACTCTTGGACTCACTGACTGTCCCCAGAGAGCAATGAGATTGCAGAAAGCAGATTAAAATTACTCTGAGCTGCGCCACTTCAAGGCCCAGACAATGTTGGATGCACAAATCGAGCAGCAAATGTAAAAAGTCTACATTACTCAGAGTATGGAAACCTATTTTTTTTCTTTTCTTTTCTTCTTCTTTTTTTTTTCTGCACGTGACATCATTTTACTGGATAGGGAGAAGGAGGGGGTGAAAATGAATCACTAAAAATGCCAGGCAAAATTGAATGATTCTGAACCAGGCACCTACGTTGTGTAAGACAGTGGCAAACATTGGCCTCCCACCATCCTGCAGCTCAGGCTGATGAATGTTACCTTGGTCTTTTAGAGGGGAAGGTATAGAAGTATAAAGTAGTCACTGCAGAAGGAGTCATTAGGTACCGTGATGTTGACATACGTTAGCTAGCTGACTAGCAATGGTGACTTCAGCTGCAATGACTGCTAAACCCAGCTGATGCCATTAACACACTAGATCTAATGAACCCCACAGACCACATTAAAGCAGAGAAAACAAAATGACAATTAGAGAATGGCTTTTAATGAAATCATCATTTCAAAAAAGGAGGGGGATAAATGCCATTTAAGAAACCTTTGTGGGACCACTGGACAATCACTTAACCACTAGTTTTAAAGATCAGGCAGGTAACCTTTCCCTAATTATAATGAAATACTCTGTAGTATATTGGTGTCTTTTTAAGTAAAGTGGATCAACTTTCTAGTTTTGTATTAGTATGCAGAAAATGAATTGACCAAATGATTTTGGATTTTCCACATTGTAACTATAGTATGTAAATGCCTGTAGTTACACAAGTCATTAAGAAAAAAGTCCATTCTTGGGGGCTCTACATTGAATTGTACACATTTAAGCTAATCCACAACTCACAGCCACTTAAGTGCTGGATCTTATCCTGTTTGTCGTGTACTTCATGGAAAACTCTGACCTAGAACTCCCTCAGCGTGCAGCTCCGTCCAGAGAGGATTCTTTCACCTTCCAAATAACCACATTTTTCAGTTTGTCTCACATGTATAAAAGGATCTAGCTGAGCAGTCACCAAAGCAGTTAAGAGGAAATTTTTGAAGTCTACCAAAGGAAAGGAACTCAGCGTAACAGGCAGTGCAGCGAACAGGAAAGAACATGGGTCCTGGAGCCACGCTGCCTGGGTTTAACTCTCAGCACTGCTACTTACTAATTCTAAAGTTGTAATTTCTGCAACATTGTTTGCCAACAGAAAAAAGAAATATAAGGAATTAAGAGAGGCAAGGAGCAATTGAAAGTAGCAAAAAGTGGTTTTCGTCTCCTTTGGAGCATCAACCCTGTAATTCCCACAATGCTGAACATAACATTGTGAGTCAGTCCAGGAGTTTTGGCCATGGCCTTCCGTGGATATACATGGTTTGTCCTCCATCTGAACCACGCAGCAACAAATCTGAGTCACTGTCCCCTGGGACCAGTAGGGTCCAGAAAATAAGAATTTAAACTTTCAGAAACTTTGTACAAAACTTGTATGTCAACAAACAGAAACAATTCACAAGGATAAACCATCACTCTTTAGAGCAGAAACATTCCACATCTAGAAAGGCTGCAATTTTATAAGCCATTTATGAAAGTTTCAGGGCAGCATGACCCAAACTCAGAGAACTTCAGGTTACTATTTAAGGAGCCAAATTACAATAGATATTTTAATTTTAAAATAAACAAAGGAATTATCATTTTGCAGTACAGTATATAGGCCCCATTTTAGCAGATGTGGGCATATGTGGAAATACAAGCCTGTTTTTCTAGCCTTAGGGATTCAAGTTATGATTCAGATTCCTGCGTTCTAATCCTACTTGGCCTCTAACTGTGTAACTATTTACTTCAACTCTTTCCGCTTAAGTTTCTTTTTAATGTAAAATGGGGACAATAATCATACCTAACTCATGGGGTTATTGTAAAAACTAAATGAGATAATACACATTAAGCACTTTAAACATTAATTAGTACACCTAAAACCCACAATAAACATCAGTTATTGTAATCTGCTGTGCCAGATATTGTAGGTGTTTATCATGTTATGTGAAACTCTCTGAATTCTAGATTCCTGGGGACCAATTCCCCTTCTCGTGTGCCTATATGCACGTCAGCTAACCTCTGGTGCAAATTCTGCCATGAATGATTCTTCTACTCAGATCCTCTCCAATTCCTCTGCATCACTAATGGCCCTAAATTTTAGGAATCCAGTAAAACCATCATCTCTTATTCCACTCTGTATTACTTTCTCTGCCCTAATTCTATCCTCAGTTGGACTAATTCCTTTGGTTATTGACTATGAGCCTTGGTGTCTCTAAAATCAACATTCAGGTCTTACAACCCAGGAGAACCTCCTCTCAGCATAAATGTATCGGGATTTACTGGCCAGCTGAGTTCACCAACAATGAATGATTCAACAGCACCTTACCTTTCATGGCTGCTTTTGTGTTGGCTTCTCTGCAAGCCCAGCACTGTGGTCTAAACCCAGATTGCTGAAGAATGCCTGTAGGGGGCTAGTTCACCAAAGATCGATTCTCATGAACAGCTTGCCACAGCTCTAATGGTGAGACATATAAAATGCATCATACATTAAATTTAATGTCATCTCATTAGTCTTAATTAGATTCCCACATTATACCAGGATCATGATTTCTCTCTGTTTATGTTTTTTCCCTAAAAATGAATCCACCCCAGATAATACTTCAGTGTACTTTTTAAACCTCTGAATAAAAATGTCCATTAATAGATTAATATCAATAACATTCCTAATCTTATAAAATAATACCCAAAGACAGGCAAACTAAATTATTATGTGTAAGAAGTTTTATGTCATGCATAAATCCTATAAAAGAAATCCCATAATTCAGGAATAAATTTAAAAACTGCAAACATTTGTTCAATAAGAAAAGTAATTGGTCTATTATTTCCTTTGTTTCTCTTTCCATCATTATATTTAATATGTAATATGTTTTTTCAAGAAAAGAATAGTTGCTTCCTGCCTCTTCTCCCCCATTCCATAGTTTAGCTTCTCTTTTTATCGGCATCTATTGTGAAGGCATACCACATTCAGTATCATCATGTAGCTATTAAAGAATAAGAGAATTCAGAAACGATAGAGTGTGATCATTTTTGAATACTAAAGAAGTTGAGGCCCAGAAGTTGTAGAAACTGGTGGAGTCATAGAGGTACGAATGGTGGACCCATCACCAGAAGCCAGGTTTGGGGGCCCACAATCCCTCACACAGGTGATCGATTCCATCATGTACTTGAGCATATAGTTGGCTGCCGTGGTCCAGATGCACCCTGAAATGCAGGTCACCTAATTTCTGACTCTGGATTCACATGTTTGTGCAAATGAAACAACTGAACAGACTCTGCAATACCTATTATTGCTTGGCTGAATTTCTACCAGTAATTCCACACTCATTTAAAAATAAAGTAAATCAGGTCTGTTAAAAAGAATACTTCAGCTCTCTGTCACTGGACAGTGAAAGGTTTGGTGGTGTGGAAATCTTCAAAGACTATATCTCATTCAAGTCTATATACTAGTCATTTAAGGAGTATAACAGACATCACAGAAGGGGTTAAGAAATTCAATAATTCTATAGATTCAAGACCAGCCAGTTTTTCTGTTAAGAGGGGATATATTTATTTATTATGTTGTTCTCCTTGTCTCCCTGGGCAGCTACTTGACTCCAGCAGCAGCAGAGAGCTGGCATATGTGACTGCACAACAAAGTCACCTCTGGGAGGAAAATCAAGTTTCAGGGGCTGTTGGGAACCACCCTACCTGGTTTCAGGAGCTGTAACCCCCCCACCCCACCCCACCCCTGTTGCTAAGGCTGAGTGAGCAACCTTCTGACTATAAGCCACTAAGGAGACAAAGCTTATCTCCCTGGAGGGAGTGCCGCTTCTGCTTCATCCATAACTGGCCCCCAATGCTTGGTCACTTAGCCAAGGTCAGGTAAGATCCCTGAAGGGAGGGGTCACATAAGATAGGCACAATCATGTGGGAGGCCCTTAAGGAAGGATTTGGGGGGCTACAGCAAAAGGAGGTGATGGACCCTTGCCCCTCGCACCTCGGCTGACATAGCCTGAGTCCTCATTGTGTCTGCAAGAAGTTTCCTTATCTCTTGGTTGCTTTGCTGACTCTGCCCAACTTAAGCCGAAACAATGACAGAGGGTGGTACAGCTCTGTGCTGGATAGGACAGGCTCCCCAGGTGATCAGGCCTAAAAAAGAATATATAGAATCCTGTGAAACCTGCTTTGCTAAGAATGCTCTCAATTAAGTGATAAGGGTCCGAGCAGGAAGTGAGTTTGTTTCCCGAAGTTTTGCAGCCCTTTAGCTGACAGACCCTGACTCAGAATAAGCCCTCAGAGTTCTTTGTATATTATCCATTGTTTGGTCCTTACTGCCTCACAATGATTAATGAGCTTTACCTTTATTCCTGTGCAAAATAAACCCAAAAAAAGCCTATTGAGGAAGATGCTCTCGGCCCTTCTCCTTTGAGAGATCGGCCACCTTTCCTCCCTAAGCAGATCATGTCTTGGTAGACTTATTCTCACCTGTGGTGGCTGGGTGGGGCCCTGCAGGCAGAACCATCCCCCCACAAGGGGCCAAACAAGGAAACAAGAAAATGAAGAGAAGATATCAAAACCAAACAATATTCTTGTGCAATTTGGAAACACAAGCTCAGCATGGAAAACATTTAAAATGTGTTATTCCCTTGAAACTGTGAGCAGGAGGAACAGATAGCCATGGAGAAGGCTGGGAGGCTTGGGAAAAGCTAGTGGATGCTGATAGCTCAAAGCACATTGTAGGCAAATTAGCTTTTGGACATTGTCAATATATTAATTTCTGTAATCTATATATTTTGGAAATAAAGACCTATTAGCAAATCTAGCAAAAAAAATCCTATCTGTCCATCTGTGAATTTATCCAATTATTATGAGTCATTTTCCAACATTCTATTTAGTAGTTGTTAATTTAATGACCCCACGTGCCAGCACTCTGGACACATTTTAAATCCTGAACATTCTAGCACATTTTTAAACCCTCCCAAAGCAATCCAAACATTTTCAAGTTAGAGAAATAAATTGTATTTTGTTGGAAAAACTTTTGGTCACACAGTGGAATATTTAAATAAAGTAATATTTGAAAGTTTTATGAAGTATAGAAATAACTTTAAAAAAGATATAGACATATGAGGTAGGATCAAAAATAGAATTTATTTATAAAAATGTGTATTTAATCTTAAATGTTTAAACTTTAGTCACCTTCAAAGTACTCTGCATTTGATGCAATACACCTATTGAGGTGTTTTTCCCACTGCTCAAAACTGTTTTGAACTCATTGATTTTGACATCTTTTAGTGTTTTGGCCATTTTTGTTTTACCTGTTCTACATCCACAAAACATTTCCCTTTGAGGACTTTTTTCATGTAGAGAAACAGAAAATAGTCACTGAGGGTGAGATTGGGTGAATAGGAAGGATGGGGAGTGGGGGTCATATCATTTTTTGGTCAAAAACTGCTGAACACTCAGTGTGTTGTGGGCAGGTGCACTTGTAAATCATCCATCAGGAAATGGGCAAACACGTTGAAAGAGTCTTCAAAAAAATTCACTGAAGCCAAATGCAGCCTCTCACAACAATGGCAGCTGGCACACTGATGCAGATGGGTTCCTAGAACACTCACCTACTGAGGGAAGCCCATACTACAAGGAGCATGACCTTCAGAACATAATTTCAGCATTTTTAGTGCCCCCCCTCATATGTGATATAAGAATTCATAACTTAAATTATTGTAATTTATGACATAATCACAATATTTTAGTGTGCATATACTAGAATACATGTATAAGCTTTTAAAACTTAAGCTTTAAATACCAGAAAAAGATGTCTCATGAAATTCTAATAAATTTATACTGGGAGAACCAATTCTATAGTCATGTGATGAAATAGACAGTAGCTCTGCTATAAAACTTTTGGTTTAGTAGCAAGCTATCAAACCACCCACAAAATGTCAAAATATTCTGTACACCTTAGAGTTACAAATGTCTGACTCTTTGTGATTTATGGAAACATTATTTATAATGTATTTTTCGGTTCATTTCTGTCCAGTGCCGCACCTTTTATAAACCTACTGATTAATATCAAACAGTGAACAAATCTGACAAGCAGGATTACCAATCTAACAAAACTGTTTATAAAGTGAATGAAAAAAGGACACCATTTCCAGGCAGTGTACTTAATAATAAAATCCTGTTGTACTTAAGTGGTGAAGGGATTACTTAACTGTCAAAGTCCCTTTAACCACTAAGAACTGCCACATTAAAGACACACTATTCAAAAAACTAGCAGACTATTTCAAGCTAGTTTATTCATTATTATCACATGATAATCAGTGCATATTATGAATTATATTTGAACATTTTTCTTTAGAAAATGAACTTTTATATCATGAACATTATAACTTCTATGAGATACTTTTCAAAGCTTTTTAATTTTGATAAACATGCTAGTCTATTACATGTGTTACCTGGATAGAATTATAAAACTATAGTTTATGGATTTAAAAAGTAAAGTTTTTAACTCCATAATCATTCAGGCTATTGGAACATTAGCAACAAGTGAAATAATTTGTATTATTAAAATCAATTACTGGAATCAATCAAAATCATAAATGAATTAAAAGTTAAATAAAACTAACCTAAAACTCTTAAGATTATAAAATTCCACTGCATAGTATTCCATCATGTGAATGTACCATAGTTTTTTGATCCATTCATTTACTGACGAGGGGCACTTAGGTTGCTTCCAGCACTTGGCTATTGTAAATTATGCTGCTATGAACATCGGGCTGCATAGGTCCTTTTGGATCGGTGTTTCAGAGTTCTTAAGATATAATCACAGCAGTGAAATTGCCAGGTCAAAAGGCAGTTCCAGACTTCTGGCCAAGATGGAGACACACTGTGCCTCCTCGAACAACCAAAAGAAGGACAATGACAATTAAAAAAAAAATCAGAATGGACAGAAAAATGAACTGTATAGAAGTCCGACAACTAAGGTATTAAAGAAGACACATTCATCCAGACTGCTTGGAAGGGCAGAGTTGGGCAGCTGAGGAGGAGAGGGCTAGTGGCAAAGCAGCAGCTGGCAGACCCAGCAAGGTGGCAGATTGTGGAGGGGCAGGCAAGGCTGCAGCTGACAGACCAGGTGGTCCAACATTCATGTGCAGATAAACCAGGTGAAACTGGGGAGCATGACAGACTGCACAACCTAGGGCCCAGTGCAGGGAAATAAAACCTCAAAGCATTGATTGAAAACACCTGTGGGAGTTGAGGTAATGGGAGAAACTCCCAGCCTCATAGAGAGTTTGTTGGAGAGACTCACAGGGTCCTAGAATGTACACAAACCCACCCACATGGGAATCAACACCAGAAGGGCCCACTTTGCTAGTGGTAAGCGAGGGAAGTGACTGAAAGCCAGCAAAGAGCTGAGTAAGCACCATTGTACCCTCTTGGACCCCTGCCCCACATACAGCATCACGACCCAGCAATGTGGGTTAGCCTGCCCTGATGAATACCTAAGGCTCTGCCCATCACTATGTAACAGGCATGTCAAGACAAAAAAAAAAAAATGGCCCAAATGAAAGAACAGATCAAAGCTCCAGAGAAAAATACAACTAAACAACAAAGAGGTAGCCAACCTATCAGATGCACAGTTCAAAACACTGGTAATCAGGATGCTCACAGAATTGGTTGAATTTGGTCACAAATTAAATGAAAAAATGAAGGTTATGCTAAGTGAAATAAAGGAAAATGTATAGTGAACCTATAGTGATGGGAAGAAGACCAGGACTCAAATCAACAGTGTGGACCAGAAGGAAGAAAGAAATATCCAATCAGAAAAGAACGAAGAAACAAGAATTCAAAAAAATGAGGAAAGGCTTAGGAACCTCCAGGACATCTGTAAACGCCCCAACATCCAAATTATAGGGGTACCAGAAGGACAAGAGGAAGAGCAACAAGTGAAAAACTTATTTGAACAAATAATAAAGGAGAATTTCCCCAATCTGGCAAAGGAAATGGACTTCCAGGAAGTCCAGAAAGCTCAGAGTCCCGAAGAAGGTGGACCCAAGGAGGAACACACCAAGGCACATCATAATTACATTAGCCAAGATTAAAATGAAGGAGAGAATTCTAGAAGCACCAAGGGATAAGGGGACAGTCACCTACAAAGGAGTTTCTATCAGACTGTCAGCTGATTTCTCAAAAGAGACCTTCCAGGCAAGAAGGGTCTGTAAAGAAGTGTTCCAAGTCATGAAAGGCAAGGACCTACATCCAAGATTGCTCTATCCAGCAAAGCTTTCATTTTGAATGGAAGGGCAGACAAAGTGCTTCTCAGATAAGCTCAAGTTAAAGGAGTTCATCATCACCAAGCCCTTGTTATATGAGATGTAAAGGAATTTATCTAAGAAAAAGAAGATAAAAAATATGAACAGTAAAATGACAGCAACCTCACAATTATTAACAACCACACCTAAAACAAAAACAAAGACAAACTAAGGACATAATAGAACAGGAACAGAACCACAGAAATGGACATCACATGGAGGGTTATCAACAGGGAGGTGGGAGGGGGAGAAAGAGGGAAAAGATGCAGAGAATAAGTAGCATAGATGGTAGGTAGAAAATAGACAGGGGGAGGGTAAGAATAGTATGGGAAATGTAGAAGCCAAAGAACCAATTTGTATGGTACACGGACATGAACTAAAGCGGGGGAATGTGGGTGGGAGGGGGTGTGCAGGGTGGAGGGGAGTGAAGGGGGGAATGAGAAAACTGTAATAACATAATCAATAAAATATATTTTTAAAAAATTTTAAAATGGCAGTTCCATTATAGTTTTCTGAGGAAATTCCATACTGTTTTCCATAGTGGCTGCACCAGTTTACATTCCCACCAGCAGCACACTGGGGTTCCCTTTCTCCACATCCTCTCCAACACTTGTTGTTTGTCAATTTGTTAATGATAGCCATTCTGATGGATGTGAAGCAGTTTCTCATGGAGGTTTTAATTTGCATCTCTCTGATGGCTAGAGATACTGAGCATCTTTTCTTATGTTTCTGGGCCCTTTGTATGACTTCCTTGGAGAAGTGTCTGTTTGAATCTCTTGCCCATATTTTAATTGGGCTGTGTGTCTTCCTGGAGTAGAGTTGTGTGTGTTCTTTATATATTTTAGACATCAAACCCTTGCCTAAATTATCATTGGCAAATATGTTTTCCCATCAGCTAGTTCTTTCTTCATTTTAATTCTGTTTTGCTTTAACTGTGCAGAAGCTTTTTATTTTGATGAGATCTCATTTGTTTATTCTTTCCTTTATGCCCATTGCTCTAGGGGACATATTGGTAAAAATATTGCTGTGTGGAATATCTGAGAATTTCCTGCCTATATTCTCCTCTAGGATTTGTATGGTGTCGCCACTTATATTTAAGTCTTTTATCCACCTTGAATTTATTTTTGTGTATGGTATAAGTTGGTGATCAAATTTCATTTTTTTGCATGTATCTGTCTAGATCTCCCAACACCACTTGTTGAAGAGGCTATTTTTAGTCCATTTTATGCTTCTTTCCCTTTTGTCAAATATTAATTGACCATATTATTTCTGGGCTCTCTGTTCTGTTGCATTGGTCTATGTGTCTGTTCTTATGCCAATACCAGGCTGTTTTGATTACGGTGGCCTTGTAACACAGTTTGATGGAATACTATACAGGAGAAAGAAAGAAGGAGCTCCTTTGCAACAGCATGGATGGATCTGGAGAGCATTATGCTAAATGAAATAAGTAAGGTGGTGAAAGACAAATACCATATGATCTCACCTATAAGTGGAACCTAATCAACAAAAGAAACAAGGAAGCAAAATATGACCAGAGACAGTGAAATTAAGAACAAACTGAGAGTAACCAGAGGGGAGGTGGGAGAGGGTAATGGGGGGAAAGGGAGTAGAATTTTCAGGAACATGTATGAAGGACACATGGACAAAACCAAAGGTGGTTAGGATCAAGGGTAGGAAGTGGGTATGGCTGGGTGGGGGCAGGGAATGGAGACAACTGTACTTAAACAACAATAAAAAATATTTTAAAAAAATTTTCTTCCCTAACAGTATTAAAATATAAAACTCTTTTCTTTGTTCTGTGGTTTCTCTTTTGACTTGTCATAATGTTTTTCATTTCCTTCTTAGTGAGTGTTGTTCTATGTAAAGAAAAATTAAAAATTTAAATTATTAGTGAAAAGAGGATTATAAAATTCCCAAAACAAGCCGGAAAAAAATCACTCAAAGGACTTTTCCCATAATAATTGCAAATTGTGTTTTTGTTAGTATAGACAGAAAATTTTTAAACTCAATTTTAAGATTATTTCACATCTGCACATTGATCTTAAGCTTATGTCCATGGAAATCATAATAGAAAAAGTTTTGAAGACTCATACAGTAAGAAACAAAGGAGATATGATGAAATAACATCCCAGCATCTAATTAATTTTCCCCAAGTGAATAAAATAACTGTTGGTGAGAAGTAACATCACCAAAAAGTGGTGAAGTAACAAGCTCCATAGACTCGTCCCTCTGGGGAAGAATTATTAAGCTGGTGAAAACTTTCATAATCAATTCTTTTGAAACTCTAGAAACCAAAAAAAAAAAAAAAAAACCTTCCAACCACCAGGGGATTGTTGAATGAAAAAAGGATCTGTTAAATTTTGGCATTTAGGAACATTCCTACCAGGTCACTGGCTGATGGCTGTGCTAATGAAACAGAGACTTTAGTGACCATACATTACAAAGGACATTCTTTGCAAGAATAGTTTGGCATTGTTACTAAAAAATAGACAACGCAGTTCACAGGGCACAACTGTAAAATTTGGGGAGGGAATAGAATCTTTTTTCCAGAGTTACAACACTACAATATGCAAACTGTTCAGTTTTCAGCCAAAAATCATGAGTCATGTAAGGATATTTGGCAGATGCCATACTTGAGGAAGCCTAGAGATTAAACATACTAGACAACGACTTTAAATTAACTGTCTTCAACATGTTCAAAAAGTTAGAGAAACCTGTAGGTAAACAACTAAAGAAAAGTCAGGAGAACAATAGCTCAAAAAAATAGAGAATATCCTTAAAGAGAGAGACATTATAAATACTCCATAGGCAGAAGTATCACTTGGTCCTATATAATCTTCTAGCCTATAGGATTTCCTAATAAATTGGTAAATCTACCAAAAAGCAGATTGACTTTGACAATCTGGAATTTCATTAATGTATGATTTTCAGGATTGTTTTAACTGGAAAATACAGCATAATATTTGACATATTTACCAATTGTGATCTTTAGAACTTATATTGCAGTGATAACCATATAACTAATCTACATATAAATTTTAGCATTATTAGTCCAGTAAGTCATTTTAAATTTATTAGTAGAATACTCATAAATTAATTAATCTAAATAAAATATATATAAAGATTATAATTAAGTTTTTAATGAAGCAATTCATTACAGTTGAAATATAACTAAGTAAAAATTACTTTCAGTAAATATCACCTTCAGTTGAATTTTGAAGTTTGCTCTATTTGTTCCTTCTCATTTCATAATAGATTCATGAAAATTATATTATTTGATTTTCCTCAAAATTCTTGGACATATTACCTTACATTTTGTTTCCTTATTTCTTCTCTTTAAGCCTACTCATTAAAAGTTATTTTGGATGACTAAAAGAATAAAATCCAATCTCCCCTCAAAAGTCATATTTCTTTAGGAAACAAAATTTAAATTTGAAAAGGAAGCCTAAGATTTTTAGTGCTAATTACTAAATGTATGGACTCCTTCTTCCATGTCAATGGAATATACCA
Source organism: Anoura caudifer (assembly GCA_004027475.1). Classification (NCBI taxonomy): domain Eukaryota; kingdom Metazoa; phylum Chordata; class Mammalia; order Chiroptera; family Phyllostomidae; genus Anoura; species Anoura caudifer. The sequence goes on along the minus strand of PVKU01000136.1, from coordinate 605,691 downwards.
TTGGTATTTATGGTTTTCCAGGTTCAGGGTTGGCAATTGATATATTTTAATTATTTCTCATGCTTATTTCAACAAGCTCAATTTTGTAACCTTGAACACATTGGTAATATATATTATACAGACAAAATGACATGAAAATCATGTCATGTGAGTAAGGAATGGAGTAAGAACAAAAGCTTGGAAGAAGACATATAACAAGCATTATTGTTGCTGTCTTTCTACAACTCTAACCAAATTCTCAAGCAGTTCTCTAGAGCCAAGCAGCTGCTTGGCCCAACAGGAATGTGGCTTCTGCAGGCATAAAAGATCTATGGGCCCCAGGAAGAAAAAGTGGTTTATGGAAGGCTGGCTGCCCAGAACTGAGTGAAGCCAAGAATTGCTAAACTGAGTTCTCCCTACCACTGATAATCCAATTCCAAACCTCTGTTAGAGAAAACTGGGAACTGAGAGAGTTTCAGTTGCTACCCTAAAGGAGACTAGCTTGCACGAGCAAAAAACACCATGAGTTTTCAGATGTGGACTACAAACCCTTCTATCATGTTGGAGACTACCACTGAACAAGCCAGCCAGAAGTTAAGCTGGCAAAAAAGAGTGAGGAGAACAACAAGCTGGCCAAGGAAAATTAGAGTGCCGCTCAGGAGCAGCAGCAAGAGGGAGGGACCAAGCAGGACAGTCAGAGTAGGCAGCCCCCCATGAAACAGACCTGTAGAGGACATTGAAGAACTTACCCACCACAAAACAAACTCTCAGTGTACACAAAAAAATCCAAGTACAACATTAGGAAAAAATTCAACTAAGAATCATGCTTATTGAATTTTAGTATCAATACATAAATTGAAGGTGAGTATATTACTGATGAGATTTGAATAATTGTCCTGAGAGATTAAGATGAGGAAATATCTCAAAGCACAGAGCAAAAAATACAAAGAAATGGAAATGTTAAAGAATAAGCTAAAAAACCTAGAAGACTTTCTCAGGAAATATGCAAATAATGACTTATAAAATAAATCACAAATGAATAAAGATATGTTATACAGAACAATAAAAATCATGGAAAAATTTTAGGATGTCCTGTATCTTACCTACTGTTAAGCTAAAAATGTTTTTAAAGGAAGGAAAAAGGAAATATTTGACAATACAAACTTGAGTTATACAGCAAAATATAGCATAAATAAAGCCAATATGTACCTGTTAGAGCTGGATAGATATCTGCAAAGAATGTGTGTGTATGTTCACAGATGTACATATAGAAATAGATGAAAGGATGGAGAGAATAAAACCAGAATGTGTCACTATTACAAACTACTTACAACATGTAAAATTAATTTTTTAAAAAAGAACTCCAATTTAAAATGGAGTTGAGAGCTGGAAGAGAGAAGGCTCATTCAGGGGTAACTCAACTGCACACTACTGACCCCAAAAGGAAGAGACATACCTTGCATCTCTAGCAAGAAGTGACGCTACAGTTGACTCAAATAAGTCATGGGTTGGGCAGTTGAAAATCCACATATAATGACAGTCAGCCCTTCACATTTAAGGATTCCTAACTTTGAAGTTGACCCTTAAACAATGTGGGCTTGAACTACAAGGGTCTACTGAAGAAATATACATCTAAGAATATTCATGCAGTTCAACCCATGTCATTCAAATTCATGTTGCTCAAGGGTCAACTGTACTTTACTTCCCCAGCTGGAGAAAGAAAATATTCCTCTTTGCTCAGTAACAGCTTAGCGACTGGGAGACTGCCAGAGCTCAGCCAATGAAAAATCACTATACTTTGAACTTTCAGTTTCCTCCAATAGACTCTTCCTTTACAAAAGCCCCTCCCAAGTCCGTAAAAAGGCGTTCTTTACATTTGCTTCTCTGGACTTGTGTGTTGTTTGCAATAAGACCACGTGTCCTGAAGTGCAAATTTTGTTTGCCCAAATAAATCCATTTTGCTGAAGAAATAACTGACTGTCTATTTGTTTAACGTTAACAAGCCTAAAAAAAAAAAAAAAAAAAAAAAAAAAAAAAAAAAAAAAAAAAAAAAAAAAAAAAAAAAAAAAAAAAAAAAAAAAGACAAGTACCATATGATTTCACTGTTATATGGATATAATGGGTGAAATAAATTTAAAAACAAAATAGAAACAGACTCACTGATACAGAGGACAGACTGACAGCTGTCAGAGGAGAGTGTGGTTGGGGATTAAGTTAAAAAAGTGAAGGAATTAAGCCAAAAAAAAAAAAAAAAAAAAAAAAAAAAAAAAAAAAAAAAAAAAAAAAAAAAAAAAAAAAAAAAAAAAAAAAAAAAAAAAAAAAAAAAAAAAAAAAAAAAAAAAAAAAAAAAAAAAAAAAAAAAAAAAAAAAAAAGAACCCACCTCATAGACACAGACAACAGTATGGTGATTACCAGAGGGGAAGGGCGTAGGGGGCAATAGAAAAGGGTAAAAGAGGGGTAAATGGGGATGGAAGAAGCCTTGACTTGGGGTGCTGAACACAGAATAAAATATGTAAATGATGTATTATAAAATTGTACACTTGAAACCTATATAATTTTATGAACCATGTCACCCCAATAAATTTAATTTTATAAAAGTTTGAAAAAAATAAAAGTTCCTTGTCTACCACATTGAGTCTAGTGGCTCTTCCTCGCGAGACATCATCTTAAGCAGGAGAGTTTAAATCGTGACTGGGGCTTAGGCACATCTCGCAGTTATGAGTAGGAGAATCCTCTCCAAGTAATGTGGGTAAGAGACCTGATGCATGGATCTGAGCACATTACCATTACCAGAAAACTGTTCCCCATGATTTCATGCATTCATTTATTCTAAATCACTTCAATGTGTTCTGGTTTATGAGCTGATAGCCTCTGTCATTGTATATCTGTGTAATGTTTTAGAGTAGACCACATTTGATATACAGTAACATTGTGAGAGCTAGAAAATGTACTGGTTTGTTAGGCAAACAAGAAAGGATAACACAAAGGGAAGGTCATTCAAATCTGTAATTGCTGCTTGTCTCTGAAGAAGTAAAGTGTTCTTAAACCACAGGTAAGAGGAACCAAGGTTACCTGCACTATGGAACATAGATCCTCACATTCTAACAGTAAGTGAAAAAGAGCTAGTCTTATGTTTAATGGTGGGAAATGAATTTTGAGGCACTTAAGGTATGATACCAAAAGCTTGTTTATAAAGCATGTGGAAATTTAAATAAATAAATAAATAAATAAATAAATAAATAAAGGTGAAAAGATATTTCTAAATAGCATTCTAACCTCAAAAATATTTCTCTGACCACAGCCTAATTCAGATAATCTTAGCTATCTTTGAAAAGGCACTTTTAAAACCACCAATTCCCACAATGCTGTAAAGGATCAAGAAAGAAATAATATTTTAGTATTCTGCTGGCCATTACAAAAGAATATTTCTGTCTTAACATATTTCAGACACCCATTGACTCAAATGAAAAGGACCTTTTTACTGGTGCTATCATGGAAGCAGTTCCTCAGCCTCAATTCCTTCTTGAGCATTCTGCTCTTAACTACTTTTACATTATGCTATCTTCTTTCAATATGGCTTATTTACAGTGGCAACAGAGTATGGTAACCAATTCCTGAATCCTTCTCAGAAACAAAACACTCTCTCAACACAACTTCCCTTACATTTCACACTACATCATACCACTTCCATTAATGTTGGGCCACACCTAACACTTTCCCACAGACTGCAATTTCACTCTAATTACTGTTACAAACACTGCTGATGAATGGAATAGCTAAAATTTATATGCACACTAGATACCACTTCCTACACATCCACTCATCAGAAAGGTTTTCAGGGTTGTTAAGTAAGAGTAAAATGAATAAGGATTGACCATATAAAAACTCCATTATATAGGTCAATTGCTAACAAAACAAAAGTTTTAGGAGACAAATGTAATCCAAAGAAAAAAATTTTCTAAGTGAATGGAATGATGAGTAATTTATAGATATTGGAAACTAGAAAAATAGCCATCAATCATTAGTGTATTTAGAAGCAAGGGCTAAGTAATTCATGGAGGGAGAAAACTGTAATTATCAAATATAAAAATTATGGTTAAACACAAGTAATAAGTGGAAAAATGATTTGTAGTAGATCAGCATAAAAGAAGAATTTAAATAATGCTTAAATTATAAAATTGTCTAGGTTTCAAAAATATAAAAGTTGAAATCTAAGGTATGAAAACTATAGAGTATACACAGAAAATTTTCTTGTTCAGAAAAAAATAATATAATGTTAATTTTTAGGTTTGAAGAAATCATGGGAAATGCTAAAAGAACCTGAGCTTTGAAAATGATAAATGTATTAAAAATGTCACATAGTTAGCAAATAATAGAAACAAGATTCAAAGACTGCTCTGCATTTCTTGCTTTTCTTTTCTTCCCTCATCATCAGGGTACTAGGTAAACTATTACCTGGGAAGCTCTCTTATTCAGAATAACTTATACCTTGGCCAGGTAAGAAAGGCTTTGTTATACGTTCTTTCTTAAGAATTTATTTATTGGGAAAGGAAAAGAATAGGTGAAAGTGAAGCCCACTTGCTTGTGCCCCTAGTGCAGATTTTCAAACAATCACCCAATAAGTGGCCTGAACAATCAAAGGAATATTAGCTGATGTGAATTTTTAAAGCCAGGGAGTGCAGAAGAGACCTTGCATTGTCTGGTAAGAGATTTTACAAGTTCAAGGGGAAATAGCCTGCATGAGGTACCTGAAGCAAAGGAGAGAGCAGAGGAGAGAAAGCACATCTTGCGGGCTCCTTCCCCTCCCAAAGCATGGGACCCAGTTTCACACAGGGAACCCCCAATCCTAATCTGGAGAAAATCAAAATGATATATGGAGTCTGGGAGACTTGGGTGGCACACACATAGGAGCAGCATGTCCATGGCTGCAGCACCAACGAGGGGAGTCTAGGAGAGAAATTCTCGTACCTGAGACTGTTGAAGGCACCAGAAGCCTGTATCGAGCCCTGACAGAGAAAGAATATGTGCCTTTTGGGGGAAGTGGAGTGCACAAAGAACCAGGCAGAGGCTAGAGGCTCAAAGCTACAGTGTGGGTGCCCCATAGATACTTTTGTAAAGTAGGGAAAGGAGGTATAACTGAGTAGGGAACCTGCTTGTGAACAGCAGCCCTGCCAGCAAAGAGACCAGATTCAAAGAATGGTTCATGCCCACTGAACTTACCTGGCGAGGAAGAGTAGAAGGCAATAGGACAAAGGGATTGTGTGGCTCCACAAAGTGCACCTTGCAAGGGCTGAGGCTACATGCAGAATGGAGGGTCTAGGTCTGACCCTCCTGCAAGAGCAGTGAGCCAGGAACTGGTCAAGCTAGAGCTGAGCACCTGGGATTCCTTGTCGCCAGGCAGGGCCACCCAAATGGCAGAATACAAATCTCTGGGAAGAGGAAGGCATACCCATCCCCCACCTGCAGGATTGCAATCTCCACAAAACAATAGGGCCAGTCTCAAGAACTCACTGCTGGGTGCATCTTTGCAGAAGAAAGAGAAACTCTAATGGAGCCATTTATGAACTTTTATGAGACATTATGCTGACTGATTCTTGGGCCCTATTCAGCTGAAAGCAGCAGAGCTGAGCAATTAGAAATTGGCCCAGCAAGAGGTATTCAGGGGCCCCCCAGCTCCAGCCTTGGCTCTCACACAGAGTTACCATCAGTACCAAGCATGAAAGAGCTGATCTTTTTACACAGAACGGGACTACACATGAAACAGACAGATAATTCATCAGAAACTATGTATTAGTGGAAATAATCTTGGAAAGACCAAGATGTGTAGCACAGAGGTGGGGAACATACCCACCATCTTCCCTGAAGTCTGTACAGCACCTCCTAGGGGATGATCAAAGGATCCCACCCTCCTGTTTGCACCAGAGGCTCCCTCTGGAAGCAGGTGCAGGTGGCACACGCTGGGTTGTTGGACATTAAATGAACACCCCCAGGGCCTTGTGCTGATAAAAAGACAAGAGGATGGAACAACAGGGCACAGCCAAGCCTGAAGGAGACAGCCATAGACTGTCGAGCACTTGTAGCCTCAAATGTGCTGACTAAAGCTAGACTGGGTCACCACCTGATGTCAGGGACGGATCCTGAAGGAGAAGGGAGCAGGCCAACAAACTCTAGTCTCTGCTGAAATAAAGTCAACTTTGTTCTTTTTATTATTTGAGCTACATTTTCTCCTGCATAGTTTTTAACATTGTTTCTTTGTCTTCAATTTTGTTCCTATTATTTCACTATTTTTTATTTTTTGATATTTTATGAATATTTTTATTTTATTCTTATCTTTTAATTTTTTTTAGTTTTAATTCCAATATCAAATTTTACTCTGCCCTTCTATTACTCTGTTTTCCCTTCACTCTTTTTTTCTTATTTTTTTTAAATTTGATCTTTTTCCCATTCTACATCTTGTTTCTATCCCTCACTCTTATTATTTCTCCTCCCTCCATCCTCTCAAACCTTTCTTTCCATTAGTTATCTCATATTCTTTTCCCATTTATTATGGTATTGTTATAATCATTCCATCTTTATTAATATTTGTTCTATTGTCATTGAAATTAGGGTTATTGTTACATTTCATTGATTTTATTCCCAGATGTTCACTGTTCTCATTTTTTATCTGTAAAACTCACACTTTACTATTCCCATGTCTTACCCCATTTTGCCTTCCTATTGCCTTATCTTATTTTCATTTTAAATTTTATCTTCTCCCTTTCTTAGCCGTGTTTCTAAACCTTATGCTTATTATTTCCCCACCCTCTATCCTATCAAAATTAGCTTGCTTTCTTTTATATATCTCACTTTTTTCTTTTCTTTCTTATAATATTATCATTCTCTTCCCAATTTTACCAATTTTTGACACTTCGTAGTGTATATCATTGAAGTTTTTGTTTTACTGCAATTTTGTCTTTAGTATTTTTCACCTTTTTTTTTCCCCAAAAACTCATAAACTCATCCCCTTGTCTTATGCAGGCTGCTCTATTCCCTCCCTATTTTATATTGCGGTAAATTTTATTTTCTCCTCTTCTTTGCTTTGTTTCTATTTCTTACTGTTATTATTTTTCTTCCCCTTACCCTCTCTAAAGCATTTATCTCATTAGACACCTCATATTCTTTTTTCTTTCATATAATATTTTTATTCTCTTTCCACCTTTATAAGTTAGTTCATTTGTTGATACCATGGTAGTTATTGGGGGATATTTTTGCTGCTGTGTTTTGGGGTTTTTTTATGTTCAGGTATGCTTATTTCTACATAGTTTTTAATGCCAAAAGACCCACTGGAGAGTCATCTAAATGTCCATAAACAGGGAAACAGTTGAATAGATTGTGATAGAATCATAATGGAAATATTATGCAGTCATAAAATTGATTTAATATATGTTTATTTACATGGCATGATATGCATTTAATGTGATATAGCAGTAAGTGGTAGACTGTGTGTATATTTTTACCATTTGTTGAAAAGTAATACATGTGTATATACTTTCAAATGCTTACACGTGCTGCTGTGGGGTTTGTTTGCTGGGTTGTTTTGTTTTGTTCTAGCAGTCTCTCTACAACAGCATAGGAGATGTAGTGGGGGTTGTGACTCTCAGTCAGCTAGCCAGAGGGGACAACCCACCAATGAATAAGCCAAAAGCAAGTAAAACCCAATTACAATAAGAGAGCCCACAAAATCTGCATAAGAGACATTCCTAGAGAAGCCACCTAAGCTCAGAAAGACTGCACCACTGAGTCCCATGGGACTCCTCCCACAGAAAAACACTCTGTGAAGACAGAGAATCAAAGCAAATCAATCTAATACACCAAAACAAACAAAAACAGTGACTTAAAATGGGGAGACAAAGGACAACCTTCAATCTAAAGGAAAGGAGGAATCCCCAGGAAGAGTGCTAAGTGAAATTGAGGCATGAAATTTACCAGACATAGAGTTCAAAGTAATGGTTATAAGAATACTAAAGGAATTCAGTGAAAACTACAAGGAACCTAGAGAAAACTACATCAGCATGAAAAAGGACATAGAAACTAGGAATAAGAATTAGGAGAGAATGAAGAATATCTTATCTGAAATGAAGAACACACTGGAAAGAGTTAAAAGCAGGCTAGATAAAATATGCAATTGAATCAGCAAATTGGAAAACAAGGTAGAACAGCAAGTTGGAATACAAGGTAGAACAAAACACCCAGTCAGAGCAACCAAATGAAAAAGACTAAAAAGAAAAATAACAAAGACAGTTTAAGGGAGCTGCACAACATAAAACATAACAATTTTGCATCACAGAGATACCAGAAGGAAAAGGAGCAAGGGACAGAAAACTTGTTTGAAAAAATAGTGACAGAAAACTTTCCAAACATGGTGAGGGAAAGAGTCACACAAGTTCAGGAAACTCAGAATGTTCCAAACAAGATGAACCTCAAAAGGCCCCTTCCAAGACAAATCATGATTAAAATGGCAAAATTTAAAGACCAAGAGAGAATCTGAAAGGCAGCAAGGGAGAAATAGCTAGTAACATACAAGAGAGCTCTGATAAGGCTATCGGCTGATTTTGCAACAGAAATATTATGCACCAGAAGGAAATGGCATGAAATGTTCCATGTAATGAAAAGCAAAGACCTACAACCAAGACTATTCTACCCAGCAAGGCTCTAATTTAAAATGGAAAGCAAAATAAGGAACTTCCCAGACTCCTCCCCCCCCAAAAAAAAGGCTAAAAGAGTACGTCTCTACCAAACCAGCACTGAAAGGGTGTGTGCTCTCCCCACTCTTATTCAACATAGTACTGGTAGTTCTAGCCACAGTGATCAGACAAGAAAAAGAAATAAAAAGCATCCAAATTGGAAGGAGGCAGTAAAACTGTCATTATTTGCAGATGAAAACCCTATCAACCCTATCGATTATTTGCAGATAGAAAATCCTATCGACTCCACAAAAAACTATCCAATGTAATAAGTGAATTTGGCAAAGCAGCAGGATACAGAGTGAATATTCAGAGATTGATGGCATTTTTGTATACCTACAATGAACTACCAGAAAGAGAAACTAAGAAAAATTCTCATTTACCATAGCAACAAGAAAATAAAATACCTAGGAATAAATTTAACCAAGAAGGTAAAAGACCTATATTCAGAAAACTATGAAACAGTAAAGAAAGAAATTGAGGAAAATACAAATAAATGGAAGCATATACATTATTCATGAATTGGAAGAATTAACATCATTAAAATGCCCATACTACCCAAAGCAATCTATAGATTCAATGTAATCCCTATTTAAATACCAATGGCATATTTCAATGATCTAGAAAAAATAATCCAAAAATTTATATGGAATGAAAAATGACCCCAAATAACCTCAGCAGTCTTGAGAAAGAATAAAGTTGGAAGGATCACATACCTGATAAAAAAAAACTATACTACATGGACACTGTAATCAGAACAACCTGGTACTGGCATAAGAACAGACACATAGACCAATGAAACAAAATAGAGAGCCAAGAAATAAACCCATGTCTCTATGATCAATTAATATTTGACAAAAGGAGCATAAGCACATAATGGAGTAAAAATTGTCTCTTCAATACATAGTGTTAGGAGAGCTGGATTGGTATATGCAACAAAATGAAAGTAGACTACCAACTACACTATACACAAAAATAAACACAAAATAGATAAAAAACTTAAATATGTTATGATACCATAAAAGTCCTAGTGGAAAAATATGCAGTAAATTTCAGACCCCTTGTAGCAACATTTTTGCTGATATATCTCCTAAGACAAGAGAAATAAAGGGAAAAAATAAACAAATGGTACTACATCAAATTAAAAAAGCTTCTGCTTGACTAAAGAAATTATCAGCAAAAATGAAATGGAAACCAACCATATAGGAGAATGTATTTTCCAGTGATACATTGGACATGGGTTTGATCTCCAAAATATATAAAGAACTCATATGGCTCAACACCAGGTTTTTTAATCCAATTTTTAAAAATGAGCAAAACACCTGAATAGACACTTCTCCAAGGAGGACATACAAATGGTCCATACACATATGAAAACTTGCTCAACATCACTAGCCATCAGAGAGATGCAAATTAAAACCACAATAAGATATCACCTCACTCCTGTCAGAATGGCTATCATTAATAAATCAGCAAACAAGTGATGGCAAGGTTATGGAGGAAAGGGAACCCTAGTGCACTATTGATGGGAATACAAACTGGCACAGCCACTGTGGAAAACAGTATGAAATCTCCTTAAAAAGTTTAAAATGGAACTGCCTTTTTTTCCCCAGTGATTCCACTGCTGGGAATACACTCTGAGAATAATAATCCTAAAACACCAGGTCAAAAAATATATGCATACCTATGTTTATAGAAGAGCTATTTACAATAGCCAAGTATTAGAAACAGCCTAAGTGCCCATCAGTAGATGAGTGGATCAAAAACTGTGGTATGTTTACACAGTGGAACACTACACAGCAAAAAGAAAGAAAAAATTCCTACTTTTTGTGACAGAATGGGTGGAACTGAAGAATATTATTCTAAGTGAAATAAGCCAGTCACTGAAAGACAAACATCATATGATCTTACTTGTAAGAGGAACCTAATAAACAAAATAAACTAACAAGCAGAATAGATCCAGAGACATGAAAGCACAGAGCAGACTTATAGCAGTCAGAGGAGAGGCTGGAGGGGGATTATGGTGGAAGGAAAGGGAAAGGACTTGTCACAGAATATATGTGAAGGATCCATGGACATGAACAACGGTGATGGAACTGACTGGGAGCTGGGGGCGGGCAGGGTGGAAGAAGGCAAAGGGGTACAAATTGGAACAATTGTAATTGAATAACAATAAAAGAAGTAAAAAAGAATGAGTTCATTTGTTCGCTTGTTGTTTGTTTATTTGTATGTTTGTTTATTTAGCATCCATGTACTTAAACATTCTACCATGGTACTCTGGCTCTTTGATCCTTCCAACAAATATCTTTCAATATAGTAGGAAGATAAGATGTGGCTATTACTTTGTATTTATGAATAATGAAGGAATAATACTTTAGGAGATTTTTGGTCCTTAGGTTCTTAGCCCAGATGACTGGGAGAATTATATTGCCATTAAGTGATAATAGAAAAAGAGACATGATTTGAGTACAATGACCAACCTTTATTTCCCTCTCATTTTATGTAGTCTCTCTGCTTCCTCAAATGCTGGAAGTCTCTTCTATAGTCTGTAGGAAAAAGAATAGAGGAGTTACCTCTCTGGAAAATATACCAGCCCAAGAGAAGAAGACCCAAAGATTCCCATATCAAGAGTTCCCTGATGAAATGCCCCAGCCAGATAAACTTACAGAGGGAACCATAGTCAACAAAGCCGCTTCATATGCTCACAGCCTCCTAGAAAACTGTTAGTGTTCCATTCTGAAACATGAGCTGATAGGTAATAATATCTGGTCATCTAAAGAAGTGTCTAACTGGAAGCACCTTGAGGAAACAGATTTTAGATGTAAGAAAAAAATCTGAATAAAGGCTTTAATTAACATTCTCAAAGAGATAAAAGAAGATTATATTTGTGAATTAAAATGAACATTTAGAGATAAAAGTGCTCTTTAAAATTAAAAATATAATATCAGAATTTAAAAGTCAAAGAAATATAGAAGATAAGGTTAAGAATGTTTGTCAAAAAATACAGAGAAAGGAAAGAGAGTAGGAAAGTAAAATAAGAAAAATAGAGAATCAATCCAAGTGATTCTTATCCAAATAATAAGAGTTCTAGAGAAAAAAAAGAAGAAGAAAAATCATCCAAAAATATGGCATGGAAATATTCATAAATGAATGACATGAGCTTCCAGATTGAAAGAATATACTAAGTGCCTATTATAATGGATATTACTAAATACACAGCAAGGCAACTACCATGAAGTACCAGAATAGGTAAAACAAAGGGAAACTGTCACAAGCTTCCAGAAAGAAAAACAATTAAAATGACTTTGAATCTATACCAACACTAGAAGTTAAAAGAAAGCAGAAGGATACAATCAAAATTCTAAAAGAAAGTAGTGTACTTACAAAATGGAATACTACATGGCCATGAAAAGAAGAAATTTTTGACTTTTGAGACAGCATGGATTGACCTAGAGAATATTATGATAAAGTAAAATAAGCCAGTCAATGGAAGACCAATATCATATGATTTTACTTATATGCAGAATCTAATGAACAAAAATTGTAGAACAAAATAGAAACAGAGGCATGGATACATGAACAGATGAATGGCTGTACTTATCAGAAAAAAAGACAAAAGTCAAGCAGAAAGGAATATGTGTGTGTATATAAAATATATAATATAATATATTTATACATAAATATATATACACACACAGGAGGTCTGTCCAGAAAGCACCAAGCCAGACACTATGAAAAATAGATACATGTGTGGGGGCTCTGCTCGCAGAACCGCCCCCATCCACCACAGATGAGAATAAGTCTACCAAGACATGATCTGCTTGGGGAGGAAAGGTGGCTGATCTCTCAAAGGAGAAGGGCCAAGAGCCTATTCTTCAATGGCTTTTATTAGGTTCATTTTACACAGGAATACAGGCAAAGCTCATTAATCATTGTCAGGCAGTAAGGATCAAACAATAGATAACATACAAAGAACTCAGGGCTTATTCTGCGTCAGGGTCTGTCAGCTAAAGGGCTATAAAACTTTGGGAAACAAACTCATTTCCTGCTCAGACCCTTATCATTTAATTGAGAGCATTCTTAGCAAAGCAGGTTTCACAGGATTTTATATATTTTTGGGGGCCTGATCACCCAGGGAGACTTCCCTATCCAGCACAGAGCTGCACCACCCTCTGTCATTGTTTTAGGCTAAATCGGGCAGTGTCAGCAAGGCAGCCAAGAGATTAGGAAACTTCTTGCAGACAGAATGAGGACTCAGGCTATGTCAGGATAGCTGAGGGGCGAGGGGCAAGGGTCCATTACCCCCTTTTGCTGTAGCCCCCCAAGTCCTTCCTTGAGGATCTCCCACATGATTGTGCCTGTCTTAGGCAACCTCTGCCTTGAGGGATCTTACCCATCATTGGCTAACTGACCAAGCATTGGGGGCCAGTTATGGATAAAGCAGAAGTGGTGCTCCTGCCAGGGAGATAAGCTTTGTCTCCTTAGTGGCTTACAGTCAGAAGGTTGCTCACTCAGCCTTGGGGCGGGGTGGGGGGTGCAGTTACAGCTCCTGAAACCAGGCAGGGTGGTTCCCAACAGATGCACACACATATATGTGTATGTATACATACACATATATAATACACACACATAAATATACACACACACATATATGGCTCAGATGTGCATAGCATTTACATAATCATAATAATATGAACATTATATAATGATCTGACTCAAAATATTATAAAATTTGAGAATATGAGGATAGAATTAAAATTTTGGTGTGGAAAGCAAAGAATTATGAGAAAGTGTGTTAAATCCTATTTTCCAGAGGTAATTGAAGATGTAGTATGTAGAGCTGAACATTTTGAAAAACAAAAATATATACATATTGTATAGAGTACAGAGATAATAGAGTTGAAATTTATTTGGCCTAGGAGAAGAAAGTGGGAAACTTAAACTATTTGATGCTTTAAACTATATACACTAATATAGATAAACTACAGAGCATGACTCATAGAAATGGAAAGTCTCAGGAAGAATGATAATGACTTGGATTTTCAAGGAGAGGAAAGATAAGATCTGAGAAATAGAGGAAAGAAGGCCATGTTAGCTGAGAGGCACCAATCCAATTGCCAAAACACGATTCTAAGTACTTTGCTAATATCCAGATTCCTAGGCTTTGTTTTTTCAATAATTCTTATTTTTCTCAGTTTTAGCATTTTCACTGGCAAAAATTTATTGTCATCTCTCCTTCCAGTCCCCTTTACAGCATAACTTGACCTTCAGATGTCATCTTAATGTACCACCATGTATATAATGGGAACCAAGAAAAAGTTCTAATGTGTCCATTTAAAATCTTTATTATTAAACTCCTCATTAAATACCTCCCCTGAAATTGCATGCAATGTGTAACTAATTGCTTAGTTAAACTAATAGCACAAATAAATGAACTATAAAACCAGTTTATGACCATTTCAACCTATGTAAATTTCAAACTAGAATATTGAGGGGACAAAATAGCTCCAGTATCTCAGAAACTATAAGTGGTATAATATGTGTACTTAATCTTTATACATGTCCCCTATTTTCCTCCCATTTTCCCACTTCCATCCAGTCCATGCTCCCATCCTCTATTTTAACCTTTATTGTAAGCCATCCTAGGAAATTGAGAGAAACAGCATTATTTCAAAAGATCAGTTAAAAATTAAAGGTAATTTATTTGAATAAAAAAGAAATGCATGTTCTTATTTCTCAAAATACTTAAAAAAACCCTTGAAACATCCTGAAGACAATCCTCTAGGCCTGAGGGTGCCAGACAAATAATACTCTGCTCACTGACAGGTTGCCACCCTTGCTTGAGGTTGTGGGCTAGACTGGGAGCCAGACAGATAGAGAATCTTTGGTCTGATTTCCAGCTCAGAGTAATTCCTCTAGTTAAAAAAATAGCCCTTTCTACGAATCTCCAACCAAAATGCTTCTTTTATTCTCTAAAATATGCTATAAACTCAGGAAACAAATATAAAATACATGCAGACAGCACCTTTTTATTTTATGAAGAGCAATTATGATATAGAGTAATATAAATATTTAATAAAATCAACATAAAATAGAAATTAATAAATGTGTCATATCCAATTATTCCATTCTGAGTAACATCAAAGAAGCACAAAGAAGACAAAAAAAGATAGATTAAATGGGTCCAATATTCATTTTATGTATTACAAAAATATATGAGAGTTTAAATACATCCAAAACTAAATATTCTCCAGTTTTATAACTATCAAGTCTCAGAATGACTTATTTCATTTCTGGATAATAAATCTTTATATTAGAGCTGTATTACTTTAAAGAAACTTAGAATTATGTGTAAAGATAGAAAATGACCCCAAAAAAGCATGTAAGTCACTGATTTAAGCATATTTGTGTCTTTCAGGGAAACTATAATTTATTGTAACCTTCTTCAACTCAAAATGGTTTAATATTCTTGGCTCCAGCCTATGCTTTTTTTTTTGAAATTAACAAAATTAAAGAATGAGAAAGAGATTGATATGATTAAATATATCTAATGTGATGGCATTGATCTTTTCAGCAATTAATAGTCTACATTTCAACTTATACTATCATATTGTAGTTCCAGAAACAATTCAAACTCTAAATTCATAGAATGTAAAGGACTTTAAAGAATTAAGCTAAAAAATAGAATTAAACTATCACATAAAACACCATGTTTCAGGAGTATATTTAAAGCATATTTGAGGGGCATGAGAAATAATTAATGCTGTTAATTCCCCATATTTGGAATTGTTCTCATATACACACACACTATGCATCTTTGATTTAACTTTACTATTATTGTTACATAATAAAAATTGTGAAAAACAGAACAGTAATATCAAGGAAATAAAAGTCACAAAAATACAGATTACATTTGATGTGATTTGAAAACTGGCTTTGAGTAAGTATCTGCTTAGAGAAGTGCTAGGAGAAAGAATGTCCTTGGGAACAATCATAAACAGAAAACTCTATAGACTGGATTTACAAAGATATAAATATACACATAGTCTATAAAAGCAATGTCTTGGGCTTTGTGCTGTCAATTTTCCAGGAGGCCTGGGAACATGTCTAATTTCCATCTAAATTTGCACACATCTTTATTACAAGCTCATACCCTGTGAAGATTTACTCACTCTCATGTCCTTTGGCAGAAGGGGAGAAATGAAACGTTTCTCTCTCTTTCTCTCTCTCTCCACCCCCAACTCTGAACAGTCAAATTAGTGATGTCCTTGCAAGACCATCAAGAGTCTAACTCACATTCCTTGAGACCTCTCCTCAGCACTACTGACATTTGAAAATGTAAAATACACAATCACTGCTTTAGCTGTGGAATTTACTTCCAAATAAATTCCACCCAGGATATTGAATTGTGCAAATCAATCACTGAATGAGGCTACACCGCACTGTAATCCTCTCTGTACCTCATCCCACCTGTGTATGAAAATCACATATTATCAAGTAATCTTGTTATAAGGGTTACTAAATGATACCCTTTCCAAAGGATCACTTCCTGCATGTCCATTTCAAAGCTCATTGCTCTCAGATATTCCTACCTTCTCCCTTTCCACTGCCTCCTTCCTCTCAGTAATAAACATAATCCTAGAAAATCTCTCCCTAGGCTAATCCCCATTGACTCACTGCCTTCTACCCTCACACTTACTGCCAAGCTTTCTGAAAAATAATTTAGTGTTTCTTTCTCTACTTCTTTGACTCCTCTTACCCTCTTGTAATCTGTTCCCGTCCCACAAAATATGAAAACTATTTACTGAAATGTCACTAAAAAGCTGCGAGTTATCATATCCAAATGTGTTTCCACTTTTATTAATGGTGATGGTGTTGATGGTGATGATGATAACAATATTACTGACAGCCGATTTCATGGAGCATGCCCAGCAATGCACCAAGTATTTGGCATGTGGTAGCACATTCATCCTCACAACAACCCTTTCTCTTTCTTTTATATATTTTTTATTGTTGTTCAAGTACAGTTGTCTTCATTCCCCCCACCACCCCCAACTTGAAGAAATCGCAGCTTCAGGAAGTAAACTGATTTTCCCAGTTTGCCCAATTAGTAAGCACCTGGCTACTTTGCAGCATTTGGTATATTTTCCATTTCTATTCTGATGCACATTAATCTCTTGCTTGGCCATACCTGGTTT
This sequence comes from Anoura caudifer, assembly GCA_004027475.1. NCBI lineage: Eukaryota > Metazoa > Chordata > Mammalia > Chiroptera > Phyllostomidae > Anoura > Anoura caudifer. Next base: position 588,790 of record PVKU01000136.1, on the reverse strand, counting down.
TGTTTCTTGCCTCTAGAAGATGCTGCCTTGTCTCCTTCTCTTAATTCCCTTCCTCCACACATCCTCTTCATGTAGCCTCGTTCTCTCCATGGTTTTATTCTTTCACACCATTTCCACCATCCATCCTTAAGGGTGAATTCTAGGTTTAGGTTTCTGGCCAAGATTTTCATCCTGTCTGGGGGCAAAGGTGACAAAGTGCCCTCTTTCTTTCCCCTTCCTGTCCACAGTTCTCTTGCTTTCTCTCATCCTTCCTATCTACCTAATCTTGCAAACCCAAAGAATCTTCTTTTAAACTGTTTTTAAAAGCTTCCTCTCCCTTTTCATTTCCAGTTGTCCAAGGGAAGAATCTCATTACTTCTGCCTGATTAATTGCAGTCCCCTTATAGTAGGAGAAAATCTTAAAACCAAGAAGTTTAGAACCAGAAAGTTCTAAATTTGAACCACACCTTGGGGACTTGCTATGTGTTCTTGAACAAATTACCTTACCTTCCTCTGTCTCAACTTTCCCTTCAGAAAAATGGAAATAATACAGAGTTGTTTTGTGGAGTAAATGAAAAAAGGCCTTTATTATGTTATTAATCTCAGTTCCTCACCCCAGATACTTCCTCAACCTACTTACCATAAAGCAATTCAAAAACTTTGCATGGCTTCTTTTTAGATTTGGTTCCCTTGAGCTTCCATGGAAGCTCATATCCCAAGCCTTCTTTTCCAGATCTACTTTCCATGATATCATCTCCCACTTTTATATCTCACCAACCATACTCAAAACCCCTACAGTTTATTTGACGTGACTTGACTTACTCTCACCTCCCAGGCTTTTTAAAGTAGTTGTCTCCCTTCAATAGTTCTCTTAATGTATTTTGACCCCAACATTCACTAATCAAAATTCAGTCTATCCTTTAGAATAGACATAGAATTTCAGACAAGTTATTGTTTCCCAAAGTCACTCAGATAAGCTTGAAATCTGTCTTTTGTTGATGTTATTTAGCTATGCATCTGTCTCTGCACAGACAGAAGGACACAGGGGTTGCTGATCCCCTTTCAGCTCTCAGACTTTACCAGCCCAGTGCTTTACATGGAGTAAGTTCTCAATAACTATTACATACATTAACATTAATGCTCTATTACATAAATTCAAATTAAATATTTCCAGGCTTAATATCCTCTATAAGTAATGACAGAAAATTTCAATTTTCTTAATACCAGAATCTCCTCCAAAAAGACTTTGGTCTCTGTGGAAGGAATACTTGTGTTTCTTGGAATGAGGCACTCAGAAGAGAAGCATGAGGCCCACATGGGCCATATTTGGGGGAAAAACAGATGATCTATCAACTGCTTCCTATAGGGGGTTGGTTCAGTTCATTGTGGGCTTGGTGAGTGATTGGAGCCTGTGAATGAATAAAGAGCCAAGTTTCTTATGAGGAGAGAGCAGATTTGAGTGAAATAAGGTTTGATTTTAAAGGAGATGAGGAAGCTGGCTCTCTGAGAGGAATAGAGACATCAAATGGGCATTTTTTTTTTATTTGTTTCCTGGTGCCGTCAAATACAAAGAAACTTTCCAACCTCCCAATGAAATTGTCAGTAAAATTCCACATTGTCTCTAAAGCCTGTAGAATTCTGACTGGCTTGAGAGGGTTTTGTCAAGGGACCAAGGCCTCTTTCAAAATGGCACAATAACTGAATGGGTCAACCATATCTGAATTATATTTATATAATATTCTTTAACTATCCTTTGTTTACAGAAGAGGCATAATAATTTAGTGTATGGTGACCACTGCATGGTCTCTTTCTCACTTTATGTCCCAAATCCTGTATTGCCTGAGTAAGCATCATAAACTTTTAACCAAACATTTTGGAGAGCTAACGAATATAGTATTCTATTAAGTAGAAAACAATTATGACAATACCTATTTTTACCAGTAACAGCTTCTACTGTCAATATGTCAGACACTGTTCTAAAAGTTTATTAACTCATTTAATCCTACCTACAACTCAATATTACTGGTATTTTAATTTTACAGCCTTAAGGGCTTAAAGAGGTTGAGTAACTTACCCAGAGTCCCACAGCAAGTAAGAAACAGGGTCAGAGGTTAAGTCTCTTTTTATTCACTTTAATGCAGATATTCTCAACCACTATGTTTACCACTATTAAAAAGTCCAAAGGCATGTAGTATATAAACTCTACTACCAAAATGCTTACAATTTATTTGGGCAGATTAAGTAAATGCTCCTTAAAATGTAACCCCAAATGGTTGGAATTTGAGATACTGATTTCTTCTTCTTCAAAAAGTAATAAAAAACACTTGAGACAAACATTCTGATTGCCTCAAAGTCCAAATTAGCGAGTATTATTAACTCAGCCTGGCGGACCTGACCATCTTTAAGAAAGAGAAACGCCAGCCTGGCCATTGGGCTGAGTTTCACTCAGTAAGCCAAACAGGTGGGTTGCTGTGGTGAGCCAAGGCACATGCAGTCCACACAGGTACTCATCAGTTTTTCCAAAGAACATACTTTGGGTCTTTAAAAAATATCTACCTTCTTTTCTTGTCCTTCTTCTAATAGCCTTTTAATAAATACCTTACAAGAACTTAGAAGACATTGTTCCCAAATGCCCACAAGTAAATACTGTATAAAATATAATGTAATTTTTAATTTTCTCTGTTGTTCTGGCTTAAATGGCTATTATATTTTCAGAATTTTATTTTGAAGTAGTCCTAAATTGTAAGCCAGTAAATTGTTGTGTTTGTATATTATGAATATCCTAAGACAAACATCATAAGTGTGTTTCTTTTCCTACTAAGGAACATCAGAGTTTATTCTTGAGAATTATTTAAATGAGAGGAAATTCCTAAAAATTTCACAGAGTGAAGTTAAAGTTGACATTGCTCAAACAGCAGAAAACCAGAAATTTTGATTGGGAATTAGAATAAAAATTGCTCTCAGGACAGAGATGTATAAATTATATAAATAAAAATTGATTTAAATCAAAATCAGATTTCTGTGACAACACAAGAAATTCCAAGTTAGTGTACACATTAAGTATTACTTCAGGAATAAAACAAAAGCCAAATGAGATAAAAGGGTATCAACTTACATGTAATTTAAACAACAAATAATGCCCTTATTTAGTCTGTACCAAACTTACTTTCATGAGGACTTAAATTTATGTGACAAACAAAAAGGAATTACAGTTTTGTACTTTTCCACTTCATTCCATACGTAAATATGTCTTCCACCTAAAGGAACAAATGTACTAGAATATAATATTGGAAGATGTGATCCTTTAAATGAAAAATTGTAGTGACTTATATTAGGTTCCCAATATGTTAGCATGATATATAAACACATTATTAGGTAGGTATTTTTTAAATCCTCTTTTATGTACCCAACAGATCAGAACACCTTCTTCAGAGGTTAAAGTATAAATGATCTAATTATGTCTTATACTCTGTAATAGAATAACATATATGAAGTTTATGCAGTACATAGATGGCTGTCCTAAATATTTCATTGTTTTTTAGAAGTGACAATAAAATGACATTTTGACAGTTATTCTACCAAATTTTGCTTTTTATTCTTAATTTTAACCTCATTACTTTTAAAATATGCACTTTTATATCAAACACATGCACATTATATGTATATATGCATATTTATATATTAAATTTTATATATGAGAATGTTTTGAGTATATTTGTATGGGTATAAAGAATGTAATAAGAATGTTTATATGGGTATGAAGAATTGGAAACAAATGATTTTTTTCATGTTAACATAAAAAGTTTCCTCGTTTATTGGAAATATAGAATTATACATTTTATAATAGTAAAAATTTTATTGCAATCTGCTTCTGATACAAAGTTTAGTTCTTTGTCTCAGCCTCTCACTCCACTTTTGTCATTGTACCTTCTCCATTTATTTCTGACTCCAACTTTGTAGGAAACTTCAGTTAAAACTTTGAGCCAATCACATCGACTATTGTTCTTCTTCGTGAGGTATTTTGTGCCCACAGCACTGTCATAAACTAATCAATTCAACCAGAAACAATAATTGATTCGATTATCAATCCCACAAATAAACACATACCTACTCTATATCAGACTCTGTTCTAAGTTCTGGAGATATAGCACTGTATACTAAACATAAATCTCCTCCTCCTCATGTGTTCTGATTTCTAATTGGCAGTTGCTTCCTTTGAGTTCGTAAAATAAGCTAGCCAAGCCTGAATCCTCATTGTCAGTAACCAGACCAGTCATATAGCAACATAAAGTAGATTTTAAACTTTTCAAGGTCATTTGAAGGGCTTCCCTTCAGGCTGAAAATATAAGAGAAAGGTTTAGAAAAACATTTTTTTTTTCCTTTGAGTCATTAGAGAGAGCAGCTTTTTGGTATGGTGGTGGAGCAATTAGCAGAAGCAGCTCATGAATCATCCACCTGGGAGAGCCTGACTCCAGTTACTGGAGATTCCTAACTGAAGAAATTTGGCAGTGGAGAAGAAGGTGGTTGGGACCAAAGCTTATGGACAGTGAATCATGCTAATAACCACAATGGAGATTCTCCAGGAAGAAAACAGAAGTTTGGGTTGGTGGCTCTAGCTCTATGAGAAAGCCTCAAGGATATGGGAAGAACTGGTTCTAATTAAGTGTGGAGAGAGGATTGAAAGTTCTTCATTTCCCGGCTCCTACAGTATGGACTTTTGGCTTGGGAAAGAATGACCGAGGCTACAACATGCTTGTGAAGTCTGACAACTATAGCTCTGAAACCCCAGTATGAGGCACCGCTGTGAGCTGGGCAGGAGCCATAACAAATGGGGACTCACCAAATGGTAAGGAGACCTCTCACATTCCACTTTTCTCAGAATAAAACTTTGGGAAGCAGGAGGCCTAAACCGTATCACCTTCATATCAGCCAGGCCCCTGGGGTTCTTGAGCAATTCAGGAAGTAGGAGACCTCTCTCCACAGCAGACTTCCTGCTAATAAACAAATGTGGGCAGGGTGTTATACTGAAATAAGAAAATTATTACCAGACTCATACTTGGGGACATTGGAAAAGTACATTCAGGTTGAATTAAATTAATGTCTAATTAGTATTTGTCACTTGTTTGACATTCTTTATATTTGCCCTTTATATTCAGGATGATGAGAAAAGTCAAAACAACAACAAAAAAGATGCTTAAACTCTGAATTTTAAGGGAACACCCAATTTTAAATGAAAAGTTTGTAATAACTCTTTTTCCTAACTGTATAAATATAAGCTAAGACAGAAAAAAAAGTGCTGCTTCCAGGCTCAACTCAACTTTCTGCTGTATTTTACAGGTACTCCCCACTGCGCTATCCTCAGAGGCTATAAAGGCAAACTGTTTATTATCAGACTTTTCCCGGCCTGCATCTTCTTATTCCCTTGGGTCCATATACTTGAAGACTGTGGTAGTGTCTTAAATGAAATAAATCTTATATGGAATAACTAAGTTCTATAAGAAAGCTAAAACACAACCACACCACTTTCTGATACACTGAACAAAATTACTTTTGCCTCTGAGGAGCTCTAAATGTCAGACAGGTAAGAGCATCTAAGATAACAAACACATTAACCCAGCCTTCATGCCTCTGTAAGATCAGGTCCCTTCTCACCTGAACCTCATTTCACTTCATTTTCCAGCACATCCTTTACGTTAGACACTTTGGTCCTCTTTCAGGTCCTCAAATGCATCATACTGCTTTATGCCACAAAAATTTTCTTCACTCTGTCACCTCTGCAAGGAAATTTCTTCTTTCACATTGTCATTAGTTAACTCATTTTTCAGACCTCACCAAATGTAATTTCTCAGAAATAAAAGCTTTTTTTTTTACAGCCCTAGCTGGTGTGGCTCAGTGGATTGAGCACTGGCATGGTAACCCAAGGGTCACTGGTTTGATTCCCAGTGAGGGCACTGGCCTGGATTGCAGGCCAGGTCCCCAGTAGGGGGCGTGCGAGAGGCAACCACACATTGTCTTCCTCTCTCTCTCCCTCTCTTCCCCTCTGTCTAAAAATAAATAAATAAAATCTTTAAAAAAAAACCTTTTGTTACACATTTCAAGGTGGGACAACCTCTTGGCACATTTCCTATTTTGTATCATGATTATATTTTAGTGCCTGCCTCTCCCCCAAATTTGTAAGTTCCAACAGAGCTGCTAGCATCTTTATTTCTTATTCTTTGTTGTATATCTATGCCTAATTCAAGGTAGATATTGAATTAATATTTATTCAATGACTGAATGAATGGAGGAGGTAGAGATCTCGATTACCTGTAATAATTATGTCAACTATAAAAAAACTAATATAAAATGAATAAATCTTCATTCTAACACTTACCTTTATAAAACTAACAATACAAGTACAGAATGGGTAATATAAAACTTAAGGGCAGCTCATATAAAAGTATATTTCAGTGTTCTTATTAATTATAATTCCCCAGTGAATCAACAGTACGACATGACAGCCTCACAACAGAATTACTAGGAATATAATGTCCAAAATCACAGAGGAGATTTGCCCTTCATACTTCAAATTGATCAGACCACATTAAGAAAACAGTGGAATACTATTTTTATAGGAATGCCAATAAAATGGAGCATATTCAGAGCAAAGAAATTATCACAAAAGAGTTTGGGAGTCATTACAACCACTGAAAAGAACTATCTTGTATTTGTTTATTCATTCATTTACTCATTTAATTGATTCAATGAATGTAACTGATGGTATCATACCAGTCACAAGTCTGGGCAACTGGATATATCAACAAGGAAAATAGACAATGATCCCTACTCATGTAGCTTACATTTTTTAAAGAATGACAGACAATAACTATAATAAACAAGTAAATTACCTACTATATTAAAAGTAAAAAGCACCATGGGTCAAAAATCAAACAATGGATGAGGATCTGGGGAGCTAGGGTGGGAAGGAGGTGGGATGCCAGGTCAAAACATTAATACAGTAATGATGGTTGGCTTTATCAAGAGGTGATATTTGGCTCTGGCTGATGTAGCTCAGTGGATTGAGCATGGGCTATGAACTGAAGTGTTGCCAGTTCAATTCCCAGTCAGGGCACATGCCTTGGTTATGGGCCAGGTCCCCAGTGGGGGCCAAGTGAGAGTCAGCCACACATTGCTGTTTCTCTCCCTCGCTTTCTCCCTCCTTCCCCTCTCTCTAAAAATAAATAAATAAAATCTTTAAATAAGAAAATAAGAGGTGTTATTTGATCAAATAATGGAGGGAAGTAAGGGAGTCAGCCAGAGGGAGACCTGGGGAAGGTTGTTTTAGGCAGAGAAAACATGTGAGTGAATGCCCTACTTTAAGATGGAGATGACCTTGAATGTGGGAGGGACAGTAAGGTCAGTGAAGCTGAGACAGAGCAGGTCAGAGGGAAAAGTTAGGGAGAGTCTGACTAAGAAATAGCAGGTGGCCAGATCATGGAAGGCCCTGCAGGGAAGTTCACAGGTGTTGTTTATTCTGAGGTGACTAAATGAATGAGACTGGATAAAAATTTATATGTTAAAATAAACCGAAGTGTGGAGATTCTACAATGGCAAAATTCAACTCTATTTTAATACAATTACTAAGAATTAACGTTATAAAAAATAGAATGGGCTAACTTATTATGGACCAAATTATTTTTTAATTCATAACTTAAGAAAAAGAAACTTAAATACACATTTGTTAATGCACATCCATTTTATTTATGGAAAAACTGATGCAGAAGACAAAAAATAGAAGTAAAATGAAATTTCAAGAACACATAAATCCTATTTACCTTTCCATTTTGTCATATTTCAATGCCAATATTCCTTCATGTTCATCAGAATTAGGGGGAAAGACCCCAAATAACAAAATTTTAGTGCACTTAGCATGTTTGTGTGTGTGTGTGTGTGTGTGTGTAAAACCAATGCAGGAAATGATTTATTTTATTTTATTTTTAAATATATATATATTTAAATATATTTTACTGACTATGCTATCATAGTTGTCCCAGTCTTTAACCCTTTACCTTCCTCCACCTTGTACCCACCTTCCCTCCAGCAATCCCCACCTTAGTTCATGTCCATCAGTTGTGTATATAAGTTCTTTGGCTTCTCCATTTCCTATACTATTTTTAACATCCCCCTGTCTATTTTGTACCTACCTCTTATGCTTGTTAATCCTTGCACCTTTTCCCCCATTTTCCCACTTCACCCTCCCAGTTGATAACCTTCTATATGATTTCTATTATCTATGATTCTGTTCCTGTTCTGATTGTTTCCTTAGTTTTTTTAATTCAGTTGTTGATTGTGAATCTGTTGCCCTTTTCATGTTCATAGTTTTTATCTTCTTTTTCTTAAATAGTTAAGTTCCTTTAACATTTCATGTAATTACAGCTTGGTGATGATGAACTCCTTCAGCTTTACCTTGTCTGGGAAGCACTTTATCTGCCCTTCTAGTCTAAATGATAGTTTAGCTGGATAGAGTAATCTAGGTTGCAGTCCTTGCTTTTCATCCCTTTGAATACCTCTTGCCAGTCTCTTCTTGCCTGCAAAGTTTCTTTTGAGAAATTAGCTGACAGTCTTATGGGAACTCTTTTTAGCTAAGCTTCTGCTTTTCTCTTACTGCTTTTAAGATTCCCTCTTTATCTTTAACCCTTGACATTTTAATTATGATGTGTTTTGGTGTGGTCCTCTTTGGGTCCAATTTATTTGGGATTCTCTGTGCTTCCTGGAATTTTATGCATATTTCCTTCAACAAATTAGAGAAGTTCTATTTTATTTTTTTTTTCAAATAAAGTTTTCAATTTCTTGCTCTTCCTCTTCACCTTCTGGCATGCTGGTGTTGTGGATGTTGGTACATTTGGAGATGCCTTGGAGGCACCTTATACTATCCTAATTTTTTGAATTCTTGTTTCTTCTTGCTGTTCTGGTTGAATGCTTATTTCTTACTTATGTTCCAAATTATTGATTCGAATTCCAGCTTCCTTCCCTTCACTGTTGGTTCCCTGTAGATTTTTCTTTGTTTCACTTAGTGTAGCTCCATTTCTTCCTTTACGCTGTTGCTGTACTCAGTGAGTTCTTTGAGCACCCTGATCACCAGTGTTTTGAACTCTGCATCTAATAGGTTAGTTATCTCCATTTCACTTAGTTCTTTCCTGGGGTTTTGTTCTGTTCTTCCATTTGGGCCATTTTTCTCTGTTTCCTCAATTTGGCAGCCTTCCTATGTTGATTTCTATGTATTAAGTAGAGCTATGTTGACTCCCCATCTTAGTAGTGTAAGCTATTGTAGAAAAGGCACCTGTAAATTGTGTGGGGTGGAGCCTTACATAATCACCAGGGCAGGGGTACCTGCTTCACCACTTGGTGGCTCTGTGTGGGGGGAGGGCTCAGAGAGGTGACAGTGCTGCTGCCCAGCTTCTGGAGGTTTGCTTGGCCGCTCTACTATTTCCAGTCACTTCACCCACTCTTTGTATGCAACTGGCACCCTTCCAATTGTTGCCCTGGTGCTGAATGCCAGAGTCAGTGTGTTTGTATGTGTTCTAGGACCATATGGGTCCATTTAGTGTAGACTGCTGAAAACCCAGCAGGTTCTCCCCTTGCCCCAACCCCCACTGATTTTATAGTCAGCTATTATGGGGATTTAGCTTCCCACCACTGGAACCCTGGTCCCTACAATCTGCCCTGGGGCTATCACTGGCTCCCAAGGTATCCCTCCCAATTTTTATCCACCACATGCGAATGTGACACCACCCAATCCACCACCACCTCTCCACGTCACACCACGTCTCCTCACCTCTCCATCCATCTCGTCGACTTTGCCCCTCCTACCCGTTTGAATGAAAGTGGGTTCTTTAAATCGTTGGCTGTCAGATTTCCATACAGGTCAATTTTCTGTGAGTCCTGAGTGTTATTTGTTTTTATGTTTAGTTGTCATTCTGTCTGTGTTTGCACATTGAGGTGAAGTGTGTCCACCTATGCCTCCATCTTGACCTGAAGTCTCAGCATGTTTTAAATAATTGTAATATATTTGTAGTAGTCTGTTAAAATTTGGAATTAGCGTATGTTTACAATACATAAACATATAAATTATATGTGTACATATGAAATATAAATAGATTAATAAATATTCAATGTTATAAAATAATATTAACACTTAATATTTTAAGCACTATAATATAATTATCATGAATGAATGTCATTCAAAACAGTACGATTTGCTTCTTATCATAGTATTCCCCTGTAGTATTTCCTGTTACATAATGAAAGCAGTAAGATTTTCAGGATATATATTCTTTCTTCAGGAGGTTTTACAAAGTAAGATTTTCTTAAATTTATCTTTAAAAACTTTTAAATTAAGTGCTGCATCATTTTTATTTGCTTTCACAGTTGAAAATAATTAGAACAATTGAAGTTGACAAAACTCCACCTCATGTCACTATTCAACTCTTTTAAAAATAAAACTGCTCTCTTTATTTAAGCAGTGCATCCATCCTGCAAATTCTTCATGAGAGAAAAACGCACAAAGAAACACACTCACACAGACACACATACACTTTCCTAAAAATGTTTTCATTGCTCCTTGGAAGTCACCAAGCAGCAAACCTAAATTACACAACTCACCCAATTCATTAGTCAATTTAGAAAAAGAAGGAGGACTTCAGAGTGAAGTAAGTAGACAGATTGAAGAATGAGGAAGGGGGTAATGTTTTCTGGAAGTAGCTCTTAGAAATCCTGTTCACAGCCTGGAACTGCATAAATTTTCTCTGCATATGTTATTGCTACCTTGGGGGCCATGATAGCATATGCATTTTGGGTTTTTCAAATATATATATATATATATATATATATATCTGAATATTTTTGTTTAATGCATAAATATTACGATGACTTTTTCTTCATGGGGCTCTGTAGTCCCTTCAGAATGTACTTATAGTCGATACAGAAAATAAACAGTAATCTACTGAGAATGCATATATTTTATGAGAAAACACAGAATAAGGTTGTAAGGGGGCTGAATATTATTGCCCAATTTAGAATATCTCAGAAGTGAAAAATCACAAAGCAAAATAAACTCAGCAAGACAATACAGACATTTGGTGGCAACACTGACTCCAGCAGAAAAACCAATGTGAATTTACAAACTGGAACACAGAATCTTGGAGAAGCAAGAAAATCACACTTAGGCACCAGTGGAACAGGTAGAAAAGTTAAACGAGCAAACTAACACACTATTAAATTGCATTATGTAAGATGATTAGAAGGAAATCTAACCTCTGATCAGGTGACTTTAATAAAACCAGTAAGTGCAGTTTCTTGAACACCTGTAGGTTATTATTGTAAAAAGAATGTTATTATTTGAATATAAATTCCGTTGTTGAAGTATTTTGTTTTTCAGAAAAGATAAATGTTCAATGTACTTAGTCTTACTCTTCTTTGTATACATGATAGAACAGGATGATAAAAGCCAATGATTGTAATCTATTTGGTTTCCCAGTAAGTTCCCTCAAACACAAACTGACAAATCTAATACGAATCCCCAGAAATTCAGTTACTTCCAAGCTTCAGTACTCTGGAATACATAAAATAAATATATGATCAATGAAATGAAATATGACAAAACGTTTCATATTGATGTTTTCTTCTTTCAAAAAATGCCTTTTTGGTTAATGCCCCAAGTCACTTTTTCCATACGTTTTCTTTTTCACAATGTATGGATTTCCTAGTTCTGATCTCAAATTCAGGGAGCCTGGGGAGAAGTGGGAGATTTCTTCAAACCAGGGCTGTTCCTCAGCCTTTCACATGAGAAAATTGTTAGGAGCATTAAAGTATTTCTGACTATGCTGCATTCCTTTGTTCAGAGTGAGTTTTGGGAACACATCCTTTTCTCATTATATTTCCATAAAATATATTTGATCTATTCTATTCTTAGAATACCTCTGATGTGGTCTGTGAGTGGAGCGCAGTATAAAAATATTTCTTTTTTATATGAGACAAAATGTTTCCATTTCTTAGACACATAAAAAAATCACTATATAGCACTCTAAGAAAGTAAAACTTGTCGGATTCATAGCGCTCAAAACAGACCACAAAGGCCCCCTCTTCCTCTATTGTAGTTCAGAACCTCACCCAAGGCACGGAGCCCTCTGCAGAACAAAAGGAAATCAGGAAGAAAAAGGAGAGTCGGGAGGACTGGGAAATATCCTGGATAATCCGACTAAGAAAGCAAGTTTATATTTAGAAGAAACAAATAAAGTTAACCCTCTTCTTCTGAGACAAAATGAGTTCGACTCAATTTGTATTGGGAACTAAAACATTGTCAAAGATTTTAAAAGTTAATGTGAATAGTTAATGTTTCCTACTGGTGGTGAATAGTTGAAATATTTGCTTGGTTAATTCAATTTAGAAACCACTGGAAGCCAAACGAGTCTTTTCTTGAAGTTTTCTACCACAGGCCCAGGGAACACAGCACCAGGCCACACATCTACAAGTTGGCCTAGTTAGGGCTGTTGATCATTCGGAGCAAGCAATTCTTTTTGAAAATATTTTCTTCAGAAGACTTGTCTTGGCTTTCTCCTCTAAAAGAACAACTACCTAAATCTAGTTTGTCAGGGTCCAATTAAAACTAAAAGTTAATCGTGAAGGATGGCCACCACAAATTCATTACAAAATCAAGGACATAAAAGAAATCTACTACCAATTCTCTTTAATTACTCAACTGACTGTGTATATATCATTTTTATGGTAAATATAACTTCTATGAGGGAAGGAATTTGGTTTCTTTTACCACAATATCCAGCATGTTTGGATCAATGCCTAATATACAGTAATTAATATATGTTTGCCAAAAGTAACAAATAAATGAATGAGACTCTAGGCCGCCTTCTTTATTCTTTTTATTACTGAAAGTGAGATATACAAAATGACAATAATTGGCCCAGTTAAACTGAGAGCTTGTTGATTAACCAAGAAGCCCTTGTCCTTCCCAGATGAGATGATTGACTATATATTTAGAAAACAATTTCTTCTTGAAAAAGTTATCATCACAGTTACATACATGTCTGAATTCTTTTTATAAGAGATAAGTGCAATGTTGCAAATAGTCTAAAGATTTCTCTAAAGTGAAATAGTGGATGATGCTATCATTTTAAGCTTCCATACAGCCTCCATAGTATCATGGGTTTAGCACCATCAGCATTACTGATTTGGATATTGGACCAAAATAAGCATACAAATAAGTATGTGCAGTCACTTCCACTAGAATGGGATTTGTGAAAATCACTTAATAAAAACCATAGGGCTTATGAGGAAAATATTGTTGAGCACAAATTTCAAAAACTTTGTCAGTAACTCATTAAAAGAGACAGAAATTTAATAAAATTGTAGCATAATTTTACACTTGATAAATAGTTAAGAAATACATAAACACTACAGTAAATATCACATTACCTTGAAAAAGACCTGAAGTTTGCTTATAGAATTGAGTCTCAGAGGATTTAGCTAATGTGTTGTTATGAAGGGGCAAAAGGAGGGCTATGTGAAATTTGACAGGAAGCTGTAAACTAGATGTGGAAGTTGTGGGTCATACCACATGTGGCGAACAAGGTAGCAGGTAGATGTTAGAGGTATGTGCATAGAGGCATTTTATGACCCTCTAAGTGGCTCTGTTCTACTGCATCCAGTTTTCTATGTTTACCTTGTGTTTCTCACAAAATTGTGCATAAGCAAGTGCAAATTTGTATTATGCAATCTTTTCCTAATATTTTAATCACATTGGAACAAATACATGTTTTCAAAACAGTTGTGATAGCAGAACTGTATCACCTTCCAACAGAATTAACAAGCAATGGGGACACGAATCTCAACCCCATCAATACAGAATCACCCTAGCACAATTTGCATTGGACTCTTCTACCTTAAATAAAATCTGCTTTATCTACATTTTAAACTTTTTAAAGGCAACAGATATTCAATAGCATATCCAGGGGTACTTTCTCCAACTATTTTTAATATAATAATATTCTATTAATATTGCTTGTTTAAAAGGCCAGAAGAATTATTACACTTTACCATTCCAACTATGTAGTCTTTAACTGCTAAGGTAGAGGGGTAAAGTGTAGAAATTACAGTATGGAGCAAAGGCATTGTAAGGTCATTGTGGTTTTAAATGGAGTTTGGCTCCTGAGGCCCAAAATTGATATGCATACATATGCATCTAATAAATTATACCACAGCTACACATCTAATAAAAAAGGTGATGTTAAATTCTCAACACCCTACATAATATTGAAATTTACTAAATCTTAATTTTGAGGTTCTCTTGAAAGTAGATTAATGAAGACCAGTATTTTTGCTTCTCTGCTTGCTATAAGTTAAATGGCTGCATATATAGTTCCACATTTTGGTTATTTAGAAACAGATCTGCAGCAGTGGATTGCATGAAAATTAACCATTTATTGCATACCCCCTGTATACAAATCACTGTCCAAAATCATAGACAATATATTGTTTCAAAACGTGGTCCTCCTTTTAAATTACCTATTTTGGTTAATTACTTAGTTAGGTGCATTGGTATTTGTTGTCTGCATTTGTAGTCAATGCTTAAACAACAATTTTCTTCCCCTTTTTTCCATGAGTTCTGTGCAGGTCAGCTAGAGTCACTTCCTCCCTCTGTCATCATCCTCACTCAAAGGCTAAGATGACAGAGCTACTTTGTCTGAAATATGGCTGGTCACACTGACAAAGGACAATCACACACAGTTGCTTCAAGTGTTTGCCTAGGAATAACATGCATTACTCTGTTCATGTTTTATTGGGAAAGCGTGTCACGGGACCTCACCGAGCTTCAAGTTAGTGGGGAATTTGCTCTTCTGCCGTGTGCTGAGAAATTGGGAGTGCCAGAATATTTGCGGATGGTGATAATAACATCCAGCACTTAATCTTCTCTGAAGTCCTTTGTATTTATCAAATTTTATGGTTATAAGAAAAGGGTACTGTGCATTTAATTTATGAAATTTTTTGAAGTGTGTCAGGTAATTTTTGGACATTTTTCTCATTTGAGATAGATATTATAGAAATGAACCACATCTTCTCCTTCAACAATCCATTATTAATCACAGTAAAAATTTCAGGAGATTAAAATTTGAAATAAACTATCCAACAAGGATTTTAATGGTTAAAAGTGAAGAAGGATTTCTTGTTTTGTTTTCAATGTTCTTTAGAGAACACAAAAACATATGACCTAAGCCTCTTAATGGTAGTAGGAATTGTGTGAAATAAAAGAAAATAAATTTGTTTAGGAATCTGTATGTGTTAGGAAAGTTTTATAATCATGAAATAGCTAGGCTCTGATGCTATCGGAAAAAACATGATATGATCTCTATTAACGTGCCCTTGTCCTAAATGTATAGACTCGCATATCAGCCATGGACCTGCCAAGCCTGGTTAGATTTGTCTTCTTCAGTTACCACTCAGTTATTAACATCCCAAACTCAGCACCTCCTCCCCAGCAAGGCTTGGTTGTTACACGTAAAATTGATCTGTTTTGCTTCAACAGAACATTTTCTTACTGTTCTCTTTGTTATTATATATCATAGCAGAGAGCTTTGAGTTAATAATGCAGCATTTAACCACTGCCCACATGTCCAAATAGGTCGCAGAACCTTCAAAGGAACATCGACTCTAAAGTTCGGTGACACCACCAGAGCTTGTGCCATACATTTTGGAATGTGACCACTCTGCCTTTTGGTCCCTTGCCAATACATCCTGTCTTCTGTTAGTCTCTTAATTTTCAGAATTGGGCTCCTCTCTCCAACCTGACTAAAAACTTCTTTAGCACAGAAATCAAGCCGTGCACTTCTTTGGGGTCAACCACAATACTTAATGCAGTGTTGAGCATATTGTAAGTCCCCTAAAACATTATCATTCAAAAAATAATAATTTTGAGCAGCTACCACAGAGCCAAGACTGTACAAAATTTGGGTAAATAACAGAAATCTAGCTCCAATCCATAGAGCAGTGGTTCTCAGTCAGGGTCAATTTTCTCTCATAGGGGTATTTGACAATGTCTAGACATAGTTTGGGTTGTCACAATTGATATGGGGGTGCTGCTGGCATCTAGTGAGTAAAGGATAAAATGCTTTTAAACATAATGCACAAGCAGCCTTACAACAAAGAATTATCCAGCCCCAAATATCAGTGTTACCCAAGTTAAGAGACTCTGCCCTGCAATGTGTGGGGGGAGGGTCAGAAATTAAAAAACAATGTTAATACAAACTTAGTAATAGCAGTGTCTTCTTTTCCTACTGTTCTTAAATGCCTTGATGTCAATATTTATATTTCACTAAACAATGTAACACTGATAATGACAATTTAAATGCAAACATGTGACAAAAACCACCTAAAGGAGTTAGTGAGAAGACTTGTTATTGAGGAGATTTTTGTGCATGGAGATACAAACAATTGTTTCCATTATTTCCATAGAATAGAATGGGCTTTATCCTCATTAACAGAAATAAGGAAGGTAACAGTAGGTAAGGTTGAGTTCAGAAAATGTATATTTATACTACAATTGTATTTCTGAAACCCCAATAACTACCGGGACTATTCCACAGCTTGAGATTTTGTTAACGTTGGCTAAGACTCATTCTTGTTTTGCTCAAGGTCTTGACTAGAAAATTAATGTCCAATAACTTCATGTGTAAAAATAAGTACATACTACAATAATAATTTTTCAAATGATGTCAGTTATGGGGGGGTGTTAGGGGGTGGAGGGATTGAGCACAAAGGAAAAAGGAATCATGGACAGGACACCAGTGTGGTGATTGTGTGGGCAGGGAGGATAAGGGTACTAAATTGTAATGAAAAAAATAAAAAATCATGTTTCAAATGAATAAACAATAATCTAACTCATGTACGGAAAAATTTTAACCAAATAAAGGTAAATTATAATAAGTCAGAAATGTTGGAATTTTGTAGCCTAACCTTCCTGCCAGTACTACAAAGTTCAGTTTCAATTGCTTGCCTCAGTAGTTTAACACAAACTCATATTTGTTTGACAGTAAAATCTCCACTATTTCAAGGCTTTCCTAAAGTTGGAGAACCTCCTGGGCAAGACTTAATTATATCTAACCCATGGGAAAAGTGTCAAAAAGCAATATCCTATCTATATCTCCTATTGCAAAACATCAATAAAACATTAATTACATATATCAGAGCTTAAAAAATATGGTAATAAGAAATTTCAGTGCTATCCATCACAGCTTCTTTGCTGTTAAGTTTAAGAAACCTAGCTATCTTTGTGACTTGGTCTCTCTCTTTCTCTCATTTTTTTCTCATGTCTTGGAGAATATAGACACAGGGTACATACTTCTCTCTTTTTCTTTCCATCCTTACCAAGAATAGAATTACCACACTCCTAATTTCTCTGTATTTATATTTGTTAATCTTTATCACATTTTACCCTGAGTCCTTTTTTTAGCTATATATCTCTTTCACTCCACTATTCTTAAGAGCTAAACAGATGTTTTCCTCATTTTAGTAATTGGATTAGTTTACATTTCATTTCAAATGTTCATGCATTCATTCACAAAATTATTTAACATGTAATTGTGGAAAACCTATTGTATTTCTCATTTATGTTAGTAACTATGAATATGACAATTAACAAAATATGTATTCTCTGTACACTCACTATGTCTTATAGTTTTTTAAAGAAGTTAGCCAATTAACCTAGCAATGACATTACAGTGTAAAAACCTCTTTGATAGCAGAGGTGAAGTTCTGTAAGAACACAAAGAGGAAGCAACTAAGTTAGTCGTAAAGGAGTCAAGTCTTGAGAAAAAATTGCTAGAGGTTTTAACATCTCAACTTCAATGTGGGGAATTAGGTGAAATTATTCTACTGGATGATGGAGAATAGTTATTTCAAGTAGCAAAAATAACATCCAAATAGTGACAAGATCAGTAATGCATTTTCTTTTTTAAAAAAATTTTTATTGTATTTCTTCCATTACCATTTAGCCCCCTTTGACCCCCACCCCCAACAATCACCACCCTGTTGTCCATGTCCATGAGTCCTTTTTCTTTTTTGCTTGATCCCTCTACCCGCTAACCTTCTCCCCCAATAGCTGTCAGCCTGCTCTCCTATCTATGAGGGTGTCTCTATTTTGCTTGTTAACTAAGTTTGTTCATTATATTCCACATACAAGTGAAAGCATATGGTATATGTCTTTCACTGACTGGCTTATTTCACTTAGCATAATATTCTCCAGGTCCATCTATACTGTCACAAAGGGTAAAATTTTCTTCTTTTTTACACTCAAGTTGTATTCCATTGTCTAAATGCCCCATTGTTGTTTTATCCACTCACCTACTGAAGGACACTTGGGCTGCTTCCATATCTTAGTGATTGTAAATAACACTGCAATGAACATAGCGGTACTTATGTTCTTTTGAATTAGTGTTTTGGGATTCTTTGTATACATTCCAAGAAGTGAGATCACTGGGTGAAAAGGCAGATCCATTTTTAATTTTTGAGGTATCTCCATACTGCTTTCTGCAGTGGTTACACCAGCCTACATTCCCACCAACAGTGCAAAATGACTCCCTTTTCTCCACATCCTCAGAAGTATATTTTCAAAATATCACTTTCTTTTGTATACAGTACTACAGTGAGGCAGGATTGGTAGAAAGGAGACCAGCCACAAGACTGTTGCATTTGTCCCTTCAAAAGCTGATGTTGGCTTGCAAAAGGGAGGCAGAGGAAATTTGAAGGAGATGAATGTAATTATTGTTAGTTGGGGACGAGAGTGGAAGAGCTAAGGCTAATGAAAGGTCCCTGAATTGGTCAAGTAGTAGATAGTGGTACAGTTTCCTGAACTATAGAACAAAGAATCTGGAGCACAGAAGTTTGAGGGGCAGGAATTGGAGAAAGAATAGGATGAGTTTAGTTTTAACATATTCTCTTTGAGTGTAAGAAGCATCCTCAAGGAGTCCAGGGAACAGTTGAGTATGTAAGTCTGAAACTCAGGAGGAAGCAAGTACAACAGATAAACCTTGGAGATAAGTTTTTTTTTTTCAATTAATGGAATGAACACATTGTGTATATATTAAGCTAATTTTTCCCCAATATAGATCCAAAGTAAAAGGATCTCTGGTGCAGTCCTTGATATGTGTCATCAAAGGCCTTGGACATTTTTTACTTATCATCATATACATGCATTTCTTATTAGTGTCTTTGTCAGAAAGGTTGAATCGAGATCATTTTATTAATCTCTTACATTCGTGTAGTCCTTCACAGTTTACTCAAGTTCTTTCCCATACAGCTCTGGACAATGTTTCAAGTCTGTGAGCTGGCATTCGAGAAACAGCCTAGGGCCAGGAAATCAGGATAGAACAACAGACCAGGAGTTCTAATGAGGTTGCTGCAAGTATTTATTCTGAGGTCACAGCCAGTGTTCAGAACCAGAAGTCACAGAGTTAACCAAGCCAAGGCCCAAGCTCCAAGCCAAGAGCCAGAGCCAAAGCCATGGGCAAAGCCAAGAAGCAGTCACAGGATTAGCACATCAGAACAAGCCCGAGCACTGCTGTTGAACCCATTGTCCTCCCTCAGGCCCTGTGTCCTTTGGAGGCATTCTCTCTCCAGGGACTGGTACTCTCAGAGGAATGCCATCCACGAGGTAGGAATGAGGCATCTGAGGATTTCCCTGACTTTATGGGAACTTAGCTTTGAGAGACACACCCAGAATCTCACCTAAACATCTCAACTACTTTCTGTACTTTTTAAAAGACAGGTGAGGTGGTTTAACAAAATAATTTTGAGTATTATTTGTAAATTTATTAAAATTCTTGACTGTAAATAAAACATCATTTTACATTGAATCAAAATCAACAAAAATATACATAATGATTCCAAAATCAATTCTATTTTTTTCAAAGAATCTTAAAAATAGAACATCTCATATTCCATTTTGAACACTTTCCTCCGACACATTACGATAGGTCTTCCCGCATTCACCCCTTTCTGAGGAACTTCAGTTGTAGTGCATCTCAATTCCTTTCTCTTTCCGAGCTTTGAAGTAGCCAGAAGACTGTAAGATCCACTCAAGTTTGAAACTTAATCTTTTACTGTATTCTCAGAAATATATTTAGCAAAATAAATTTGTCTGTTAAAATATAATTTGGAATAAACATTCACAAAGCCTCCACCATTTTAAAAGTACATTTAATAAGTATACACTGAAACTTTAATTTCCAGTTCACCTTCTCTGTTCAGTGGTACATGACCTCCCACAAAGGTGAACATTGTCATTAATTTCTAGTTATCCATTCAGAGATTGGTTATGCACATATAAGCACTAACATATGAGAACTGTTCTCATCTCTTTCCTTCTAAGCAAAATGTAGCATGCTAAGCACATTGCTCTGAACCTTGCTTTTCCCACATTTGTAATTGCAGAGATTTCTCAGTTATTTTTAGAGTTGTGTAGTATTCTACTGCATAAATGTAGTATAATTTATTCAGTCATCTAATCTAGACAATTAATACAGACACTTAATTTCCAGACTTTTACAGTTATAAGGTAGCAATGGATAATCTTTTCATATATCATTTTACTTATATGCAAGTACATGTGTAGAAAAAATTGCCAATAGTGAAATAAATGAATTAGGAGATATTTGCCTTTATAATTTTAATAGATATAGCTATGAACCTACCACAGTGTCCTACTAATTTCCACTTCCCCACATTAAGTGAAAAAATATGATCTTTGTAATTTTTCTCTTATTGTAGGTGTTATTGAGCATCTTTTCATAAATTTAAGAGACAAAGGTGAGTTTTCTTTTCACAACTTCTTCTGATATTTTCATCCTTGATTTCTAGAATACCATTTCTCTAAATGAGATATAATTGACATATAATATTATGTTAATTTGGGGTGTATAACATAATAATTATATATATATATTTAAATGATTACCACAGTTAAGTCCAGTTCACATTCATTACTATACACAAACACATTTTTTTTCTTGTGATGAGAGCTTTTAAGATCTAGAATATATTTATGACATTAGCCCTTTTCCTACAATGAGTTGTGAGTCGTTTTCCCTGTGTTGGGTTTATTTTCTGATCTATATATATTGATTTTGGCCAGACATAAATTTTAAAAATATTTTATGTGTCCAATTTATTAATCTGTTTTAGCTTATATAAATCAAAATACATGGATACCTCAACATAATAAAAATATATCTATTTTTCTCCCAATCTAGCATTATACTTATTTAGAATACAATAAATAGAGTAACAAAACAGGAGCATCCAATATTACTGCTATGGTTAATATTGTGTGAAAGGCAATACAGTAAAATAAAAAAGAGAATAAAATGGAGGTTAATGGTAGGCATAACTAAAAAAAGCTGCAAGACTCACATGAAGAAATTTTGTAGATGCTATTGGATGGCAAAAAAGACTTGCGCTAACACAAAGACATACCGTTTCCATGGACTAGAAGACCCTCCAACATAAAAATGCCAATTGCTTTACATTAACACATATGTTTTATGTACAACCTTCCCAATAATAACTCATTTTCTGTTTGTTGTGTTTTATGTTGTTTTTTATTGTTTTGTTTTAAGGCTAGACAAAATAATTTTAAAATCTATGTAGAAAAATAAATACATAATAACCAAGAAAACCCTGGTATAAAAGAGCAGTAAAAGTAAATTAGCTGTATAATATATTAAAATATATTTTAAATCCTCAATAATTGAAATAGTATTAAGCATCACACAAGTACTAATGTTCTAGAAATATTATAATAAATCCAAAATGGATCCAATATATACAAAAACTTAGTTTATGATAATAAAGATGGCATGTCAATTCAGTGGATTGACTTAGGTGAACTATTACATAAATTTGCTGGAACAATTTAATATCATCTAAAATAAAACAATGGAGCCATACTTTATACACTCCAACTACCAGATACATTCAAAATTAATCAAAATTTCTAAAACCAAATTGAAGGAAGAAAGAAAAGAAAGAAGGAGAGAGAGGGGAAAGAGGGAAAGAGGAAAGAAAGGAAGACTAAGCCACTAAAAATGCATTAGGTGTGTTCTTTTATAACCTTGCTACGGGGAAGACTCTTAATATGGGGCAAATATGTATTTAGCATTTTAAAAAAATAATATGAACAGTCTTAAAACTTTAAGAAGAATTATTTTGGATAATGAAATATTGGCCAGTGTCAAACCATAAGCAGACTTTTTTTTAGAAAATAAATAAATAACATTTTTTCTTTTAAGCAGAAAAATATATACCAGAATATCAGAGGATATAAGCATTGAGAAGGAATGACATTTTTTAGTCTCTGTTTGATATATGAAACAAACAAAAAGTATCTTTCAAGTTAAGTATTCAGTCCCTGTATGTTTCTTAAAGAACATGGGTTACAGTCAGAAGGTAAAGATTCAAGTTCCTTTCCCTTACAAACCACGTGACCTTATGAAAATTGCTTAATCTTTCTGAAATTTAATTTTCTAATTGACAAATGAGATTAATGGATAATTCCTGGCAAAATCACCAAGTTATCATTTAGATCAAATAATCTAATATGAAAATATGATCTATAAAAACTATGCAAATATTCATTTTATCCCTATCATTAAATATTTAAGCACAACATATATATTTAGATGAATCAAGTATATGGAGCTAGTTGGAATTTATAGAATAGAAAATAACATGTTTATTACTGCCTCTAGAACTCCATTTTATTGATTTGAATCTTATTATTTAAAATTAAACTGGATGAATATGTAGAAAAATCATTATTCCAAATGGCAAATTGTTAACTGCTGGAGGTCAGTGAATACCAGTGGCAGCAATTCTATGAGGAGTTGAGGAAGGGGCAAATACTTGGTGCCCATCACTGAACCCAGTCCACGTGGCCAAGCAAGCAACAGAGTGCTGGCAGCGGCAGCTGAGTTACAGAAGCAAAGAAGGCAGCCATCTCTCTTCTCTTTCTGATCCCGTGTCTGAGCCTGTGATACCTTTAAAAGGGTCCTGCAAATGAACAAATGGGAAATGATGGCTTCTTCTCCCCTCTGGGTTTTAGCAACACAAAGAGTGAAATTTTCAGAAACAAGGTGTAACATATCCTGACAAAAAAGCATTTTCAAATCGGGATGCTGGGAAGGGAGACTTGCTTTGGTTTTTTTGTTCTGGAGCCTTCCATCTAACAGGTGGTCAGGGCCAATTCAATCCAGGAAGCCCTATGTAGCAATACCTGCATGAATTTTAATTTCAGGAAAAAATGATTCACTGAGCATGATTAGTCCCACTATCTGAGGGAAACAAAGGTATATAGTTCAGTGTACATATTTACATACTTTAAAGGACAGAAAGTGTATTCCAATGAAACAAAACATGAAAAACAAATGCTTTTTCCCTACCCTGCCCAAAATAGAGGATAATCTTTGTGCTCAAGAAGTTTTTTCACCAAATTAGTCTAAATCCTTTCACTATGATACTCTTTTCACACTACAATTTGCTCCTTTCTCTAAAATCTACATTATTAATTTTAGAAAATTCTTTCATGTTTATTTCCAAAGGATGGCTTTTATTGATTGCATCATTGAGTAGTCATCAGCAATATTCAATATGGAACTAAACTTTCCTTAATATGCTCTATAGCTTATTCACATTTGTGTTTCTACCTAAAATAATTTGGTATCATTTTATCCTGAGGCTTCTGCCTCTTCATTTCAACCTACTGCCAATGGTATGCTGGAGCTAGCTTACACCACTTGCCCGAATTTATTATGTACATAATTTTCCCACCCTGAAATCAGGGACATTATGATGGTAACTTGAGATTTGCCATGGCAGGAATATTTATACCATGGAAACTGGCAAAAGTTAAAATTCACCCTCCCAAGAAAGTCAGTTGGTCATTTTTCAACACACCCAACTACAGTCGTGCTTTCTCCTGGGAACCACTGTTCTCTGACCAGTGTGATGGAAGTAGCACCTTAAACATTTTGGTAGGAAGATTTGCATCTAACTTGCAATATAAACTGAAAATGAGTGTCTACTAATACCAAAATATAAAAATCATGTTACAACAGGTATAATACCATTTGACATTCCCCAAAAGCTATTAACTATATTATCACTTTATAGTACTACTGGGAAACTAATCTTGAAAGGCAATCATATTTCTTGCTGGCACAAATTGACTCTGTCTTTTTCGTAGTGAGTGATTTAGTTTTTGTTAACCTCCCCCAGTGCATTAAGATCGCCAGTGGTATTTTGCTGAGGCTGAAGTTGCTTGGCTGACTGAGTACTGACTGGTATGAGAAGGTATCATAGTGTGACTATTTCCCATGCCCTATTATTTGCAGCCAACCAAAAACTCAAATGATAAGTTGAAAATTTAGACAGTGAAGGGTGAGGAGCGGGAGGGTCAGGACAGGTGCTACTCAGTGATCAACTCATAAATTAAGAAAGATTGTTCTGGGCCAACAGTATAGGGCAAATGTTGGTGCAAAGACAAAAAATTTTGCAATACCTTAGCTCCTTTCCCTGCCTTGTCTTCAACAAATACCATGGTGGGAAGACACAAAACACCTTCCCTCCCACATGCCAGACAAGGTGAAATCAGCTTTCAACAGATTTCAACAGATATCCTATAGCATTTTTTGTGGGCTGAATTGCATCACCCACCCCCCAAAAATTCATGTGTTGAGGTCTTAACCCTGAGTGCTTCAGAATGTGACTATTTGGGGAAAAAAAGGACCTTTAAAGAGATATTTCAGTAATAATGGAGTCATTAGACTATGCCCTCATATGACATGACCAATGACCTTCTAAGGACAGGAGATTAGGATATAGGCAACAACACACAAAGGCACCATGTAAAGACAGCAGAAGAAGGCAGCCATCTACAAGCCAAGGAGACATGTCTCAGAATAAACAACCTCACTGACACTTTGATCTTAGACTTCTAGTCTTTAGAACTATGAGAAAATAAGTTTCTGCTGTGTAAGCCATTCAGTCTATGGTACTTTTTTATGGCAGCCTTAACAAATTTATACAACATCCTCTTTGTTATCAACTGAATTTTGTGTCTTCCCCCTATTTGTATATTTAAACCTTAATCCCTGTTGTGACTATATTTAGTGGTAGGGCCTTTAGGAAGATTATTATGTTTAAATGACATCATCAGAAGGGAGCCCTAATCTGATAGATGTGGTGTCATAAGAAGAGGAAGAGACACAAGTTATTTCTCTTTCCCTATGCATGCCCAGAGTAAAAGTTATGTAAAGATACCACAAGAAGGTGCTGTCTAGGAGCCAGGAAGAAATAGACCTCATCAGCATTTTGCCAGCACCTTGATCTTGGACTTCCAGCCTCTGGAACTGTGAGAAAATATATATATATATATTTGTGGTTTAAGCTACCCAGTGTGTAGTACGTTGTTGCAGCAGCCTGAGAACACAAATACACTCTCCCTTTGTGTATTTACTGCTGCTGATATCAGGAAATTATTAATTGAATGCAGTGACTTGTGAGGCAAAATCCAAAATAGAATCTTAGAAGAAAATAATGCCAATTTGTTTTTTCCAAAATTTCAAGTGTATTTCAAATGAGAAATGAATAAGAAAAAGTTGCATATAACACTTTACTAGCCTGTGATTTTGGCTTCCAAAGGCTTCATTCAAAAAATTAGGGAGACATTTAGTTACTAGTACACAGTGGCCCTAAAAGAGGTTACCTATTCTGCTCATGAAGAATAATTTTTCACTTGAGTCACCCAGCAACATAGTTATTCAGGAGAAAACATGAAAACTTCCTGACCACTAGGTTGTCATGTGGTTTACCAATGTCAGAGTCATTCAAATATCTGAGGACTTCCTATGACTTCCCCCTCAGACTTTGCACTCTGGAAGACCCCCGACTGAATCAGCTCCTGGCGCTCAAAGCTGTACTGGATATTTCTTCTGAGACCTTCCATATCTACCATCCATCTTTTGTTAGTGCTGCTCTGTGCACCAGGAAGTGACTGGTGGGGATGGCATCAACAGACCAGATTACCTTTACACTGCAGCTTCTGGCTGGGATGACCAGCATAGTATTCCTGAGGACGACAGAAGAATGGGGCTAATATATTTATCTCCTAGCTCCTTCTTCCCTTCCAGATCACTAACACTTGACTGTGCTTCTCCACTGCAGATCACAGCTCCAGTCAACAGTTCTCTCCATTAAAATAAAGTGTAAATTAGTTTAAATAACTCCCTTTCTTCTTGCCCCTTTAGGCCTAGGTGGTAAAACCTCCCTCTTCTTCCTGGTGACCAGCTACAACATCTATCCTCATTCATTTTCCTAAATGCTTATAGCTTTGTAAACAATCCCTTTATGATGTTTTCCTGAAATAATGAGTCTGAGTGAGCCCTGTTTTTGTTAGGACTCTGAAAGATACTAGAGCCAATGAGGATCAAAAATAAACTGAACTACCCCAACTCTTCTGCTCAACCCCACCCCTAAATCACTATGCTCCAATACATTTCTGCCTCAGGGTCTCTGTGTTTCTGTGTTTAGTGTTTTCTCTTCTAAGAGGCTTTTTTCCTTTTTTTTTCATGTGATTGTTTTCATCTTATAATTTCAGAGAGTACCTTTTCAAAGAGTCCTTTTCTGTATAAAGCTCTTCTCTTTCCTTGCCATTGTTCCATTTCATTTTCTTCTAGTATTTATCAGAGTCTGAATGTATCTTTATTCAGTTTATTATCTGTCACCCATTTCTGTTCTACAGTTTCCAAGAGATTAGGAATTGTGGCTGTCTTACCATATCTCTAGTGCCCACCTAGGACTGGGGTACAGTGAGCTCTCAAGAATTACACACAAGGTCTGTTCAGAAGGTATCCAGCCATGTAATATGAAAAATAGAGATATTAATTGAAGAAGATACAAGAAACGTTGTACACAGGACAATGACGCCTCAGTCCCCTTCAAAGTAGACACCTTGGGACCTCACACAGGTCTTCCTGTCACCATTAGAGGCCTGCCATATTTTTCTGACATCCACAGTCTGAAATCTCTTCCCTTTCAAAGGTGATTTTAATTTGGGGAAAAGCCAAAAGTTGCAGGGCACAAAATCTGGGTAGTAAGGGAACTGAGTCACCTGGATGATTTGATGTTTCACAAAAAATAAAACTGTACAAGACATAATGAATGAGCAGGTATATTGTCATGATGAAGCTGCCAATCACCAGTTGCCCATAGCTGCAGTTGTCTGAATCACCCAAATAGTTTCCACAGAGAAATAGTCAAACTTAGCACAAAATCACTCTAGTTGTTCAATCATTTTGAATGTGACAACCACACAGTACACATGATCACTCAATGACATATACCGCCCTCTGACCAGTACGGTAAAGTCATCATTGTTTATGTATGCACATTCCAGTCCATTCTCCTTGGCTTCCAGGTTACAATGATGTCACATAAACCACCCTGCTCCATTCTGCTCTTCATTTACACAAATACACATATCCACGCATGCTCTCTCCATCATGCATATGCATACACATTTAAGATTATTCATAAGCCATATTTAATAGCTAATTTCTACAGGTTTCTTTGTATACTATTTTAAGTGGATTACATATTAGAATTGTTGAGAAATGGGGACAGTAGCCCTAACCCTAGGTCATTCAGTCTCCTTTAAAAAATCTTTTGCCTAAGGCAATGAGGAAATAAATTATTACTAACTTGCAATGCTTCACTCCCAGAGAGAGATTTGAGCACCAGGAAGAAATAGTCTCAATCATTGATTCATCCAGCTAATTTCTATTTCCTCAAATAAAAAGTTATACATCAATAGAAGTGTAAGGATAATGATAGAACACTCAATATTAAATAAAAAAAAAAACCCTCCATTGGAATCAAGTAGAAGGAAGAAGGACTCAGGGACAGGGACAGCAGCGTGGTAATTGTGGGGGCCAGGGAATGTAAGGGGGATAAATGGTAATGGAGAAAGTACATTTAAAAAATAAAACAAAGAAAACCAAGGAGATGTGAAAGAGATTTGAAAGACTTTAAAGTCCAAATGAGGAGAGATTTGGTCTTTGCCTTCCACTTAGAATACATAATTAGGAGGACTTTGGCTCCAATAGGACACATTGGGACTGTAGAAGGACTGAACATTTTAAGGATTTAGAACATGTCCACAGTTGTCTCTGCCTTAATTACATAAGGGGAAAGCTTTTATTTTAACTCTGGCCAAGGAAAGCCTAGTCATGAAACTGTTTTTATTTGACGAAATGTTTACTCTCACAGGAAAGAGGCAGGGCTGTGCACAGTTGATGAGCCAACACTAAAGTGGTTATACATGAGCAGAGGGAGAGATCCAAGGAATGGGCATGGAAAATTGCCAAAATTATCATGACATCAGGGTCATAGATCAAATCCATGACCTTAGTGCAAATCTTGGGAAATTTATGTTTACAAAATACATGGCACAATCATGAAACTTCTAAAGATACTCTCCAAACAGTCATATATTCCAAACTGCTAAATTGTATATCACAATGAATAAAATGTTAATGTTTCGAAGACTTTGAAAGCAAACATGCTTATATATGCAGATTTCAGTTATAGAGAAACCTTTGTCCTAAATCAACTGTGCATACCTTTTCTTTACACAAATGTAGCCAAACTGCCAGGCAGCTGAAAGATAAAGACAAACACTGAGAACAAAGCACAGCATTAGAGCTAAAAGAGGTTTGATTCATGTTCCAGGGGTCCATGCTATGGGATGTTTACTGTTCATGAAGAACAGGGAGTGCACATTGATTATGAGCTCACTCCAAAGCCTCTCACACCCAATAAACTGTGTTGCATTTAGGAGGTCTGGTTGGGAATGGCTGAGACCATCCTATCTGTATGACTCCTCTGGAAGTTCTGAGATAATCTTGCATGACAATAAATATTACTGCTTGATCAATAAAAACCTCATTTTGCAACACTAAATTGATGAAGATAAATAATAAATGCACAATTAATGACTATGGCAAAGGTCTGAAATTCAACAGCTTTGAAGGCTAGTCTGGGTCCATTTTGAGCTCTGAAATCCAAGACATTGGAGCCCTTTTTCTCAGTTCACTTATTCAGTTTCATGTACTGCCATGTACAAGTCATTTTGCTAGAAGATGGGAGATACCAAGATGAATAAGAAATTCTAAGGGGGATAAATGGTCATGGAAAAATACAACAAAAAACAAACTATTAAAAAAGAAAAAGTGCAGTATGAAATATGATTCTAATTCAGCCACAGTAGCATAAATTAATCCCTACATTATAGGAAAAAACATTAGGATTAACTATGTAAGGCGTCAACAAGTTTTAAAGCTGATTGAAAACAAAGGCTCTGTATATCCAAAACCCCTGTGTTTAGCTCATGAAAGACAGTAGAATCTAAAATATTTTTTGCTCTTGATTTGTATTTATTGATTGCTCACATACGCGACCCTTTAGGGAGAGCACAGTTTTTATCCTTTTACAAATATAATTCTTGGATTCCCATATTTCTGGAGGAAATAAAATGTTATTGAAATTGTACAGTAAATAGCACACCTCTGTAACAGGGGGTTCTGGCTAGATCACTGGAGGGAGTGAGAAGAGGATAATCTGAGTTGTGGGAAGTAACTGTGCAAGGGTCACTATTTGGTCCTCTAGCCCCACATGCAGGTCCCCAGGAAGGCCATGCTACTAGGATTAAGTGAGGTTCACCAGAGTTTTCAGCAGCCATGGCTTGGGGGCCCAATTTACAGCACCGGTTGGCAGAAGATGAGATATCAAAACCTACTTGTGAGATGGAGTTAGGGATGCAAGTTTTGTTTATATGTTCCCAGTTTTCCTGGGGTCTGTTCATGCTCATAATCATGGGTCTGTAAGTCTGGGCTATCAGGGGCTGTTCTGTGTTAACTACTGGAGTAAGCCCACTTTGCAGAATTTTAACAGACTGGACCAAGTACACCCATTATCCAATTTGTAAGGAGGAATTGGATTTCTGTTGCAACACTCTTTGGTCTATGTACATTTTGACTATGGAGAAAAATGGCCCATAACTGGTTCCTTAAGTTGCTACCATCATGAAGTTGGAACATTATTGCCAACATTTGGGAAAGCGGGATGAAATCCTGTATGTCCAGGCATTCAGAACATTGCATAATTGGATTTTTGCAGAACCTGAATTCAACAAGGAATAAGATGTGCTTGCAGACCTAACCTAAGGACTTTTAGCTGCCTGATACAAAGTTAGAATATGGTCCTTTCCATCATGAAAAAGGACAAGGATTGAAAGTGAGTTGGGTTAAAAAGATTATTTTTGTGTGAAAATAAAAGATATATAGACAGGTGTGAAAATTTTAAACTTGAAAAGAAAGAATAGGCATGAGCTATTCTATGCTTGCTTTCTTATCTCATGGAGACTTGATTTGATCTTTGCTGTTTTGGCTATACTGGGAATTCTTTGCTGTTTGGAGCTTTATATCATGATGCCAGTTGCCATACCAGCTGGGGTGAGAGATCATGTCTCTGCTGTGATACTGGTTGGCCTATTGGTAGATGAGAGAATGTCTCTGCTATTTGGGGCTTCAGGCCATTTGGATATAGTAGAGGTCATTGGGAATACTGGTTGGTGTACCCCTTTAGAAACACTGTCTTTGCTTTAGAATTTGTTTTGTTTTTGTTTTGTAAGAAAATTGAGCTTTCTGAAAATAAAAACTTCACATTATGTTGGAAAATAAATAAAGAAGGTAAATATAAGGCAGGTAGATTCAATTCTGGTAGATATTGGAAGGATAAGGATTATCCTTTTTGCTTTGTATTTTTCTCTCTACCTGATCCTTCTAGAATTTGGCAGTCTTGATGAGTGAGTGATGGCTTAAAATTCCTTTGCATAAAACCAATAAAACTAATTTTCAATTGGTGGTTTTATTAACCAAGAATTTGACTGGAATGTCATGCCTGCAGGAGGCATTCCCACACTTGGGTTGTTACCAGAAAACCTTGAGAAACTGAGATTGACTTTTGAAGCTAACAAAGGCCCACTGGAGAAATGGCCTTGTGCCTTGTTTGGTCATGTTAGTTAGGACAGTCTCTACAGGAAAGGGACAAGGGTTGCTTTCCTGAAAGATGGCAAAGAGAAAACTTAAGATACTTTGGGAACCTCAAAGACTTGAGGAAAATAGGTATTGCAGGCAAAGCCTTATGGCAGGTGTGTGGCTTGGCTTCTATTTGTGCTAAAGGGACAACTAAAACCCAATCCAAATGTTCCTTGTGTGAGTTCCAACGAAGCAGATTTAAAGAGCCTCTGTGATTAATTGCTGTTCTTGTTGTGTTTATGCAACTAATCAGGCAAAATTAAAAACTGGCATTCTCTTTGATGACAATGAGGGTGATCTTAAGGAGAAAAATTGTGTTTCAAGGATAATCATAGTGCTTAATTGTGGATATTGGATTCTGGTGCAGCTAACTGTCCTCAAAGTTTTGTTTTCACTTGGAAGCTGAACTGGTTTATGCATACAGATGTTACCTCAGTGACTGATGACATCATCAAAGATGTTCAATTTAAGGGCAAGAAGATTTTGTCAAATGGTCACTGCTTAATAGCATTCCAGCAAAAGCCTTGCAACTGGATGTCTTCTCAAAGACAGTCTTGCAGACTCAGAGACTGTTTTGTGATTTGTTGTATGAATTAAACTGTGTTCTTGTTTCGTTTTCATAAGGTGGATGCTTATGAGCTCATTTACCTGGTGATTGTTTACACAGTATAGACCTCACTTAGGAAACCCATCTGCATCCCAGCCTCCTGAGACTCAGCTGTTTGGCTGGACTGTATAGTTGAGTTGCTGAAGTATGGGGTCATTTGTCAGCTTAACTTACAACTGCTTTCCTTTTCTGTACTAATGGTTTCAACAGAAAAGGTCCAAAAGTGTTAAAGAGGAGAAACTTAGAATACTCCCCCTAGCCTAAGTTAAGACTAGTGGATAAAAGAGCTTCAGACAGATGGGGTATGCCTTGCACACCTTCCTCCAAGGAAACCATTCTTTTCCTAATGTGGGGCATAGTAGGTAGTCCTTGTTTATGCTTCTAACTATGCCTTCTAACCCTCTTGCCAAATTTGTCACCTCCAGATTATGACAAGAATGCCAACTTGTCCAACAATGAAATCCTTTGGACACCATGCATACAACAATTCCCAGGGACAACTGACCTGGACTTTGCAAAATCCTTCTCCCTCACATAAAGTCTTCCCTCTACTCTAGACCCTCTTTCTGTTAGGGATTCTCTAGACCCAGGGTTAGGTAGGAATACATTCTTGGTCAGCAGGAAGTAGTTATCAAAGAAAAGACCTTCACCCATTTGTCTTTGTAAGACTGCAAATGTACACTAGTGTTAAAGGGGGGATTATGACACAGGGGTCTAGCTAGTCCACTGAGGGGTAGGGAGAGACCTCTGACATAATGTAAAAGGCTGCCCTCCCCAGAGTAGGGGAGGGAACCTCGAGGTGGTGCAAAAAAGTGTGCCTTCCCCAGAAGAAAAGGGGCCATAAGAGGAGGCTGCCTCAGGCAACAGTAAAGAAGCTATTGTGGTGTATGAACCAGCCCGGCACACCAGCATGCATTGCCTTGGCAACTGAGAGGCTTGGCATGACACAGCAGAAGAAAGCTTACATATGAACCCAGCTAGTGAAATATTTAGACAGAGGAAAAGACCCTGCTATTGGCTTCTGCTGCACATAGGATTTTGGATCAGTACTTTAAAACAGAGGGCATGTGGAGACTCTCTCTCTCCTTGCCTTTGCTTGCTCAGTCAGGGGCTGTGCCACATGCCTCACTGGTAGTGGCCCACATGACACCAGAGCTCCATGCTGCATACATCCAGAATTACCTCCTTCTCCACTCTGATAGCAGAGCACAGACACACAGGCCAGAATGGTCATCAGCCCTGGGAGTGCAAGAGGCTTTGGGCAATGGGGCCCTGCACAACTGGCTGTGCTGATCAGGCAGTGGCCTCAGGTCCCAGATGAAGGAAGCTACAGGAAAGCAATGGCAATAGCAATCACACACTTACACACTCTGAGAAGAAAGCCTGAAGCCAAAAGCAGTACCCATCCATGTAGCAGTGTTGGGCCCCAGGAGGAAAGGTAAGAATGGAGAGGGTGCCTGGACATTGACTCTGGTTTTAGGGGTGGCTGGATTCTTTCTACATTTTGTGGAAGAGATTGGCCTGGAGCCCCCACCAAAATGAGCAACCTGTTAACAGACTTTTTTTCTTCCCCACCAATTTTTGCATTATGCTTATATTCAGTAGCAGGTGGCTGAATACCACTTTGTTCAGTAACACCTCAGCAAATTTGTCAATTGCTATTGTGGCATGGCATTTAGAGTTTTATTCTTCTTAGACTTGTATCCCTAACTATATTATAAGTTCTTAGGAGGCAAAATTTTGAGATTCATACTAATGGGTTAAGAGTACCTATCTCTGGAAATTCAGAATACTGGATGCCCAAAAATCTTTTCTACAAGCGTTGGTTTCTCACGTGAGCCTACATCCATCAGTGCAATCTCTGGTCAAGGTGAAAGCAAGGACAAGTGTTAAAGTAAGTCAAAGAAGTTTAATGAGTATGGATGGGCAAATTGATTAGAAATTAAAAATCAAAAGGGTAAATAAAAATCCTGAACAATATCTATATACATATCACTGAGTCCCAAGTACCTAGGAGTTTGATATCCTTTATATATGTATTAAATGAATTTATGAATCAATCATTAGCCTCCCTCTGATGCAGACTCTGGCTAGCAGTGTCCACGTCATTATGGATGAAATAAAACATACACACAGACTACCGAGTCCAGTGGAGGAAAAAGGACATCATGGCTTTTCTCTCAAGGGGAGCAAAAGTGGTGGCCTCCACCATGACAGGCCTTTATTTCATTTCTGCTCACATTACAAGATGGTCCTCACTCACTATCCCAGGTTCAAAATAGGTGGTTACCTTTTACAGACAACAAAGGAGCCAATGCCTCTAATCACATCACAGAAGAAGGATATTAGCAAATGAAAAGGGAAAAGTATTTGAGCCGTTTACACTTGTCCCTGCAAGGTTTAGCATGGA
This sequence comes from Anoura caudifer, assembly GCA_004027475.1. Taxonomy (NCBI): domain Eukaryota; kingdom Metazoa; phylum Chordata; class Mammalia; order Chiroptera; family Phyllostomidae; genus Anoura; species Anoura caudifer. Next base: position 554,601 of record PVKU01000136.1, on the reverse strand, counting down.
TTTTAGGAAGTTACAATAAACACTTGGCTATCCCAAACCAGGGTGAGGGAATTTCAGCAAAAAGCAAGACTCAAAGCTGCTTAGGTACATTGCAAATCTGATTACCCATGAGAGAACCTATCTGTGGGCGTGGGTCCTGTGTATCTCTGAGTGGGAGCTGGGCCCACACCACGCAGAAGGATCCGCCACATCCCTCTATGATAAAGTGCTGAGCACAAATGTCCTCAGATATCAAGTAGCTTGGCCATGTACCATGAGAGAAATCACTCGTTCTGTTTGGCTGAAATGATAAGGTCATCCAGACATCATTCATATGTATAGAACAGAAACCGAGTGATGAGAAGGAGCAAATGAGGGAAAACAATAAATTTCATGCAGGACTTATTACATGTTAAGCATTATGCTGGGTCCTTTATATAAAAGGTCTCATTTGATTCTTAAATATCTCTATAAATTAGATACAATTATTCATTCTACAGGTTTAAAAAATGAGAGTAATAAGTATAATAAGCAGACTCATTCAAGTGAAATAGGAAAAAGTGAAATCGTGTTGTTCAGCTTAGAGATATAAAATGTCAGAAAACAAATTATCCTTCAAAATGTTGACATGTAATTTAACACTATTACTAAAAATAATAGTAAGCAAAATGCTTACTAAGAAATGCATGTATATATTTGCACACATATGCACATTTCCATTGGATGATAAAATTAAGGTACCCCTTGGAAAAAATAATGGACAAATCCAAAACACTGTTTACCAAACCCCCCTATAACTGATCCCAATTCTGTTTCAGAAGAAACTGCTCTCTAAGGAGAAATGAACTAAGTTTTAGTTTCAATAGTCACTGTCTTTTTGTGTCATTTGTGAATAAATTGGGCCAATTGTTGAATGGAATAAGTGACAGTTTTATGATATATATGACGGCCTCCACAATATTGGTTGCTAAATTTGTCATCTTTAGCTAACAAGTTAGGCTGAATCTTAGATGAAAGAGATGGTTCTCATTGTGGAATCCCCTAATTCTGTAATCCCCATGTGTATCTTCAACAGGTAACCCCAGTCATCAATTACACAAATTTGAACACTGAAGGAGTTTTAGATATTACATAAAATTTCAATATTAAATAGGTATTTTAAGCATATCAATTTCTGCATATAAAGAGTGACTAGCACATCATGCATTACAATGTCATACTAGCTCTGTGGAACAACGGCTTTCAATTTAAAGAATAAAACACACTCCAGCTGAAGAAAATTCTCACATTACAATATGTTTAAAAGAATCTATTCCAGTTGTGGTTGGTTGTCTATGAGAAATCTTTTTCATAGAGGGAAAAAACTGAATATTCCCATGTGAAAGTCTTTCTCGCAAGAGAAAAAAACTGTATGTTGCATTTTATACAAACTAGGTGAATTCAAAATGATGGATCATTTCAAAAATATTCATTATACTATTTACTTACATAAATGTGGTTGTATAAAAAGTAAAAGAGGAATGCATTCACAATTGGTTTAAGTAATTTTCTCTTGGCAAACCACCATATAAAACAGGGGCGTCATGGCGCCACAGAATTCTGAATTGTGGTGGAGCATCATCAGTACACATGGCATTAATCTTTGTCTCGTTGCAGGAGACACCCTTGCTTGCATTAGCAGGCTGCCTCTTAAATGTAAGATGGTGTAATGTAACTCAGGTTTAAATAACACAATAAATACAATCATTTTTCTTTAGTCTTTCTCACCAGTCTCTTCCAAGCCCTGTTTGTTAAAGTGCTTCGATGTTTACACATTGTAATGTGAATAACAACTCTTTGGGGTGGGGGAGGGAATTTTTCCAAAAGAGCAAAGTAAAGGAAGAAGATAAGGGGTTATTATCAAATATTTTCATTTAATATGTTCAATAATTAAAATATTTTTTTAAAAAATCAGCATGTGTGTATGAACATAGAATAACTACTTACCCCACTTGCCTATTTGTCTTTTAGAAAACTGACAGTCCAAATATTTTGGAAATCTCACTGTTTTATATCACTTCAGGCTCCTCATGACAAGGGGAACATTTAGCTGTCTTTAAAATCTCCTAATTAAATACTCAAAGCATTCTTAAATTTTTTTTCCAAATATAGATACATTTTAAAATAACAGACTTTTCCAAATGTATTTTTCTATTAAACTGAGAGGCTTTCAGAAACTGTCCCCACTGAATATAATGACTATTTAAGGAAACAAGCTATTTATGTGGAAATATTAAGAGGGATGATTTTGATAACCCACACTCAAGGCCAAAATAAGGATCATTGGGACTTTTACTAAAGAAGTTAATGGAGGCCAGGCCATTGGCAAATGACCTTGAAATCCCTAGATGTAGCCTCAAATTGGCTTCAGCACAAGCTTATTATTAATGCAGACAGCTAGTTTATACCATGAAAAGCACATGGTATCTCTCTCTGAAACCATAACTGTCACTCAGGCACCCTCACATACAAATATAACCACCAACGTGACAGCACTTTTACGTATAAAAAATTCATTAATCAGTATTTTATGTTGCCTGAGAAAATTATTATCTGCTTAATGGCAACTTTATATATATAGCAAAGAACTATCGTATAAAGGTATTTAAATAAAGGCCATTATCTTACAATACTTGAGTTAGATTTTAAATTCTATTTTCCTCTCTGATTTGTAATGCCCCAGAGACACATATCAAACCTCTTATTTTAGATATCTCAACATGTTATAACTATTTCCCCTAATGTTTCTTAAAATTGATATGATATATTTTAGAACTTCACTCACATACACACACACACACACTCACACACACTTACTCTATCCAGTCAGAAAGGAATTGTTTGCTCAGTTTGCAGATATGAAATCATTAGGGACTGGGTTTTACTTTGGGAAATTTGAGTACCATGTATTGTTAATGTAAAATAAAGAAATAAAGGCTGGGAAGTTAGAAGATTATTTTTTTTGGAAATGCCTGTTTAGAGTTTGAAAAAAAAAGGAAAGATCTCCTAATGGTAAAGCATTAACAAATACTTTTTCATATGAATAAAATCTGTAATCAGTTAGATAAGAGCAATGTGCCTTTTTTTGGCATTTAATCAAACAATGAAATCATATACACATTTCCTGACACAAAAGACAAATGATGTAATAATCTGAAGGAGTTTCTCTATCTCCTTGGAACTTTGCATACTTGACTTGTTTTCCATATTTTGTGACTTTAAATGGTGGGAAAATTATATTAAAATGCTTGTAGCAGTTCCTCTAAACTAGCATCCTTTTTGTTTTATTGTATTTAATATAAAAGCAGCAATTATTTGATTTCAAAGTTATGAAAATATGTACCTTATGAGAAAACAAGCAATTTAAGCTTTAATTGGTGTCATTTTTCACAGAACTGGCAAGATTCTTGCATCCCTGGCACATTGTTTTTCTATAAAACTGCAGAGCTGCCTTCAATGAATGTTTTACGAACACAAAAGTTGTTATATGAAGGTATATGCATAGATGTCTGGAAATATAAGATTTCTGGTGGGAGTTATTTACAAAAGATGTATTTCATTTGTTACTGTGCGTGGAACAACTCCTATTATTCTAAATGTTTCTCTCTTCTCAATAAGACTGTTCTTAGCTCACGTCTGTGAAACATTGTGGCTTATATCTAAAGTAGAATAAAAGCGGATGCTTTGATGAGGGAAAACACAGTGCTTGTGAGAAAAGTAAAAAGGAATAATAATTTTAATTGAAAAGAGACCATATTATAACACTGAAAGGCTAATTCTGGTTTTAATCAGGAGAGAGACAATATACAATATACACTAGAAGGCTTAATATATATAAAACACAAAACTTTCTATTTTTCTGAGATGTTGGTTTACTGTGGATATTTTTACTTACTCTGTTCAGATTATATGTTTTCCATATTTTTTCAGATTACATGTCATTCTGAAGGACTTTAGTTTTATCTAATTATTGAGAGATTTCACAACCTTAGTATTTCTAAGGACTTGAGAGGTTTTTACACCTGCAAAGGTGTTTGTTTTATTGTTTGAATGCAATTACGAGCGCTATAGCCAAGGCTTCATATCCAACAGATCAAAATAAAGATAAAGAATACCTTTTTAAAACATATCTAGAAGATGCCCTGGCTGGTGTGGCTCAGTGGATTGAGTGCCGGCCTGTGAACCAAAGGGTGGCTGGTTCGATTCCCAGTCAGGGTACATGCCTGGGTTGCAGGCCAGGTCCCAGCAGGAGGTGCACCAGAGGCAACCACACACTGATACTTCTCTCCCTCTCTTTCTCCTTCCCTTTCCCTATGTCTAAAAATAAATAAATAAATAAAATATCTAGATGATTTCTTTGATCACTCAATTTTGAGAAACACTGAAAATATATGGACTTAATGTAGAGAGTCCTATTGGGTAACAAGAGTAAAGTAGTATTCTTATATCTTGTTTGCACCTTTCAGTTTGTTTTATGTTGGCAATATTTATTGATAACAAAGGCTAACATATACTGTTAATATATGCCAGGCACTATGTTAACCACCTTATATGCCTGCATCCCAGCAGTACTATAAATAGCGGTAATTCTGTCCTCTTTAGAAACGGAGGAATTCTTTGTTAGGGACTAATCTGCAATGGTCATGCAGCAGGTAATGGACAAGAAAGAACTAGAATCCATGTCTGTGTGCTTTAAAAGTCACTTTTCTAACCACTGTTCTAGACTAAGAGATTCAAACATACACAGGACAGCAAGTGTTTTAAAAGCCTTTTCATGTTACCTGCCCAAGGAAAACATTAATGCCCCTAGGGCTGATGGCACCCAAACTATTGATAAGGGTGTCATTATTATTGGCATTGGTTTGATACCATTCTATTTCAAAATGAACCACCCAAAACTGAGAATAAGCTTCCCATTGTCACCACTTTCTATGAATATCAATACTAAATGGTTTAAAATTGATATTCATATCAATGAGCTCAGTGCAAACGAAAGTGTTTCCAATCCATGTGTAAACTGCCACCTATTAACTTACTAGCCCACAACCACATGAAAACACTACAAAAACATGACTAAGTTGCTGGCAAGGAAGTTAAAAAGATTTTTTTTTTTCTGGGAAACCAAGAAATTCATTTCCAAATGAAAATCAATTCATTTTGCACCTTTGAAAGATGCCCTTTGATCTTGGCAGTTTCCCCTGATGCGTCCAGTGAGGGTTACAAATCTGCCCTTGGTCCCTCTCAGCACTCTGGGCTCATTCCTATCAGAGTACTTAGCCCAGGGGTGTCAAACTCTTTCAAACTCATTTTCACCAGAGGCCACATCAGCCTCGCAGTTGCCTCCAACAGGCAGAATGTGGAGCTTCTTGCCCCAGTTAAGGAGTAGTTACATTTACACAGTCCTAAAACTACATTCACATTCGGCCGTTTGAAGGCAACCACGAGGCTGATGTGGCCCCCGGTGAAAACGAGTTTGACACCCCTGACATAGCCTGTGAACCCCTCAGGTGTAAGGTTTCTGATGTCTGTCTCTCTATCCTCAGATCCACAGGCATATTGTTCTAGGAATACTTCCGTCCATGGTCAACAATTTTTTTTCTATAAAAGGCCAGAAAATAATTATTTTAGGCCTTCAGGGCTCTACAATATCTGTGGCTACTGTAATCCCTGCTACAGTAATCAAAAAACAGCGACTGACAATATGTAAGTAAATGTGTGAGGCTGTGTTCCAATAAAGTTTTATTCATGGACACTGAAATTTGAATTTCAGACAACTTTATATGGCACAAAATATTATTCATCTTTTGTTTTTCTCAAACAATGAAAATGTAAAATCTATATTTGACTTGTGGAACATACAAAATAGTCAGAAGACCAGAATTGCCCCAAAGACCATAGTTTGCTGACTTCTATTCTAGGCAATCAACAAATATTCATTGACTGGTTGAATGGCTAGATGATTGTGAAAAATTAGTCTCTTTTTGAGCTGAATGAAATGAGGCTATGTGTATAATAAATGAAAGTGTACATCCTCATTCAATTTTGGATTTAGAAATAATTGTAAAAGACAGAAGAAGTACTTCTGAGGTAATAATTAGTAGGCAAAGCCAAAATGATGCAGGTCCATATAATATCATACTAAAGATTTCTGGAAAAATCCAGATTGTGTATTGACTGACATAACATAAAACCATTGCAGTACTTCCTCACCGACAAGCAAGGAATTTGGTACCTTTTTTAGCTGCTTCTGTGATATCTTGCTCAGCATCCTATTTGATCTGTTTTGGAGAATCAAGAAACATCTATGCCCATGTCTGGCTTTCACTCTGTGCCCCTCATCCAGGCTCGTAGTAATTATTTAGTTATATGAGCACTCCAACTGCTTTGCTTTCAAAATTCTCGTAGGTGACTCTTTGAGCAGCTCTGACCTCCTTCACATGGAATCGCATCGCTGTGCTCTGGCATTTTGCACAGCACTGCTTTAGGATTTAGAGTAATTTTTAGCTTGTGAGAAGGACACATCTTGCAAGACAGAGTTCATCCAGGTGGGTCTACGATGGTAATGGCAGAGCTGTGCCAATGCCAAGGTGAAGGTGAGGCTGAGGCAGTGGTAGAAGTGGGCACCCTTTGCCCTTCCCTGCCTCTTGGAATCCCTAACCTCAGAAGAACAAATTCATGCCTCGGACCCATTAATTCCTACCAAGAATGTTAAGCAATAAGACTTTACAGTAATGCATCCCATCACTTTCAAACTGGGATTTCTTAAAACGGACGGTCCTGACCAATATAATACCCTTCTCTTCTGATGTTGCTGAGATGCCTGAATTTCTAGGAGACAGTTAAGTCCCTGGCCCTCTCCTTATTGGTCAGGCCATGTCAATCCCCTGTGCTCACATGTCATCACTTCTCTCCAACCCAAATCTGTTAAAAAGCAAAAGAATACACGAATAGTTACTTGGTTTACAAATCAGGAAAAGTGATGTGCCTTATTTTAGTTTGTTCTTTGAACTTTATAAGCCCGTATCTGACTCTGCTTACAAAATATAGTATTTAATTTCTTCTCTGGCCTGAAAATACTTGACTCCAAGAGGAAATGGAGGATGGCATTGTGATATTGGGGGATTCAAGACAAGGGCTCAGAGCCATGAACATAATATGTGATCATAGATTTATTTGTTGAAGTACTTTTCCATCCTCACATTCTATGACTGTGAGCTCCACAAAAGTGAGGGCTCTGTCTGCTTCTACAATTGTGTAAACAGGGCCCAAGATACAACAAGTACTCAATTAAAATGTATTGAAAAAAAATAAGTGATCTGAAGCTAGCTGACAAATGAACATACTTGTTTAGTTATAACAGAAAAGAAAAAGCCATTTCCAATCTAACGCATACCACAGTGCCAGGTTAAACACTCAGTAGATGTCTCTGCTTCAGTTTAAGGTTTGCTCTTCTCTAGCACACACGTGTGTCAGCTTCTACTCAAGTAGTCCCTTGAGTGACTTTGACCTTCTGCTCCCTTTATCTCATATTCCTTTTTCTTTACTGAGTTCATCTTACCTCACTGGCTTCTTTTTTTCTACCTCCATATTTAGGTACTTCCATAGCTCTTGTTGGCTTAAATAATATCTCGTACTCCCTGAAGTCACAATTCCCTGGTGTTTGCCAGCAGTGAGGATATCAGCAGTTGTCCTAACTGCCAGTTTTCTTAGAGACCTCATGATACATTTCAATTAGATACATCTGTTTCCAAATATTGGTCCCAAAGTCTAAGTCTCCTGTGACATGACAAGAGATCAGAATACCAAACAATGGTGACAATATTATTCAGGACTTTATAAGTGTCTACACTAAGAAAGCAATCCAAGAAGTATAAAGATATGAACACAGGATAGAAAAAAGAAAAATACTATCATTTGCCAACCAATTGATTATGTGGTATGAACAGAAATTAATTAGCACACTTATGGTCAATTGCAAGAAACCCAAATTTAGCTACCCTGTACAAATTAGATAGATAGATGATGATAGATGGTAGATAGATAGATGATAGATAGATAGATAGATAGATAGATAGATAGATAGATAGATAGATAGATAGATAGAATTAGACCACCTTGTGAAACCCAAGGCTTAGAATTTGGTTCAGTCTCAGGAAAAAGAGGCAATCAAGCCCTCACAAGTATTAGCTAAGTCTCTCTGTCTTTCTCTCTCATCTTTGTTCTCTGTACATGTGTTCAATTCTTCTCTTTTTCTGCTTTTCTCAGTTTGTTAAATCATATAGCCTTTTTAAATGGCAGTACAGAATGGTCCAAACACTTAAGGTTCAAAATCTAAATCTCTGGAAAGAGGTTAGTTCAAGTTCTTATCCTTGGACAAGTTCATATTAAGCTGCAACCATGTGGCAGAGGGTGAGTGAGTGGAGGAAAAGGCACCACATGTGTGCTACCTGGCAGAAAATCTTATGAAGAGTGTACTACAAAAGGTTAAGAATTAGTTAAATATGCCTCCAAAATCAAAACCTCCAGCTTCAAAGACATGATAGAACTCTCCCTGTGAATAGAGAGTAAGAGGAAGCAAGAAAGGTCACTGGGAAATCAGTAATTCTCTCTGACCCATGAAAAAAGTGGAGTTCAGACATCATCAGTTTAAGGTATCAAATATTGTTATTGGATGTATCATTAGACTTTTAGGTTCTAGATCCTCATTTCCTATTTTATTCTAAGTGAAGCCCAGAAATGATGGAGAAATGAATGTTAGAACTAAATGAAAAACCTACAGTAAATACAGGGAAATTCTCACAGAAAATTAACTCAAACTGGACAATTAACAGATATCATTTTTTGGTTCCACCTTTACACACCATGTTCAGGTACTCTGCTAATGACTATGGATACCAAGTTGAATACTATAAGGTTCTTTCCTAAATAATCACACTTCCAAGTAAATATCTATGAGCCAATATTAACACTATAGGAGAATTACATGTACAGAGTTATGGGTTCATGATGGAAGGTGATTTAATTCAGCTAGACCATCAAGGAAGACGTCATAAGGGAAGGGGCACTTCACTTGCAGATGAGTAGGAGTTCATCCAGTAAAGAAAGTGCAGGGAAGATATTCTATGCAAATGGTTCAACACAAACAATCTTTGACAATATCATGTTTTCTAGTTTTGTTCACTCTGGGGACCAGAAAGTTGATGAGGAATTATCAAATTTGTCTCATTTAAGTGCAAATATCAACACACCCAAGCTGTGGGCACCTTATGAGCACAGCAAAGCAATTGATAAAAATCTTTGAAACAACTCCATGGAGCGAGAAAAATATGTGCAATTCTCTGAATCCTTAATTCTATACAGCAATCTTTAAGTGACAGTCTGAAATTCTCTGTGCCCGCCATTCAACCAGCTGATCCTTCTGTGTGAGCCTCCCACTACTCTTGACCTTCACTAGTATGCACTGGTTTTGTTATCATTTGTTGTTAGTTACAGAAAATTCTTATTTGGGGGGATGCTCACATTTCACTCAATATCAAGTCTACCGTAGTTTCCTCTAAGACACTCTATAAACATTCTGGCCCCAAAGACAGTGTCCTGCCCTTTTGGACAGCCTGTGGCTCCTCAGCTCTCAGTCTGTGTATCGTCTCCGTGTTTGCTCAGGCTGACATGCTGCATCCCACCTTCAGAAGGCAGACTTGATTCTTCCAGGGCTGCATTTTGTCCCTCTGTGCTCTGTGTGGCAATGAGTCTCCAACATGAAAACAAAACTCCCATAAGGCAGAAATGAGACTGCCACCATGTTTCCAGTTAAATGCTATTAAAAATTGTATGTGGATGCTATACTTAAGCAGTGTATTTTACCATTTCACTATCATAGTCACATGTTCTACTTAAAGGTATAAAAAGTGATATGTATGTATATGGTTTTTGTAGAAAAGTAAATAATTATAATTTTATCCGAGTGGTTATGAGTAACAGAGGAAGGGAGATGTTCCAGAAAGAGCAAAAGAGTAAAGGATATAAGTGGTAATTTCTCAACTGTAGAAAAAAGCAATGGCTGAGGTGAGACTTCAGACCATCTTTAATGCACTCAACAAGCATACAACCAGAGTTTACTAGAGCGAAAATTATTTAAGACAAAAATGTGGAGGCTTGATTTTGTGTGTGAGTTCACAAAGAAATGTTTTTAAATTTTAGGGAATTTTTAAAATAATTTGCCTTTTGGAAGGGAAATTCTTACTTCTTATTAGGTTATCAATAGAATGAGAGAATAAGTTTTAATGTTTTACATTAACACTCTAAAAGAACTCGATGATAAAGAAGCTAACTGAAAAGCAGTGCACTGAGGTTTGAAACAGTGTGAAAAGATTTGAGCTGAACTCTGTTTTGTTTTATTTTTTACAGTCATTCCTTTTCTATAATCACTGCCATGAATCTGCTTGCATCTAGAAGTGAAATGCTGTATATTTTCAAAGCAGTAAAAATTCCTTAAAATAGTTCCAGTGGTTCAAAATATGCATGATGATCAAAATAGCCATCTATAAATACTGTCTATCTATCATGTGATATATAAACATTATCAAATATTTTTACACTCACATATATGGAGTGGAAAGGAGAGAAGGCAGAGAGAGAATATTTCTGTTAATGCTTGCAAATATTTAGCAAAATACATATCCCACAATATGACTACACTGCATGGGACTTACGGGAATATGTCTTTCTGCATTGTATACACACACATAAACATCGAAGTTGGAATGTTCACATGTACACATGCATACATATTTTAAATAACACTTTAAAAGCAGTTTGGAAATACATATGTATATACATACTCACACATATTCTGAAATGCTATCATTCAACATAATTCATTATGTGTACTGAAATGTATCAAAGCAGAAACACATTCCAGAAAGAAATACTCACTGGTGCAATTAAATCATAAAGCAGTTTAATTTGTTCGCTTAGTAGCTAAATGTTTATTTCAACATTTTGGCCAGCAGTTCCTTTAATGAGAATGTACCTGGAATGAATTAAATTTGGTTATTATTTAAGCTCATGAGTTAAAGTGTTTCTTCAGGGACTGCACTTATGCTTTGATGCATTTCAATGGATACTGTTCTTGAAAATGCCTGTTTCAACTACTTGAAGCTGGAAACCTGAAAATCCCCATGATAGTCTGGTTTATGAAACTAGTCATGAACATCTTTGGGATACACAGGCTAGAGGAACAACTTATTCCTTTTGACATAATAGCCTTGTTGAGATATAATTCACATGTACAATTCACACTTTCAAAAGTGTACAATTTGATGTTTTTTAGACTATTAACAGACTTGAGCAACCAGTACAATGACTTTTTGAGTATTCTCATCACACCAGAAAAGAAGCCCAGTGTGCGTCAGATGTCGTTTACCATTTCCTCCCACCTCACCCTGCGTCCAGCCACAGGCAACCTCCAGTTCACTTTCTGCCTCTATTCTGGATATTTCATATAAACAGGACAATACAGTATGTGCTCTTTTCTTACTGGCTTCTTTCATCTGGCTCACTGTGCTTAAGCTTTATCTGTGGGGTGGCATCTATTTGTACTTCATTTTCATTGCTGAATGTATTCCCCTCTATGGATTTATCACATTTAATTTATCCATTTATCTGATGATAGACATCTGTGTTTTTGCTACATTTTGGCTATCATCAATAATGGTTAAATGAATATTTGTGTGAGGTATTTACATGGGCATGTGTTATTTCTTTTGGGTACACAGCAAGGAGTGGTGCACACCCAACTGTTGGGCCACATAACAAGCCCTTGTTTAACCTTTTTGAGAAACTGCTAGACTGTTTTCCCAAGTGGCCACATAATTTTACATTTCTACCAGCAACGTATGAGGATTTCAATTTTTCCATGGACAACTCACTTTGATGTCTAAGGACATTCTTCCTAATTTATCAAATTAATATGTTTCCTAGGTGCTGGACTCTGTCCTCTACTGTGATATAGCCACACAGGTAAGACACGACCTTCCTGATTTTCTTCTCTTATATGCTTAGCAAAAGCCTTCCGTAGGCCCAGAAATATCAGCCCTTCTCCAAACACACCATGAAAGTTTTCCCAAGAATGCCACACACACTGAGTGTTATCGACTGAAATATGAGAGATTGGTCCAGAGTGAACTCTGCCACTCGAAACCTATGTGACACATCCCACTCCATGAGCAAGCCAAGTATGGAAGGAGATACAGATGCTATTTGAGATAAACTTAATGTGTTTTAAAAATACAAATCTTAAATCTGTTTAAACAATAGCAACTTGAGAAATATATCAATTCACTGAGGGAAGATAATCCTATAGGTTTTTTAGATTCTTTTGATTAAGTGCTCTCTCATGTTCTCAGCAGGGACTTCAGTCTTTCACTGCTAGAGTCATTTTAGATGCACTGCTGTCCTTTCCTGAAACCATCATTGGCCACATGTTTTACAATTCTAAATAAATTATAAATTGCTGGACTATGTAAATGTTCCAAATTGTTTTGCTATATCCAAAACAACCCTGAATAATAAGGGAAATACTGATGAAGGCCAATAAATTTAAGTAACTGAACTATTCACTTTTTCATGCTTTTAGCATACTATAGACATAATCTTACTGATAATTATATTATGTATGTACATAATATAATTATTCAGTGTGTGTGTGTATATATATATATTCATTATATATATCAGGCCTTACCATAGTGGAATACTCTATTTTATAGTGAAGCTAATACACAAGAACAACCATTATAGTAGTCAGGACAAAAATAGCACCCTGCCCTGGCTGGTGTGGCTCAGTGGATGGAGTAGCTAATTGAGTGGAATGAACTACAGAATCAAAGGGTTGCCGGTTCAATTCCCAGTCAAGGCACATGCCTGGGTTGCAGGCCAGGTCCCCAGGAGGGGGCATGAGAGAGTCAACCACTCATTGATGTTTCTCTCCCTCTTTTTCTCCCTCCTATCTCTTCTCTCTAAAAATAAATAAAATCTTGAAAAAATAAAACCCCTAAACCATACTGTGTACTAAGATATACACTAATTATTTTACATATATAATGTTACTTAATCTTCACAGCAACCTATTAAAATAGATGTCATCAATCTCTCCAATTTACAGATGAGAAAACTGAGACTGGGAACTTAAACTACTCCTTATTTGTTATGCAGTGAGTGATGCTGGGCCATGACTGAGTGGAAGGCAGGTTTGTCTGAGTCCAGTGTAACCTCCAGCCCATGCTCTATCTAACCAAAAGGGCATTCACTGCTCCCTCAAAGAAGGAAGATGGTTCTGACATGTATTTTCTTTTTTTTTTAAATTACAGTTGTCTGCAAAATATATTTTCGACAGCTGCAATGTAAAGCCAATTATTTTAGTGGGTCATTGGGAACAAAATACTGTTTATAGCTCCATGAATGTTATATCTCTTTACATATTTTCCAAAAGTAAGTAGAACATTTCATGTTTGATAGGATACAAACTCACAAATAATTATTCATACTAGCCTTATGACTACTGCATAATATTTCAATCAACATATAATGAAAATATAATTACCAACATGTTAAATCTGAAAAATAATATTACATTGAAAAGGAGCTTTGTATTTGAAAATGCTTAATACCTGTAGACTAAAGGGTTTTCATAATGCTAATGAATGAAATGTACTTCTAAGCATAGAGAAAGTAGTTACATATTCCAATTAATAGTAAATTGTTATGATATAAAATACAGCATATGTGCTAAAATATCACTTCATTATCTTTATTTTGTAAGTATGAAATCTAAAATACTAAAATAATAGTTTTCTTGTTAACACAAATAAAGAATCATTGTCATAACAAATAACGGTATTTTGTCTATTCACTCCGAGTCCCATTCCTGAAACATACCAGAATTTTAACCAATGTTTTAAGATAAATGTTTAATTTGTGACCTATATTCTGCACTACCCTCCAGGCACTTTTTACTTATTTTGCTAAAACTAAAATGTCTTTCATATTTGCTAATTTCACAGCAGCAGCCTTAACATTGTCCTTAATTAATATGCAATAAAACCCCTGAACTTAAAAGTTATTGTGGTCAAAACTGTAAATGAGCTCCAGAATCCACAGATAAAGGCAGTTACATAGATTTAACCATCAGTGAGGCACAATAGCCACGCTGAAATGCGTGGCCTGGAGTGTCTTCATTGCTATTGTAAAAGCAAACACGTACATAAAAGCAAGGAAATCATTCGGATATGACCATTAATACATAATTATCATATAATAAGCAGTAAATAAGGAATCATTCATTAATCCAGCATTATATAACATTCAAAAACAAATTTAAAATTATCTCTTAGAAAACCCATGAATTTATTAATCATATACATACAGGAATACTACTCATCCTCTCAATAACACATTCTCAATATTAGAAGTGAAAAGATCTAGAGAGATTATTGGGTCCAGAGAAGGCCTGTGTCTGAATCATTTAAAAGTATGCCACACAGAACATAAAATTGGTATAGAGATAAAATTTTAGGTAATTCTATATTTTATATTTTAAGAAACATAGTCTACATAATTATTACATAAATTTAATCTGCTGATATTCACTCATTAAACAAAATTTTATGCCAAACATACTTGTATTCCATAAGCCTTCCCTCAACCTTAAATAATATTCCTTGATTAACAAATATTTATTAAGTATATATAGTGTACTAGTATGAAGTGAATGGTGTTTTGAAAGCCACTGGCCTAAAATCCAAAGTTGCATCTCTATACTTAGTTCTGGATATTCAAGACTTGGTTTTCTCATGTATAAAATAAATTAATTCCACCCATCTCATAGGGTTATTTCAAATACTATATTAACTGAGAAATGTAAGTAAAAATATTTTCTAAACTGTGAAATAAATCACAAAATTGGTCAAATCTGTTAATTATCATTTATTTATATGAAATAATCATTGCCTAATTTTCAAAATCTTTTTTAAACATTCATTTTGGTAAGCATAAACTCAAATACGTTTTCAATAGATTAAATTATTTCTATTTATAAAAAATTATTAACAAATCTATAGTCTAAATTCATATAAGTAGAGGAGTGGCTTTGAATCAGCTAATCTGTAGCAAATTCATCAGTCCAAATGTGTTTTGGGCATCTATCAGTACTAGTATCTTGTATGTCTACAATGATATGGATATTTTAAGTTTTTCAATTTTCTTTTGTCTATATGATATAAAAATGATCAACTGTTACTCTTATTACATACAATTAGAAATAGCAAATTAATTTCCTCTCTTGCAATTGATGGCATAATTTTTCCAAGGCTCTACAATCCCAGGTTACTAAACAGAGTTGTAAATCTTCTCCAGGGTTCTCTTCAGTTTCTGATTTTCTATGAAAAAAACAAAAACTTTCCTGTAGGATTATTAAGATACAACTAAGCTGACAAGCTTACTCAATCTTGGGAATAATTAAAACATAAAATTGCCAAGTAACTTTCCAGATATGGCCTTTTGAAAAATGCGGTAGAGATAACCAAGACTTTGGGCAAATGATAGTATTTACAAAAAAAGAATAAGCAACTAGAATCATCTGGAAACCTTCTGTGACTGCATTTAAGGTACACAAGTGTTAAACTTCTAAGCACATTTATTAATTCACCCAACAAAAATCTGAGAGTTTTTATGCATCAAGCTATGTGCTAGGAGCAGCAGTAATATAAAGGTAAATATTACCCAGACCATGCACATCAGGATTATGCCTGACTAATGGAGCTGAGGAAGACAAATTAAATATAGATGCAGACAAAGATATAGATTCCGATATAGCTATGCATGAAAACTATATTATAAGGTAGAAATTGGTGTGCCATGAAATATGTACAAATACAAAAATATCAGAAGTGATGACCTAAATTGAAGGACTGGGAGAAACTTCTTGGAATATATAGAGTCTTGGGCATAACGAGGTGGGAGACAGGCTTGTTAGGCCTAGGACCAGTGAGCACAAACACTCAAGAGTGGGAATCTCTGAACTGAGTTAGGACAGTAACGAGGCCATTTGACTACAGTAAAGGAGCCTACATTAGGTAGAGCCATATAATGGGAGGATATTGAATATCAAGTTAAAAATATTTGGCTACTATCTGGTAAACTTTTTGAAACTTTTAGGAAGGGGCATGCAAGCCATTGTACATTAGAGGAGAGGTTTCATGGGAGTGTTAAGTGAGCAAATGTTCATAAAAGAAATTAAAACGAGGCTAAAGAAGGGAAGAACAAGGACTACTGCAGCAGCAGAATGCAATGCAAACGAAAGTGGGAAGTTAAAGAGGCCTCTACTTAGCTACAAGAATGAAAGAGAAAGGAAAAAAATGCTGTAAAGACATTTTAGAGAGACGATTGGCAAGGAGTAGTAACCATTTGGATTTAGAGTTAGAGATTATAGATTTTTTCCCTTTGGCAAGTATTATCTGGCATTTATCCTGTGAATTTCCATGTCTGCTAGAGCTATTGGGGTAACAATAAAAGGAGGAAGAAAGAAAGGAAGGATGATTTACCTATTCTTCTCCATCTTTTTGAGCAGTCTTTGAGAGGGCGAACAATCCCAGTATATCATGTGCTGGCCCTTTATTTAATTTTTCATTTGTAAACTGACTACTTTCTATAGTCTCTCCTGCTTCCTGGATTTAAAAACATCTCTGCTGATGAGCTGGGGTTCTAGAATCCCTAAGCCATGAGTAGAGGTGAGGTTCCCACAAGTTGAGGTAAAAACACAACGGTCTGCAATAGCACCAATGAGGATTTAAATGAATTTTTTAAAGTATGTTTTATCAAGACATGTTCACATCCTAAAACTGAATAATAAGTTGAAGATAATAAAAAGCTAAACAAACAAAAGTCGTTACATCAACGAAAGGAAAAGAAAAAGTAGTACGAGACCCCACAAGAGTGAAAGCACTTGGATAAGTTTCAAATTAACTTCATTAGAGCAGTGAGCCCGCACATCTGCAGCCTGAACGGGCACTGCCATGCTTTCTCCAGTCCACATTCTAAATCCTTTGTTTCCTTGTTTCTATTCATGCTCGGTCTAATGTGCTCTAATTTTCAACAACTTACTTCTTACTCTGCCACTTATTAATTCCTTAGACTGAGATTGAGCCATCATTTCCACACTTCTGCTTATTCCCCTTTCCCCCATTATATTCCTTTTTGAATGACATTGCAGATAGGGCTAGGAATACCTGAGCATAAACAGCAGCGGTGGCTAAAGCCAGTGATGTAAGTGGTCAAGGTGCCAAACGAATGGTCAGTGTCTCCTTAGGTCTAACAGTCTTGATGTTTTCCAGTCTCCTGTATTCTTTCAGTTCCTTATGGCAGAGGCTTTTCTTTACTTTTTCTCGGGAAACATTTTAAGTTCGTGATATTTAGAGCTATCCACGGGTTCAGAACAGCTGGAGTAAAGTCTGAAAGACATACTGGCACTCCAGCATGATAGGGAAAATTAGTCATCCAAATTGAGAGATGAAAAATATATCCAAAAATTAAAGGAGGTAAGTGTGGAGGGCTAGAAAAGGGTAGAGATGGGTGTGGAGAACAGGAGAGAATGGTGTTCCCTCAAGTCTTTCCTGACAGTGCATCTTGTTTGGATCAAGCAATTTGAGCAGAATTTGGGGGTCAGTTTTTGCTTTACTCTCTCCCATTTTTAGAATCAGTTTGCCCAATATTATGACACACATGTTCCCAGTTAGCGTAATAGACTGCATATGTAACGTTAACTACATCATTTCAGAGTTCCATTTGCAGATTCTACATTTTATTCGACTCATACACCCCCCACCCCAGAGGAGACAGGCTGTTAATCCCCATCCTCTGTGGAAAGCTTATGCTATGGCTGGCAAAATGTGAGAAAAAAGGCTTTGTATTTCAGTTACCATGTTAGCTGTGATACACACACATATACATTTCATCTCCAGTGTTGTTCTTCATTAATTCATTTTGGAAATCATAATGCAGCATTTCACCATCATCTTAGGGAATCTCAAGAGCAGATTTTTCTAGATGTGCAAGGCACTCTCTTTACAGTGGGGTTGGCAGCTATTGTGAATAGGGGCACCTAAGCTCGCATTTTTGAGGTTGAACCTTAAACTTTTGATAAGTCCTGGGTGGAAATCCAGGCTCAGAACTTGTTGAAGAGAATCTGAATCTCTTAAGCACTGAGGGGAACAATTAAAAGAGATTGGATCCTTCTTCCTATGTATCTGATGTGAAATCTAAGTGCAACAAGGAAAAGGGAAAATTCTGAATTGCTTGAATGACTAGATGAAGGGATTCAGTCATAGAAAACATTTTAATTCTCTATCAATACTTTCAAGCTATGTTAAACTTAGGTATATATTTATCGGTGGGAGTGGAGAGTTAGTGAAAATGATGGCTGTTTCTTGTAAAAATTGGGAAAATTTCTGGTTAAAAAGACATGTATCAGGAAAAAGGAATATAAAAGCAAAATGATTACTGCAGACTTTTACTCTGAACATTAAAATATCAGCATTTTTGTACTTTGGCACTTTAGAGATTTAATTCATGTAATAAGCTTTATTTAGCTAGTTCTAGGAGATTTGTTCCAGGAAAAACTGTGTCATTTATGACTTCTAAGAAATTTTATATAAAGATGGGAAGAGTGCTAAAAACTATTTAAAATAGATATGTTTTTCTAACTATAGGAGACATATACATTTATATTCCTGAATGCTTCAATAGGATTAATGTTTTAATAGGAAAAAATTTGTTTTTATATATAATAAGTACAGTTTTCTAAATAAATATTTCTCATAAGACAATATCTGTGTTTTTCTTTATAAACTTACATGAGAATAATCAATTATTTTCAACCTCCTTTAATCTTTTTCTCAAAGTTCACTTTTAGAAATTCTTTCAATGGCAAATTTAATACTGTTCAAATAAAATCTTTGTAATTTATAAGTTAAAAATATTCTATTATTATGCAATCGGAATTTGAAATAACATACTAACATTTTTTCTACCCTTTCTCCACATACTTTTTCTTGTTTCTTAAAGGACCCAACATGAAATCATTAAATTAAACAGTATGATTTCTAAGACCTTGAGAAACAAAATAATTTGTTATTTTAGAACTGCAAACACCACAACAACAAATGCATAAGGAACACTTTTCATTTAAATGTGACAATAAGCAATATATAAAAATACTGAAGATCACCTTTAAAAATCTTAAACATGAGCAAAACTAAATAGTAATTTTCCAAAGGAAAATTAAAACTAGAAAACATAATTGTAAAATATCAACTTAAAAATGCTAACAAGAGTACTGAAGATTATTTAAAGTTTTATTGAATCATTTTTGCTTTCAGAAATTGATTTTCATACAAACAAGAAAAGTGATGGATACATACATGCACAGAAGTCACAGGTCAATTTTTCCCTCTCAATGTGCGTTGTCACCCTGATTTATAGTACGTGATTGATTTAATTGGCATCAAGAAACTCCTGTATTAAAGATCATATTATACTTTTTAAAAAATGCTACTCAGAGACTGACAGAATTCCAAACTGCACTGTACATACCTTAGATCTATCATTCTTATCTATCACTCTGCATTTTATATCAAATTGATTTTGACACATCACATCTGAATAAAACAGTGATAGAACATGCATACTCATTTACACTTCAATATTAATTGTTACACTTTTATGCACTAAATAAATGTACATAATTGGTAAAGTGCATGAGAATTAAGTCAAATTAGCCAAATACGCATTTATAAAAGACATTTCCCCATCTTATTCATTACTATACATCAAGGTATATAATGAAATATATGCTGTAGGTCATTATAAAAACTGATTTACATCTCTGTAAAGTAATTTAAACAAATGTTCTCCCTAACCTAGAAGCAGAATAAACTTTCACTGAGTTTAGATTGAAATTTAGAAAATAGAAATTGTCCTTCATCTAAAAATGAAAGAAATTATTTTCTACATCAAGACCATTAAGTGAGCAGATCAGAACTTACGTGATTTGCAAAGTTGAGGCAACCCCTAGCCTTATGTAGCAAGATCCACTGTGGGGTCAGTGCCCTCTGACTGCATACTAAAAACTTATGAGAAGTAGTAAAGAAGATCAAGATCAGAGTTAAACAACTGACCTTCAATAGAATCCCCTTTAAAAATAGTTATGTCACTACGGACATTTTACCCTTTTGTTGGTCAAAATCATGTTTCTCCAAAGAACGTGATTTTTCAATGTAGGGGAAGAGGCTCAGTTGGTCTTCAGTTTTTCTAATGCTATTAAATTACAGCAGAAAACCATGTCTTATATATAATCAGGGCACTATTGGCATACAAGAGGTTGTAAATAGAAATTTGAAAATTCCTTAGAAACATAGTATATACTATGGTATGTGTATCTGACTAATTTTTTAAATGTAGCTATAGCATTTAAGCCAAATAACTATGAAAAAAAAAAAACTGCAAGCTAATCTTCATTAAAGGAAAGTAGTTTGTACACACAGGTGTCAAAGACCTTAAGTTAAGGACCAATACTAATATCTCATCCAGCTGGAGGTCAAAGGATCTCAACCCATTAGAATATTGCTGTTCTTAAAAAGTAAATGAAACTGGACTCTGACCTTACCAATGACCATGAACCAATACACACTCCTTTTTTAACCTGAGACAAAGCTCTGGATCCTCCCTTAGAAGAGCCTATTTGCTTCCCCACAATTCTAAAACAGTGACTGCAAACCTGGGCACTCAAGGTTTGACCCAAGCAATTCTTTGTTGTGAAGGTCTGTCCTGTACACTGTTAGAGGTTTAGTGACGTGACCTCTACCCACTAGATGCCAGTAGCAGCCCCTTCCTAAGTTATAACAATTAAAAATGTCACCATATATTACCAAATGTGCCCCAAGGAGAGGAAAGTTCCCCAATAGACCTGCTGTTCTTGAGGGAGAGGAATAACCTTGGTTAACTCTTGCCCAGCTCACTGAGGAGAGTAAGAACTATTAGCTGACAGCTTTACAGTAAGGAGAAAAGATTGAGAAATAAAACAGAACAATTGCAATTGGTTGAATAACAATGGGATAGGGACTTCAATCACTACACTAAGTATGAACATTACTACAATAGCTATGAATAGCAATTATTTTATTCTGCATTAACATAGAGATTCCCTACAATGAGAGCATCCCTAAGCCATTGCTAAATAAGATAATTTATGTTCACTGTGGTGATCCTGAGTCGTTAAGAAATTGTTAGTTTCTTCAGTGTACCCCAACAAAGGAAAGAGAAGAGATAATACATTTGAGTAAGCTTACCATCAAAAGATTGAATATTTCTAAATTCAGGCCAATTGATGTTTATCAGAAAAAAAATGCTTATTTGCTGATACATATTTTAGATTTTCCAAGGCAATGTAGATTTAGAATATTTTCTTTAATTCTTTCATTGGTAGCTGTTCAGAAAATAGACATCACCCATCAAAGGGATAGCTTATCCTTTGTTAAAATCCTAGCATGTTGTGGTTTGTACCTAGTTTGGCCCACAGATATTACCAAATATGAATGCTATCACCTCCTGCCTGGTCAGAGCTGCCCATAAAGATGCTAGAGAGAGATGTATGTTTGGGTAAGATCTGGACAGTTTTTTAACTCCAGGTAAAGAAATCTGGCTCTCCAGAGAAACAGAACTAATAGGATCCATGATAGATGATGGGTAGATAGATAAAGATAGATAAATAGATAGATATGAGGGGGACCCCACAAAAAACAGAATTTACTTATACGAAAATTATGCATTTATTCTTACAAGTTTAAATGCCAGTCAACTTCAAAGTACTCTCCATTTGATACACCTATTGAGATGTACTTTCAACTGCTCAAAACAGTACTTGAACTCGCCGATTTTGATGCCTTTTTGTGCTCTTGCCATTTTTGTTTCACCTCTTCCACATCAGCAGAACATTTTCCTTTGAGGACTTTTCTCATCGGGGAAACAAACAAACAAACCAAAAATTGTTTGAGCAAGATCAGGTGAACAGGGAAGGTGGGGCGTGGGAGTCATGCCATTTTTATCAAAAACTGCTGAACACTCAGCATGGTGTGGGCAGGTGCATTTGTAAATCACCCACCATGAAATGGGCAAACACGTTAAAAGAGTTAAAAAAATAAAATAAATAAAATAAAAATTAAAAAAAAACCTTCACTAAAGCCAAACACAGCCTCTCACAGCTGGTACACTGACACAGACAGGTGCCTAAAACTCTCACCTAGTGGGGGAAGCCTGGACTACAAGGGGCTTGCCCTCAGGGACATAATTCTGGCTTTTGGGAGGCTCCTCCTTCATAGAAAGTTAGGTAATAGAGAGGTAGATAGATAGACACTTAGATAAGTCCATAGATGATGATGATGATAGATAGATAGATGGTAGATAAAAAGATTTATTACAAGGAATTGGCCCACATGATTATGGAGAAATCAATCCCAATGTCTGCAATCAGAGATCCTGAAGACCAAGGAAAGCTCATAGTGTGGCTTCCAGCTTCAGTCCAAGTCCTAAAGGAGCAAGAAGCAGATGATCCAATTGGAAGACACTCATATAGAGAGAGGACAAATTCTTTTTTACTCAGCCTTTTATTCAATTCAGGCCTTTGACACACTGGATGAGGCTCACCCACATTGGGCAGAACAGTCTGCTTTACTCATTCTACAAATTCAAATGTTAATCTCATCCAGAAACACTCTCACAGACACATCCAGAATAATGTTTAACCATATCTGGGCACCCCATGGCCCAGTACAGTTTGCACACAAAATTAACTCTCACAAAGCTCCACGTGGAAAGAGCTTGCAAAGCAAGATCAGGGTACAGAGTAGGAGAGGGAAACACAGAGAAGCATAAAGGAACCAAGCACCCAAAACAAAGCAATGGGAAAAATATTGTGGCATTAATTGGGACAGGGTAGGTCAGAGACCAGATGGGTACTCATAGGTCAAAATCTTATTTTGCAAGAAGTTTTAGAAATCCGGCATGCCCATTAGAGCAAACAATTAAATAAATGTGCTAGCCCAATTCTACAGTTTGAATAGCAGTCTGAAACAGAATTATGGGAGTGAGAAAAGAGCTAGGACAATGTCATCCTTTTAATGATGACATCCCAGAGACCTCATTTGTGCCTGCAACATTGAAGAGGGCTTGGGGTAAGGGAATTCCAGAGACAGCAGCAAAGGGGATGGAAAGGAAGTCAATAATTATATTCTCTGTCCACTTGCATTTGATATAAAATCAACCAACAACCACTCAGAGAGACAGGTTTAAGTTCGGAGCCCATCTCAATCATTTATTAGCTATGTAATTTTTGGCAATTAGTTGACTTTTTGGGTTCTTAGTTCTCATGTATGATATAAATACAAAGACTAAGTAAAACCCTAATGAAATAAACACATTTCATCACACTATTGGTAACGGGCTGCCAGTCTGCATCAAATGCCTGTTCTCAAATGAAGGTGGCCGCATAGGATTTGTCATGTGGGACCCTCTTGGGTCAGTGTTTTGTCAATTGTTCACAGCATATAACTTAGTACTTTTATTTCTGTGCTTTTTTGTGTGTGACAGAATAGACCAACTTAAAAGTATCATTTTTCATTAACTTTGCGATAATACAACACTGTATTTTCTGTGGTTAAGTTTTCTAGACACACTCTTGGTGTTATCTCAGTGTTTTACAGTCTCTACTTCACAGCATTAGGCAAGGCAAAGCTGGGTTCTCAGAGAGTGGGGCCTGAGGCTTGAAGAATCTGATCGGCCTTTTTAAAGAAAAAAATATATACAAAATTATGACTGTAAAATTAGGTATGAAAGAGAATGATGATTTAGAATGTAAAAAAGAATTATACATTTTAATTGATAAACTTTAAAACAGGGCTTTGGAAGGAGTCTTTGTAAGTAAATAGCCCTGAAAACTTAAACTTCATTAGCTTTACAGTACATCTATTTCTTGGGGTGGATAAGGATTAGAAAAGATCATGCATGGAAATACTTAATGCCTGATATTAAAAACTTACCTTCAAGCCCTGGCCAGGTAGCTCAGTTGGTTAAAGCATCTTCCTGATATGCCAAGGTTATGGGTTTGGGCCTCAGTCAGGGCATGTACAAGAATCAACCCATGAATGCATACATAAGTGGAACAACAAATCCACGTCTGTCTATCTCTCTCTTTCCCCCTCCCTCTCTTCTATCCTCCCTCCCTCTAAAATTAATAAATAAACAAATAAATGTAAAAAAGAAAACTTACTTTCAGCAAATGTTAGCATTATTATTGTCAAAATACTAAATAATAGTGATTACCTAATACGTACCAAGTTGCATGATACTTGAAGACATGAGAGATTTGGGGAGAGGCTACGGTGATGGATGAGAGCCTCCTTACTTTCTTTTCTTTGTCCTCTTGCTGAGAAAGCTGCCCTCTCCCAGCCCAGCACACAGTAGGAAGAGACGGCATATGCATTAGTCTTAAGTGAAAAAAGGGACCCCAGCCCTATTGGCCTGATTAGCAGAGTCAACTGAGGGAAGTTAGATATCAAACCTGTCAAAATTGCCTTCTGGGGTTACAAAAACAAAAAATTGAAGATAGAATCTTTTTGTAGAAGTGATAACTACAAATATAATCACAATACAATGTAATCAGCAAAAATGCATACATAAATGAGTAGTTATGAAAGTACCAACAAAAATGTAGGCAATTAATTTTGTCCAGCACTATTAGAGAAAGCTCATTAGGAAACAGACATTATAGTAAAACCCTAGAAGGAGAAATGGAGTGCAAAGGTAGATAGACATGTATGAATAGGTGTGGTCCAGGTGAGACAAGTAGTACCCTGGACTAAGGAAGGGTGACAGGAGATAAAAGTGCAGAGTAATTTGGGCTGGGGTTCTCTGGTATAAGAATTTGGCCTGACAGAAGTGGGAAGCTCATTACACATTGACTTTTATGAGCTTTGTAATAACAGCCTTGTGGAAGTTGTGCAAGAGTCACTCCTGGAAGGGCAGAGGCTATGATCAGAGAGATTACTCCTGTGCAAGGCTTCACAGGCTGTGCACTGCACAACTTCCTGGGTGTGCTAGTCATGTAGACTACAGTAAGAACAATACTTTCAGAGTATTACATCACTTGTAAGAACAGTAACCCAGATTGAGAATAATGAGAAACTGAACCACGCAGATGCAAAGAGGATGAAGATACTTACCAAAACCAAACAATATTTCTGAGAAGCAATTAGCAAGTTTGGGAGACCATATTTCTCTTCAGTTCCTCAGACAGTTGTTGATGTTTCAGTGAAATACATTTGAGGTTGGAGTAAATTTGAAAATGCAAGCATTTGGCACAGTGATTTCACTTCTGGCAATACATCCTAAGGATCCCAAAACAGAAATCAGAACATGTGCACCACTGTGTTTGTAGCAGCACTATTTACCAAAGCCAAGATCTGGAAACTGCCCGAGGGCCTATCAATAGATGAGTGGATAAAAAAGCTGTGGTACATTTACACAATGGAATACTACCCAATCACAAAAAAGAAGGAAATCTTGCCTTTTGCGACAGCATGGATGGACCTAGAAATCATTATGCTAAGTGACATAAGCCAGTTGGAGAAAGACAAATACCATATGATCTCACTTATGTGTGGAATCCAGTGAACAAAATTAACTGACAAACAAAATAGAAACAGAGGCATGGATACATGGAGCAGACCGACAGCTGTCAGAGGAAAGAGGTGTGAGGGGCACTGAAAGGAAGAAGGTGAAGGAATTCACCAAAGAACATATAGGGATAACATACGGACAAAGATAGCAGTGTAGTGGTGGCCAGAGGGAAGCCAGAGTGGGGACAGGAGGAAAGGGGCAAAGAAAGGAAAATGGGGACATTCACAATAGTATCAACAATAATAATAAAGAAAAAAAGAAAATACAAGTTCCACCCCAGATCTACTGAATCCGAATCTATATTTTCATAAGACCCAGATGCTCCTTGTACAAAGTAGAGTTTGAGAAGCACTATTTTAATCTGCTTCATGGGAAATAAAGCTGCCCAGGTACCATGCTGGTTAGTTGCTTTAGCAAAACCACCTTAAACTCTCTCACACACACACACAGAAGGAATTTGGCCGCAGGAAGATTCAAACAAAAGGATGAGAAGATGAGACACTCGGCAAAGGAAAAGACCTCCAAGAACATGGGAAAATGCAGCCTCCAACTAGAAGGATTTAAGTTTCCGAGTTTTGAGGCTGATTCCAATAATTCAGCTCTTAAAGACTGCCCACAAAATACAGAGAATTTTGTTCTTTCTGCTTGTTTGCAAGAGTAAATACTTTCCAATGAGGGCAATATTCATTTCAGATCATATTTTAGGATGATTATAGCCCATCTCAGGTGGTTGAAGTCATTTAGCCTTCAGCCTGGTACCTTATACCCCACCTGAGGCATGCTGAGCTACGTGGAAATGGGCTGCCTGTTGTGCCTTACTGCTTAATTATTGTATTAACATATTGAAACTTCCTTTGAATTAGCTCTTCTCTGTGAGTGTGTTTATTTTGTAGAAAAGCCCTTCAGTGATTTGCAATGAAGGTAATTTTTCTTGTCAGCTTACTTCAGAAATCCAATAAGTATAAATCCAATGCAATTTTAATTTGCCAACATTTTGTTTCCATTTCATTCTGTTTTGTTTCCTTTACATCTTTTTTTTTTTAAAGTCCAAATGCAAAGCTTCATTTACTGAATACAAAGCAGGATGCACCTTCCCCAGGATACACAGTGCAGCATTGCTTCTCTGGCTCCTGTGATGCTGGGCACCTTTGCCCACTGTGGGCAGAAGCTGGCCTGCCTAAGACTACATCAGAGAGCACTTGAACTTTGGATCCTTTGGCAGAGAGTTGCATGTTGACCAATTGAAAACTTTGACAGACGTTCATATCTGCAAGCATAACTGAAGGGAATAAAAGTTTGGGGGCAGCATAGCACATATAAAACTGCCATCTAGAAATTCAGTCATCTTTATAGCTGCAGGGTGCTGGCAAGGTTACATTATACCAAAGAAAAAATAGTATGGTCTGTGACATTCCATGTCAACATTCACTTCTCTGGTGAAATCCCCTGCAAGTATTAAATCCTGTTTCTAATTATTTTAACCACACCCCCACAGTGTGTTCCCCTGTTTAAAATTTTAGCATGTGGTAAGAACTAAAGACTAAATATTGATTTTTTATTAGCTACATACATGCCATCACAATTTTTGTTTTTTAAGATTTAGGCACAGCTAAAAAAGAAAATTTAGGGATAGCTGTCAGAGGGGAGGTGGCTGCGTGGCTGAGTCAAAGAGGTAAAGGGATTAAGCAAAAAAAAAAAAAAAAAAAAACACCTCCTGGACACAGACAACAGTATGGTGATTACCAGACGGAAGGGGTGTAGGAGGGGCTGAAGAGGGTCTAAAGGGGGGATATGTAGTGACAGAGCAGTTGACATTGGGTGGTGGGCACCCAATCCAATATACGCATGATGTATCATAGAGTTGTACACCTGAAACCTACGTAATTTTATTTACCAGTGTCACCCCAATAAATTCAATAAATAGAAAAACAAAAATTAAAAAAGTCAGGGTCAAAACTGCACCCCCCACAGGCTATAAGTTTAGCCAGAGCAGGAATCAAATTTTATTCACCTTTACAGCCCCTCCCACTAGCATTTTGAAAATAGGTTAGGTAAGTAGTTGACATTCAAAGATGTTGAATTGTGAGCTTACTCTCAAATTTGCAAACAGGTGTTCAAATTTTCTTTTAGCTTTATCTGACATGAGAACAAGAAGAAACTAAAGGCAAAGCCCTCTGCTATACTACCAAATTTAAGTTACTGACTAGGCTAGGTATTTAAGCTTATTAATCTAAACCAATCACTTAAAGAAAAAGCCTGCCTAGTTATTTTTTTCCTGATAGACTAAAACTTTCCCCAGAAATTCCTCTCTGCAAAATGTCATTTAAATAAACTATAATCTTTTTAAGTAGATTTATTTGTAGATTTTTTTTCAGTACCTTATTTCATTTTCCTTTTCTCAGTGCTACAAACCCAGCCCAATGACTCACCTATGTGGAACAGTGCTTTAGATGCACGATGTCATTTTTATGACTAGGGGCTACTTACTGTCAAGTTAAACACAATGACTGGTAATGCAAGATCTCAAGAGAGAAAGTAGAAGGCAAATTAGCAGTGGCTAGAGAACCACAGTGTAACCTCATTTTTAATCACAAGTGTTCACCCCTCAATGTGTATAGCTGATAGGTTGGTGAGCAGACTCAAAATAGGTCAGTTCCAACCAAGTTTAAATCAAGTGGTGGCAGCTAGGGATATGGTGGTGGAGTTTGGTGGTTACATTCACTGGCTTTGAACTCAGAAAAGCCTGTGGGCCCTGGATTATTTTGTGTGGTACTTAAGAACAAAATGCAGAGCGATATTAAGAACAGAACTCTCAGGAAGGGTTATGTCAAAGAAAGGCAATGAAAGAGTAAGCAAGAATTAAATAATATCAGCAATAGAATATCAGCCATTCATAATCCAACTTGATCTTCAACCTTCAGGCTTCAAATCTCAGTTAACCATTTTTATTCAATGCATTTGAACAATAAGCATCTATTTTGTGCTAGGCATTATGATCCCTGAGCTCTGCATAGTCTGACTGGGAAGACATATAAACTTTAATAAAATAAGTATTGCAAAGTGATGCAAAACTTGACAGAGAAGATAAAGTATGAAACATATGAAAATGCAATAAATCTGACTCTGAAGGAAGGTTATATTGGAGGTGGGTCTTCAAACAGAGGAGGAGTTTGCCAAGCAGACAAGGATGGAGAAGGATTCTTGGTGGAAGAAATAAAAGCAGAGCCTGAGAAAGGCTGGCAAGTTCCAGAAATTGTAAAACATCCTGCTATATTCAGAGCAGAGAGAGAATGGGGACAAGGCCAAAAACACAGGGTAGGAGTGGAAGCGGTCAAAAGAAATGCAAAGGAATTTTGACTCTTTTTAAGGTGATGACAAGTATTTAAGTAAAAAAGTTTATAAGCCCATATCTATGTTTTGACCATTACATTTAATCATGATGCCGGGCCATACTTTTCCTCTGCAACGTCCTAAATATGAAATCTTTATTTTTTGGCATTGTTAATACTGACATCAGTTCAGTCCCTTGACATCTGAACACTTAACAAAGCCTTCTAACAGGTTACCTGACCTCTCATCTCTCTTCCTTGAATCCAGTCTTTGCACAGGTTCTGGCAAACTTCAATGACTGATTCCCAAGTCTTTAAATTGCAAATTTTTCTATAGTCATGAAAGCTTTACTGAGGTATTGGGTTGGCCAAAAAGTTCATTTAGGTTCTGGTAGCGCTTAGTTGTCTTTAACTTCATTCAAAACAATTTTGTTAGATTGTATTGTGACAGCTGTTATATCATCATTTAAAAGAAACCTATCAAAATTGGTGATTTTTTTGTGCAGCCATTTTAATTTTGAAGATGGAAGAAGACATGCAACATTTTTGATGTATTATGCTTTATTATTTCAACAAAGGTAAAAACGCAACTGAAACACACAAAAAAAAATGTTCAGTGTTTGGAGAAGGTGCTGTGACTGATCGAAACTGTCAAAAGTAATTTGAGAAGTTTCTTGGTACTATTGACACTTTGGTCAAATAATTCTTTGCTGTGGGGCTGTCTTGTGCATTGGAAGATGTTTGGCAGCAGCCCTGGCCTCTACTCACTAGAAGCCAATAGCAGGAGATAGCCAACATACTCAAAATATCAAACTCAATAAAGTTATTGGTGAAAACAAAAACTGTGTCTTTTATTTTATGGAAAAAACTAAACAGATTTTTTGCCAACCAAATACTTATTCAAATAAATAAACACACACACACACATGCACACACAGAATGAGGCTCCAATCATGCAGTACTCATAAAAGGAACCTGCCTACTGCTAAGGCCAGTAGCCCAGAATCCTACCAGAAGAATATGGAATTCCTAATAATCTAAGTCCTTTCCAAACCAGCTCAACTATCTTCTTTGAACCTTTTTCTCTTTCTTTCATACATTTGGACTATATATTGTAAGCAAAACACCCATAATTTCTCAGCCTTGAACCTTTTTATACATTATGTCCAATATGAGGAATGCTTACATTCTTGTATTCCTACTACACCTGTAAAAACCCTACCCCTCTTTCAAGGCATATTAGGTACCACCTACTTAAGGCTGGCTTTCCTTATCCATCCATCTGGATGTAGTCCCTTCCCCACACCCACACTGGAAATCTCAGAGAACTTTGTCCTTCACTTACTTTACTTACCTTATTATACTTGTATTATAGTTATTGGTGAGTAATTTGATGGCAGGAGTCATTGTTTTTTTTCATTACTATATTCTCTGAAAATTTATCAATTTATTTAACAAATAATAACAATTTATTAAATTCTATTATAATTCTGATCAGGCATTGTGATAGATATCGATTGATGTATAACTAATCACTTCAAAACTCAGAGGCTTAAAACCACAAAGATTTATCATTTCACACAATTTTTGAATATCTGGATTGTGGGACCAACTTAACTGGTGGCTATGACTCGGGGACTCCCATGAGGATCACTGGCAGGACTAGGGTCATCTGATGACAGGATGATGTCAGGAGGTTCTGCTTCAAAGTTGACACACGTGGCCACTGGCCAAGGCCTGAATTGCTTCCTGGCTGTTGGCTGGAGGCCTCAGTTACTTACCACATGGGCTACTCCATAAGGCTGACCGTGTTATAGAAAATGACATCCCCAAGAGTGAGTAATCCAAGAGAGAAAAGCGAATGAGAGAAACACCAAGGCAGAAATTGCAATGTATTTTTATTACTTACTCTCTAAGCAAATACCACCACTTCTATGGTATTTCATTGACCACACAGACTGATCCTTGAGCAATGTGGGAATGGACTGCATAAAGGCATGATGCTGACTTCCAGAGGCCCTTCGTATTATACAGTAGAAAATGGTCTATTCAGTCACTGACTGGATGGAAGACTAGTGCTATGTCGATAGTCTTCTTTGTGAAGAGGATCAGATTTTTCTTATAATGACTTTTAAAAACCAATTTTAATATGAAGTAATTAATGACTTGGATTATTTCATTATTTAACAAACAAAACCTTCAATGTATGTGAGAGATAAATTGTTCAACGATCAATCTTACTAGTGAGTAAGACAGGCTATTTCTTACATCTCATCAAAGAAAACATACAATTCTGTTCAAGACAGCAGCCTAGGTAAACACAGCTCAGCTCCTTAGAACCAAAACTACAACTAAAATATAGAACAACTATCACTCAGAACTGTCAGAAATCAAGTTGAATAGAAATCTAACAACTATGGAATTAAGGAAAACACATCCATCCAGACTGGTAGGACAAACAGAGATGTGGAATAGGCTGGTTCCACATCTATGTGTGGTGGATAAATGTTTGGGAAGTATATCTTAGGAGTGAGGAGTCTCGGTCCCACAACAGCCCTCCTAGATCAGAGTTCCAGTGGCCAGAAAGATCAGCCACCAAAACTTCTGGCTACAAAAACTAGCAGGGATTGAGTTAGTGGAAGAAACTTCTGGGATCCAAAGCAGAGCCTTTGAAAGAACCCACAAATGGATTTAATCAGACTCACTCCTTCTGAACTCCAGCACTAGGGTAATAGCTTAAAAGTCACCAGGGAAATACAGGAAGAAAGTGAAGTGTGTGGCATCAAGGTGGGATCTGGGGGACAGCTTTCTCCCAGACTGAAAGGTGGGCAGAGGATATTGTCTCTTTTCTGTGCCCACAGAGGATATTGTCCCTTTTCTATGCCCACAGAGGCACAGAACAAGCAGGCAGGTGCCATATCTGAGACTCCATCAGCCTGGCTGACACTGTTTGCCCTGCCCTGGAGATTCCCAGAGACTCTATTCCACCCAATTTATAGACTCCTCCAGGTTGCTTTTCCATATGAATGGCTGGTCTTGGATCATGCTTCAAACTTCCTAAATCCTCTCAAAGAAGCAAGGGTTAGTCTCATTGAACACCCAGCCTGAGTTCCTCTTGTTAAAGGGTGACAGGCTTGGCACTAGCAGCAACCAGCCTAGATTCACAGCTTGGTTTCTCCTGGGAATCTCTAAGCCCAGCATAAGTAGCAGCCATCTCAGATAGCTTTACAGTTCAGGTAGGGTGCCCCTGGGCAGAAGACCAGTTCAGGTAGGTGGGGATGAACCTTATACTGCACCACCCAGGAAACCCCAGAGCTTACAGACCCAGTGGACAACTATAGACCATGTGGGAGCATCACCACCCTGCCCAGCACAGCTAATCCTGCACAGAAGGCAGAGGTTGCTGGTGGTCAGTGGTTACAGCCAGATCTTACAACTGACTGGCCTGAGTAAATCCCTCCAATTGACCTGCCAAAAGTAATCAAGTCTCAACTACCAGATGAGGGTGTAGTCAGCCCACATGAAGGTTGCACTTCAAGTACCCGGTATTAGGAGAGGCTATGCCGCTGGACCCTATAGGACACCTACTACATTAGGCTATGCTACCAAGACAAGGAGTTATAGCAGCTCTACTTAATACATAGAAATAAACACAGGGAGACTGCAAAAATGAGGAGACAAAGAAACATGGCCCAAATGAGAGAACAGATCAAAACTCTAGAAAAAAAAACTAAATGGAGATAAGCAATCAAAACACTGGTTATAAGAATGCTCAAGTATCTTAGTGAGGACCTCAACAGCATAAAAAAGATCCATTCAGAAGTGAAGGATGTACTAATTAAAATAAAGAACAATTTACAGGGAAACAATAGGAGAGTGGATGAAGCTGAGAATCAAATCAATGATTTGGAATATAAGGAAGCAAAAAACAACCAATCAGAACAAGAAGACAGAAGAGAATACAAAAGAAATAAGGATAGTGTAACCAGATTCTGGGACAACTTCAAGCATTCCAACATTCACATCATAAGGGTGCCAGAAGGAAAAGAGAAAGAGCAAGAAATTGGAACTCTATTTGAAAAAATAATGAAAGAAAATTTCCCTAATTTGATGAAAGAAATAGACATGCCTGTTCAGGAAGCACAGAGTCCCAAACAAGATGGATGCAAAAAGGCCCATTCCAACACACATCATAATTAAAATGCTAAAGCTTAAAGGTGAAGAGAGAATCTTAAAAGCAGCAAGAGAAAAGCAGTTAGTTACCTACAGGGGAGTTCCCATAAGACTGTCAGCTAATTTTTCAAAAGAAACTTTGCAGGCTAGAAGGGGCTGGCAAGAAATATTCAAAGTCATGAAAAGCAGAGACCTACAGCCAAGATTGCTCTATCCAACAAAGATGTCATTTAGAATCAGAGGGCAGATGAAGAGCTTCCCAAACAAGAAAAGACTAAAGGCGTTCATCATCACCAAATCATCATTATATGAAATGTTAAAGGGACTTATTTAAGAAAAAACATCAAAACTATAAACAATAAAATGGCAATAAATACATATCTAGCAACAGTTGAATATAAAAATCAAATCAAGCAAACAAGAAAATCTGAGACAGAATCATGGATATGGACAGCGTTTTGATGGTTGCCAGACAGGAGGGGGTTATGGGGGAATGGGTGAAGAGGTGAGGGGATTAAGTACAAATAGAGAGTTACAGAATAGCCATAGGGATAAAATACAGTATAGGAAATGGAGTAGCCAAAGAACTTATACGCATGACCTGTGGACATGAGCAATGGTGTGGGGATTGCTGAGGGTGTGCATGGTGCTGTGTGGGTGAGAGCAAAGGGGAAATTATGGGACAACTGTAATAGCATAACCAATAAAATATAGTTTCAGAAATAAAAAATAGTGTATTTTTAGGTTAATTTCAAAAATTTCGCCTAGATTAGAGCTATGCAATGGAACTTTCTGCATTAACAAAGTGTCCTATATTTGTACTATCCAGAAGTGTGGTCACTAGCCACATGCAGCTACCAAGTACTTGAAATATGACTAGTGTGATTGAGGAACTAAATTTGTAATTTTATTTCATTTTAATTAATTCAAATTTAAATAGGTACGTGTGGCTAATAGCAATCATATTGGAAAGTGCAAGCCTAGACTAACACTATACTTTTATTTTGTTTTGATATAGACTTGAAACATAGATCTTTTTAAAGATTTTTTAAATCTTATTTTTAGAAAGAGGGGGAGGAAGAGAGAAAGAGAGGGAGAGATACATTGCTGTCAGAGAAAAACATCAACAAGTTGCCTCTTGCACATGTCCTGACTAGGGGCCAAACTCATAACTCAGGCATGTGTCCTTGCAAAGAATCAGACTGGTAGTCTTTTGCTTTGCAGAATGACACCCAACCAACTGAGCCACACCAATCAGAGCAGACCTGAAACAGTGTTTTAAAATGACATCTTAGGACAAATAATACAGTGCTAGAATCAAATCACCTGGATTTTAAACTAAGAATCTCCATTTACAACTGATTTGACCATGAGAATTATACACTTCTCCACTGCAGCATCCCCAGTTAGCAAAATAGAAGTACTTACCTATATAAGCTTGTGGATAGGATTAGTGCCTAACATATGATAAATGTGATAGTGCCTAACACTTATAAACATATAGTCTCTGATGCCATGTTATTATTGGTTGAACTGACAGTTCCAATACCAGGTATTAATTAGTTTAATGGGATAAATGCATAAAATCAATCTTCACTTTCCTGTAACAAAGGAGAAAATTGTGTTACTTGTGCATTTCCTACATGGCAGCTTCAAAAATAAAAAACGATTTTTTCTTTGAAAATAGACAAGCCATTAGCTGGAACATCTTTTTCTTCCTTCAGTTTTACATCAAAGTTTTGTGGGCTTTTTGGCAATGTTTCAGTCATAACTTTGTTATTATGAAAAAGACCAGGAGAAAACTGTTAACTTACTTTGTTAAGTTTGCTATTGTTCATTTGAAGTTATTGTTACTTGAAAGATAATAATAACATGGACAAGTTTCCAAGGAAAGTAAATGTTTAAATCCCCTACCTGTAGGTATGAAGATATTTTTTTTTCCTTACAGGCTGAATCATAAACCATTAGCCTCCTCTGGGGGAAAAGAAGTGCAGTTTAGTTGCTGACATTAAAAGTAAAGGAGTCTCGCCCCCGGCAAGTGTGGCTCAATTGGTTGAGCATCATCCAGCAATTGAAAGATTGCATGTTTAAGTCTGGGTCAGGGCATATACCTAGGTTACAGATTTGATACCCGTGGGGATGCAGGGGTGTGTGACCCTCCATGGTGTCACCTATGACCCCCAGCCAAGGTATGTACAGGAAGAATCCAATTGATGCTTCTCTCTGGCATTGATTTTCTCTCTCCCCCTTCTTCTCTCCCTTCCTTTCTTCTTTCCTCTCTGAAAGTATGGAAAAATAAAATGTCCTCAGGTGAGGATAAAAGAATTTTAATAAAAAAGTATAGCAGTCTCGCCCTGGCCAGGTGCCATTCACCCAAAGTTTATGGAATGTTTGTGGGTTCAATCCCCAGTCACAGCACATGCATAGGCTGTGGGTTCAATGCCGGGTCGGAGTGTATACAAGAGGCAACCCATCAATGTTTCTCTCTCACATCAATGTTTCTCTGTCTTTCAGGCTCTCTCTCCCTCTTTCTCTCTCCCCTCCCCCTTTCTCTCTTCCTCCCCCCACCTTCCTCCCTTTCTCTCTCTCTGAGAATCAATAAACATGTCCTTGGGTGAGGATTAAAAATTTTTTAAAGGTAAAGCAGTCTTTTCATTTAATATAGGTTGGGATAAATTCAAATTAAGTACATATTGTATGAAGAAAAATGGTTAAAGCATTTATTATAAAAAAAAGCACATAGGACTATGGTTTTCTGTATTTCTATCATCAACACACACACAGTTTTAAACTGGGGACTCAATTGAGGACTATCCAACCTATTTGAGTTAAACATCTTCTTTTCACAATATATTATTGACCCACTCTCACTATAGTTTATTTTCTTCCTTGGGGAAAACTAAGAACTTTTTATCAATTGGTTACAGTTTTTATGATTACCCTTTGTCTGAGTTAGAATGTAACAGTGTATTATAACACATCAGTCCTTAGTATATTGCCCATCTCTGCTCTAAACTTTCACTCTTCCTCATACTATGATTCAATTTAAAAATATTTCCAATGATCAATCTAAATAAATAACAAGTTAGCTTTAGGCAAACAAATGAATTTGCATTGTTTTATATTCATCATAAATATTTCACTTAATTACCAAGGTACCTAGTTCAGAAACACAAAACAATATTATAAATTAATTAACACTGTTCCTGCTGATTTTTTAGCAGTTCTTTGGAATTTAAAAGCCAAAAGTAAAAACAGCTTGCAGAGCCAAACCAGAGAATGCATTGTATCCAAATGCTGACATCCACTAACATGTCATCGTATAATTTGTGGGATATATTTTTGACAAAATCAAGATTTTGTCTTTCTTCAGGTACCAGCTTATTTACTTTTAAACTCAAGGTCAAAAACCCTTCCCCTCTTTTTTTATTTTGCTTTATATGATCCAAACAAACAAAAACCCCTATTACCTTGAAAGAGATTAAAGGTACTTTTCTCTCATTGCAGAATAATTAAATTGTAGCATTACTAAAAATGTAAACACATATTTTCAAAGATAGAGAAGGTCATCAGCATGAAATAAATATAGTCTCAAAATATAAATGTTACAAAATTCAGTCTTTAATATCAAAATTTTAACTTCATTTACTATTATCCCAAAACAAAGGTAACATATTTTATTTAACTAATTGTTAACTCCCATGGAAAGGCTTTTCCTTAATTTGTAATTACTTTCAAACAATTGATCCTTTATAACATTTCTGAGTGAAAGTAACATAGCCTCAAAGGAAATAGTAAAAGTTCATAATATCTGAGCATAAATCTAAATAGCAAGGTGCCTTATATTTTGTGAAAATTACAGCCATAAAATTTTGTGATAAAATGAATTTAATTCCTACAGAACTGATATAAATATCAAATTAGCTTACAAAAGTTAATGTTTAAACCCATTTCAAACAGCTTCATTATATAAGTATTATTTGGCCTTTTTTACAAATGATCTTAATTTATGTATTATTTTAAAATGCTTGACCTCTTTCACTACTAGACACTTAAATAAGTGTCTGCTACTTCTGTACTAAAATCTCTGCTAAAACAAGTTGGTTTTCCTCTTCGTGAACTAAGAATAGTCTGAAGGAATTAGTGCTGAGAAGAAAAAGTTAAGAAAAACAAAAATATTTTGCTTGACCAAGTAAAAAGGACCAAAAATGGTTTGGTTTAAACAATACAATAATTTGGAAACTAGGTCTGATTCTGCCGTATTTGAACAGCTGGGGTTTGTTGCTGTTGTTGCTTCCTGAGTAGCTGGGGAATCAACGTAAGTCCCCCTAATGCATCATATAATCAGCCTGCCTTTTTAGGCAATACATACATTATAAGTGAGTATATGTACAATAGTCTAATGAAACTAAGAAGAAAATATTAATCTTTGTTTCTGAATTGAGGGCTGAAAACAATAACACAACAGGTGCATAGAAACCCTTGGTTTTACTCCTTCGCTCACACATTGCAGCCTCCTGAAACTAGAATCAGTTGGTAAGTTTCTCAACAGTAGTTTCCTGGTAATTTATCCAACTGACTGTTAGTCATCATGCTGACAATCTCTGAACCATCTTTCCTATGTTCCCAGGCATACATGATGTGAGGCACTTGAATAAATGACTGAGTCACTCAAGTTCACATTCTCAGGGTTCTTAAAGTAGTCACTGTGCTCTGTTCTCAAAAATATCAAAATCATGCATTCAGGGTCCGTATCTTCTGACCTCTCATTCTTTATCCCGGCATGTTTTGTCTTTGGTCATGAGGCTTCTGTTCTTTCCATCTGTTCAGGGTGCCACCTAAAACCTGAGTCATTCTGCCCTGACCTTTCCTAAGTTGAGGTTGCTACTTCACTACCAGTTGTTTGTGATACAGAACAGCCTGCTGTAACAGGAAAACAAACAAATCATAAAAATGTGTGTATGTACATATATGAAAGATTAAGCAAAAAGTTAGACATATATATTTATACTAATGATTGAGACAATAGGTATTTTAAACTATCACTGTCATAAAAATGTAAATTGTTAATTGTGAAATTTTACATGACTCTTCAATTTTGACATGTTTACATGTTTACTGGACTATAACCTAAATGCCTGAGTTATGAATTAATGGCTGACAAACAATATAAATAATAATATTATTGAAATAAAATGATTGAGCTACCATATTGACTATAAGAAAAATTGTGGATATTTTTCACTGGAAAAATAAAAATAATATATATTATAAAAATGTATTATAATATCTACATATATATATTGTTTCATGTTATGCACAATCAAGAGACTTTCCCCCCTTTCAAAAAATTGAGAAATACCCAGTGCTTAAAGTGAGGCAATGATAGGTTGCTAGAAGCAGGGAGGTATAACATAGGCACTCCGTATTTACATTGTCTTTGAGCCCGTGTCTGGCTTCTTGGTCAACACATGATTTCTGGTTCAGTGACAAAGCTCCATCAACTGATCCCACTGACTGAACAAAATTCTGAGACCTCACCTAGATCCTCTCCACTCTTCAGAAATTCTTCTTTTCATCTTTTCTGGACTTCTGATGACAGTCCCATAGAAGGTATTCCAAACCATCTCCTCTGTCCTCTGTCTTCAACCCCCATCAACTCATTTAATTCTTTTTGTTGTGATTCCATTTCTTCACTTACCGAGCAGAGTTAGGCCATGCAATATGTGTCCTTAAATTCCATTTTCTCAATCACAAAATTATCATTGTCATCCTTTCTCTCTGGAATCCATCTCCTCAGTTTTAGGGGATGAAGCATAAAATATTTATCAAAATTCAATTCTGTCTCTTGAGCTTTTTATTCCACATGATCCCATATCTTATATTTAATCAACCATGCATTCACCTACTCAGTGGCTTGCTTGATCAGTCAACAAATACTTACTGGGTACACAGGTAGCAGTATAGCAGTTTGAATCTAGAAGTAGGTTCTAATACCTGTTTTGTCATTTTCCAGCTAAACAGTACAAGTAGGTTTCTTGTACTGGCATTCTTAATCTCTTTGGCAAAAAAGCTGTAAAGTGAGTAATACCATTTTTATGTTGTAGTATAAAAATGAAATGAGAAATGGCAGATTCAGCATTTAACACTGTGCTCAGTATATAATAATCTTTGTGGAAATCAAGATGGTAGGTTCTGAGAGTATATAGTTGAAACATGTAGTCCTCAAGAAGCTATATGTTTATAATATATATGTGTTTATGTATGAATTTATATAAATATACATATATGTATATAATATCTCTTGAATATTTAAGTAATACAATATAATATGTAATAGAACTAAGCAATATAACTATTGTAATTGAACAGTAATATTTATCCTTATTTTTAGATGTCATTGTAAGCTTTGAAAATTTGAGGAATCAATTTTAAATTATAATTAATAAAATACCTAAGCTAAGAGGCCAAGTACAAATAAATTCATAAAAATTTATGGTATTTCTGAATTTTTTAGTGCTCACAAACAAATAAAAGATTTTGTCTATAATTACTATGGAAATAGATATAGGAAAACTCTTGATATGAAAGTATGAGACATATAAAAAAGTTATGGTTTGCCAAATTATATAACAGGAATAAATTAAAAGATAACTCCCTTTGCTGTATGTTGTAATAATCAGAATATCTTGAATTTAGAATGAAATTTCAATTGGATTTGTTTGTTTCTTGAAAAAAGATTTTAAAATATATCTCAAAGGATAAACAGATGAGACTGGAATTAAAATTTGGAAAATGCTCTAGAACCCCATGGTTCTCTCCAACAAATTCTCTTGTGAGGCTAGAACTTTATCCCAATGCTGCAACCCCTACAGGTTTTTACAGCCAAAGGTTTGGAGGCTTTCTCTTCTCATGCTGGAATCCTGGGTTGTGTGGTCTGTCTCACTCCCCAGTTGTTCCTCCTGGTTTATCCACACACAAATGTGGGACCACCAGCTGCTACCTTGCTCTGCATCCTCTCTGCCTAGCTGCCTGTCTCCACCCCTCCTACCAGTCTGAATGAATGTTTCTTCTTTAACTCCTAGGTTAGTTGATTTCCATGCAGTTCTATTTTCTGGCAGTTCTGATTGTTTTTTATTTTAAGATTTGTTGTTGTCCTTCTTCTGATTGTGTGAAGGGGCAAAGTGTATCTACTGATGCCTCCATCTTGGCTGGAAGTCCCTATTTTTCAAAACTTATTTGAAAAAATAATGAAGGAAAATTTCCCCAATCTTGCAAAGAAAATAGACTTCCAGGAAGTTCAGGAAGCCCAGAGAGTCCCAAAGAAATTGGACCCAAGGAAGCACACACCAAGGCACATCATAATTACATTACCCAAGATTAAAGATCAGGAGAGAATCTGAAAAGCAGCAAGAAAAACGGAGACAGTTACCTACAAAGGAGTTCCCATTAGAGTATCAGCTGATTTCTCAAAAGAAATCTTACAGGCAAGAAGGGGCTGGAAAGAAGTATTCAAAGTCATGAAAAGAAAGGACCTACATCCAAGATTATTGGATCCAGCAAAGCTATCATTTAAAATGGAAATGCAGATAAAGTGCTTCCCAGACAAAGTCAAGTTAAAGGAGTGCATCATCACCAAGCCCTTATTATATGAAACTTTAAAGGGACTTACCTTAGAAAAAGAAGATTATCAAAACTATGAACAGTAAAATGACAACAACCTCACAACTGAACCTAAAACAAAAACAAAACCAAAAACAAACTAAGCAAACAATAGAACAGGAACAGAATCTCAGAAATGGAGATCACATGGAGGGTTACCAGCAGGGAAGTGGATGGAGGAGAATGGGGAAAAGGTAGAGGGAATAAGAAGCATAAATGGTAGATACAAAATAAGGGGAGGTTAAGAATAGTATAGGAAATGGAGAAGCCAAAGAACTTATATGTATGACCCATGGGCATGAACTAAAGGCAG
This sequence comes from Anoura caudifer, assembly GCA_004027475.1. Taxonomy (NCBI): domain Eukaryota; kingdom Metazoa; phylum Chordata; class Mammalia; order Chiroptera; family Phyllostomidae; genus Anoura; species Anoura caudifer. Next base: position 513,324 of record PVKU01000136.1, on the reverse strand, counting down.
TGGGAGCTGGTGGGAGGGGGGTTGCCGCACAGAGGGGAATAAAGGGGAGGAACAATATAGGACAACTGTAATATCATGATCAATAACATATACTTAAAATTTTTGGAAAATGCAAGTAAATGATAAGATACTTTTCTTATGAAATAGTTTAAAGGTTTCATAAAAGCATAATAATTTTAAAAGCTTGGAACTATTCACCAAATCAGCAGAGAGAAAATGAAATACAAATAGAGAGCTCAGGAGCAAATCATAATTTATATGCAGAAGTATAAGATATAAGAAAGGTGACCTAATCTGTCAGTTTTAAAAAATACTGTTTGATAATTAATTCACTATTTAAAATCTTTAAATTATATATTTATTCCATAAATAAAATCGATTGTAAAATATATTTAATTCTCACATAAAATAACACAATTAAAAAGCAAAAACAGTAGGTTGTTAAAATATATTAGGCAACTCAATTATTGTCCTAACATATGAATCCATAATGCAAATCAATAAGTCAGACCTAAAACCTAATTACATGAACAACCATGTGACAAAAGGAGTGTGAAGGGTAATAAGAATGTAAAAAATAATTTACAGCTTTGTCTAGTACAAAGAAAAGAAACTGTACAAGACAAGACTCTTTTTGCCTATCAAAATTAGACAGAAAAAAGAGTAATATAATATTATGAATGGGGTTAATACTCAAAATATATAAAGAACTCATACACTTCAACAACAAAAATACAAACAATCCAATAAAAAGTGGGCAGAGGACCTCAACAGACACTCTTCCAAGAAGACATACAAATGGCCCACAGATATATGAAAAAATGTTCAACTTCACTAGCTATTAAGGCAATGTGAACCAAAACTACAATGAGATATACCCTCAGCCCTGTTAAAATGGCTATTATCAATAAAAGAAGTAACAACAAGTGTTGGAAAGATTGTGGAGAAAAAGGAACTATGATTCACTGCTGGTGGGAATGTAAACTGGTACAGATACCATGGAAAACAGTCTGGCAGGTCCTTGAAAAATTAAGAACAGTTACCATATGATCCAGCAGCCCATCTTCTGGGTATCCGCCCAAAAAGTCTGAAAACATCTATTCACAAAGATATATGCACCACTGTTTTTATAGCAGCATTATTTGCAGCACCCAAGACATGAAATGAGCCAAAGTGTCCCTCAGTAGATGATTGGATAAAGGAGATGTGGTACATATATTCAATGGAACAGTACTCAGTCATAGGGAAAGAGGAAATACTGCCATTTGCACCAACATGGATAGTCCTTGAGAGTATCATGCTAAACAAAATAAATCAGAAAAAGTTAAGAATCATATGATTTCACTCATATGTGCAATATAAAACTGAAAGTAAAAATGGAACAAATAAGAAAAAGAAACAAACAAAAATTCATAGACACATTGAGAAGGGGGTTGGGGCATAGCAAAGGGTAAAGAGGGTCAAATATATGGTGACAAAAGATGACCTGACCCTGGATGGTGGGCACAAAACGAAATACACAGATCATGTATCATAGAAATGCACACTTGAAACCTATGGAGTCTTCTAAACTCATGTCACCCCATAGGTATAAATTTTAAAATTTCTTTCGTAATACAGTATTCCATGTTTGTTACAGTGTGCTCAAACACTGTTGCTTGGAGAGTAAATGGCACATCTGCCATTTTATCTGTTCATCTGTCTTATCCATTCAACCAATACTGCCTGAGCATTTACTTTTTGTAAGGAATTGTTTTGAGTAGTTGGGAAGTTAGTATCAAAAGTTTTTAAATGTTTACTTTTGTATTCTGAACATTTATTTCTAGCAAGTCTATCCTAAAGAAATAAGCACTGATGAGCAAATAAACAGATGTAGGATATTTATGATAGCTTTAATAGCAAAAAAAAAAAAAAAAAAATTGACACACCTAAAAACCTAACAATAAGAATGTTTAAATGAATGCTGCTATCCCCAGACAATTGCTTGTATATTCCTCAGAAAAAATAGGAAATTTTGAGACTACTAAGGCCCTCAACAGTAATTAACAGTAGTGACATTTCCATGTAGTACAATCACCATATTGTGATACACATACAACAAAGAATAAGAGGGATTATCACTGGATGGAAAATTACAGTTTTTTAAAAAGTTCTTTTTATACTTTTCTACATTATTTCTTATGAGTACATTTTTATTTTAACATCAAAAGTATTAGTACTCATTTTTAAATTCTATAGAATAATAGAAAAAAGATACTATTTTTACCTAAAAAATATAAGAAGGCCTCAAAGGCACATTCTAGACTTCACTCAATCACTATCTTTTCTCTCTGGCATTTTTAATCTCTCCTTGGCCCACAAATAAGCTCAGATCTCTCCTACTTAAAAATTATTTTCTCCTGTTCCTTTGAGCTAGCCAATATTTTTCCCACATATATGACTGCCAAATTTCTTTTAAAAGCAGTCAATATTTCTTTTCTCACTTTTTTGCCATCCATACAACCTTTTCAAAATGCTTCCCATTCTGATACATTATTTATTGAGCCAGCTCTGTCTCAGACCACTGGTAAGTCCATTTCAAGTTCAATTTTCTCCTTTTTGTCATACTCCTTGCTTTGTTTTCATTGTTTAACTATGGTCATATTTTGGTAGTTTTCTAATCAATATTTCACTCTTTGTTTTTCTCCTCTGACTCTTTAAATAGGCACCTTTCTTAATATTCTATCCTTAGCTGTGTTCTTCTCTTCTCCCTTTCTATGCTGTTTTGGGGAAATGTTACTCACTTTCACATTCAGTTATCACCGCTATCCATATAACTCACAAATCTCCAGTTTCTGATTATTCCTGAAACCATATCCTCCGCCTTCCCTTTTTTTAGCTGCATGCCAGAGGTTGCTCCCTGGATGTCCTTCAGTCATTTCCAAGTCAACATATGTAACATCAAAATATTCATTACATTGTACAACTTACTGTCCCACATGACTTCCCCATTTCTATTTCCCCATAATTTATGCATGCCAAACTCAAAATCTTAAATACCTTTGTTTCTTTGTATCCAGTTAGTTATCCAAGGTCTATCAGTTATTTTTAAATAGCTTTCATTATCTTTCTCTCTTTCCAACGCTGATAGTGATATAACTACACTTACCTTAGTATCACTTGTTCTGTTTCCATAGGAGTAATACTCTGGCCATTAGTCTAACTTCTTCCACTCTCCTGCTTTACCTTCCAGATTTGCCTTCCTACAGTAACACCACTATGATTTTACCACTAACTACACGAATTACTCCTTGCTGTCTCTCAAGGTGAATGCTCTTTACCTTGGCACACAAACTCCTTTTCAACACAGTTCTAGGCCCTTTTTCACTACTACTCTACAGATTTCCTGTGCTCCAAGAGTACTACTTTCTAACATGAGTTGCTCTGAAACTGCTAACACCTTCCCTAAAAGCTCAGCACAGGTATCACTATTACAGCACAGCTCTCCCCAAGCATGCCCACTGACTCCTTGATTTCGTCACTCTTTAGGGCAATTACTGACTGCCATTTGCTATTATTTATAAAAATGCCTTTCCCCCAAGCTATAATGGAAGGTCTGTGAAGACAAAAATTGCATCAAGTTAGCTTAGAATACACCACAGCACTTGGTACCATGTTCTAAGAACAAATCGATAAATTTATGGGCAGCAAACTACCTAACACTCTTTGGTCATTATTGTATTCACATATTTTCTGTTAGTATATTGGTTCATTATTCTCCTTTGTAAGATTGTTAAATCTTTGCAAATAAGAATCAAACCTATCCTTTAATAATAGATAATCAATTATTCATTAAAGTCTTAGAAACTTGTTATATATAAAACAATTTTGCTAGGTGTTTTACTCCTTATCCTTGCTTTCTTTTTTATAAGGAGGGATATAAAATTCTTAAAATGCTATTTTTATTATGATTTGTCAGTGACTAATCCATAATTAAATCTTGATTATTAGAGTGAGTATTAGGGTTAAATCTATTTCTTAATCCAATTAAATGTTTGCAGGAGAACATAGGTGGCTGCATAAGTTCTCAAAAATAGGCATAATTAGATATCCCAGTGGTGTATGAATCAGGTAACTCTTTTATTTGGCAGATTTTTGAAGGAAAAAAAAGCATCAAATGACCAGTCATTTCCCTAAGCACCTCTTCTTATTTTAACAGCTATTACTCTCATTCCATGTTCATCTCCCCTGAGATAATATGTTGGATTCTTTTCCTGAATAAGTCTTTCAAAAATTAAAGATAAATACAAGTCTCAGAATACCAACAACATTTCTGTCTGAGACATTTCTTACATGTTAAACCGAAACGGGGTGACATTACAGCCCAGCCTTGCTCAGATCAGGTGAAGCCTTCCCTGAGTAAATCTATTACACAAGACTGTTCCCTCAGCTGTGAGCCAAAAGAAACAAGAGTAAAAGCACAGTAATATGGTAATATCATTCCAAGATCCCAAACGTATCTGTAAAACCTCAGCTGGAAGTTGATTTAACCTCTCTGGTATTGTCATGTGACCCCTGAGGTGGTACCTTCCCTTCTATAAGTGAGTAGAACAATTACCATTACCCGTGGAAGCCAGAGTTCCCCAGTGACTCGGAAGAGTCTTGAGAAGGGATAAAGTTTCATAGCTTATTGCAATTCCTCCAGCACTGAAATCTCCTGGAGCTGAAACTCATTCAGAAATGATGAGGCATTTGAAGCTGCCTGAAACAAGGGCTCTCTACTAAAGTGACTGGCTAGTCCATATCCCACCTGAGATAACGATGAAAAATCACGTTCAGAAAAAAAAAAAAAAATCCATCCCTACAATGTTGCTGAGACAGTGATTATTAAGCTGACTTTGATTCAGGCTTGTTGACTCTTTAGATTCCTAATAGCCCATCTGCACTGGAGGCATTAAGTGCTACACTGATCATTTAACTTCTCCTATCCAATTCCTGTGATAACTTCTGTACTCCGGATAATTAGGGAACTGAGCAAACAAATTGCCACCCTTCCAATATAAGGATAAATGCATTGCTACAGGTTTATCCACCACACCTTCAGAAAGCCTCCCCGCTGCAGCGTGCAATCTTGCCATGGTATTTCCCTCTGGGCAGTTTCCCACAATGCAGAGTGGGGGAGAGGGGAGGTAACATGGGGGGACTTAACTGAGGCCAACTCAGAAGTGGCTATCATTCCACAAGAAGCAAAGCAGGAGTGGCAGGCCCCCTTTGCGTTCACAAAATACTTGTTGCCACATCCGAGCAGATTTTCAAGCGCGAAGATGAGCCCCCTTCCCACTGGCTTCATGGGTTACAAACCACACATACTGAAAATGGGTGTCATTTGACCAGGTTGGTAATAATAGCATTTTGAGCAGCACCCTTGTAGCTACAGGACAAACTACTTGAGATGGGGGAGGCTGTCAGCAGAGGCTGTGCGTTTGGGGGGTGGCTACACAGAGACAGAGAGAGAGTAGCTACACAACAATGAAAAGAGAAGAATAAAGGGACACTCAGAGAAGAGGAAAACAACTGACTCCCCAAAAAATTAGAAATGAAAAAGCTAAACACCTCAAAGATGGTTTAGTGAGCAATTTAAAGTCAGCTGAGGTGGAGCAGGATGGCAAAAGGCTAAGGAACTACTTACTCTCTAAGAAGGCATCTCATTGCTTATGTGGAGACAACCCTGGCTCCAAAGAGAGGTGTTTTCTATTAGTTTGCCCACTGGAAGTAAGAAAGAAAGGCAGCAACAGGAAGTGGATGTTTAAGGCTACTGGTACGCGCACATAGGAAGCGGCTGTTCCACTGGGGCTGCCCTTCTCTTGACGACCCTCTGTGAGCGCTGTCATTGTGGGCACAAGCAACAAGCTGCTTCCAAGAAAAAGGGCACATTTGAAAAAAAACACACACAGCGATCTGGAGATTTTTCTAAAAGCATAAATGCCAAGGGCAAAATAAATAGGTTAAAGAGGCATATTCAACTTTTTCAGAACTGTGAAATGAGGAGCAGGGCAGGAGAGAACAGGAGAGAGAAAGGGAGGAAGAGCTCTAGAGAAAGAGGAGAGCCTACTAAAGAAGCCAGCCCCCCTGTACAGACAGCCTGACGCCAGATGGCTTCTTCTAATAAATATTCAACCTTAACTCTGTTCCCATGTAACTTTGTTGTAAAGCTGCCAGCACACCCACACAGATCTGGGCCAGCAAAATGATTACAGTAGTACAAACAAAATAGTGCAATAGAGGAAACAGACAGACAGGGTCCTTCCACAGACAGTCAGAGCTGGAAGATGTGAGCTGATGGACTTTTAGATTTAATGCTTCTGAACTCCTAATAATAAGTAACATTGGAGGGGAAGGGACCTCAAAAGAGTGGAAGAAACATTTAACTGTTATCTTTACTCTGCTTCAGGTTTCAGCATTGACACATGTACAGCTTTTTCTTCAGAGATTATGCATGAGATACTTTATTTTCCAATATAGCCTCTCTGTTTAACTACCTTTAGAGGAATAAGACCTCCCTGATGTCTCTTCGTCCCTCCCCATTTTTTTAAATTGCAGCAATCAGTAGGACTTGATCAGTTGAATAAAAATAGATAATTCACTGTAATTAAAAGAAAAGCACAAGAGTAATTCTCCATCAGTGTCTTCTTCTTCTTCTTCTCCCCACCACCTCTCTCCCCCCACCACCCAGATATTTGATGTTTAAATTATATTTAAATATATGGGCACCTCTGGATCCTGAGGGGAGGGAGATTCCGTATGCATTTCTATGTTTGGGGGGACATAATTTGAAAATCGTGATGTCAAAATAAAAGGACAAATTAAAAATAAAAATTAAAAGGGACAAAATAAAAGGACAAAATAAAATAAAATTACTTTATTTTAACAAAGTAATATATGGAGATTTTGAACCAAATAATGCCAAATCAGCTTGAGAAAAATGGTGATTTGGTGATATATTATTTTAAATATATAAACTTTGAGTATATTAAAATGCTATGTTAGAAAATACCTTTTAGAGAACCACATCAACCTTTTGCAATTTTAGTTTTCTAATAATATGTATGAATTTCTTATAGATAGAAGTGGACTAAATCAACTTAGTAATAAAATATAGCAACTTGGAGCAAATCATCTAAAATTCTTGGTATAAAAATGAGTTGCTAACTATATTTTATTTTCTATTTCTTGATCTGATATCTAAAATTGCCCAGAAAAAAATCCCTAAAAGGAGTTTACCATAAACCAAAGCTTTTATTTTTTTCCCTCAAAATCCAGGATATATTTTTTGGGTTATCTGTAAGCACTGATAACACTGCGGGAATGGAGATGTAAGAAAACTCAACAAAACAAAAAAAAAATTAAACACTTATGAAGAACTAGATAAGTTTTGTTAAGTGCATACTATTGTTTTGACAGTTTGAGAATCTGCACAGATTTTACATTTTATTACACTGACATCAAAAGCTGTATTGATAGGAAAGGACCATGTTTCTAACAAAGAGAGACAGATAAAAATTAGCATTTATCTTCTGGCGATATGGAGCTTTCCTAGGGTAAGTCACAGGATTTTCCATTCCTGCAGAGGACTATCTCAGGGAACTGAAAATGCACTGGGAGACTAAGGTTTCCCAATTAAGGATATGATGCAGACAAATCCTTGAAAAGATGTGTATAAACTGCACACACGAAAAATAAACAATGCAAACATATCCATATACAAAATATTCAGTTGTGCATTCAAAAGAGGTAAAGGCATATAATAATTGAAAATTATTTGAACATCTGTTTGCACATTAATCTGCATATTTTTGCACATGCAATCATCCATTTACATCAGCATATTTTGGATGTCGCATGCACACATTTGACACCTGTTATTAAAAACCAGGTTCATAATGTGCTACTAAGTCCCTTAAATATAATTCCATTTTCATGAAATTTATCATGAATTCCAAAAGGTAGTACTTTTCTAGAGAAGTGGACAATATACACAGGATGATATTAATGGAAAATAGTGTACTTCTCCTCATCTATGCATACACGATAGACTTCAGGATTCAGAGAGAACCTAACTGGTTGTCACTGAAAGCAAATAACAACATGGCAGAAATGAATCATAACACAATCCAGGTCCTTCCTTCTAGCAGAAAAAATGATCAACCTCTGAAGAATAAACTAAGAAGTTATGCTCATCAACCGAGGCAAGCATATGCTTACCTAGCACATAGTACATACTAAACAAATATTTGCTAATTCCTTGGTTAATGAAGGGATGTATAATTTAATTAAATGTCACATTGACCAATGGTTACTGAGGTCAGATGATATGTCAGATTCTGACCAATTTGCAGGCCTATCTCATCGCATCCATATGGCAATAGCCTATGGGCAAATATTAAAAGATTGAACTAAAAGAACTCTGCTACCAGATAGGAATCTGACCTTGGACTAATTTCTCTAGTAGTTGATTTTCTAAAATGGGAGGCTGGATTGAGTTAGCAAATATGTGGTACATATGATGCTACTATCCCCTTCTTTACCCACAGTAGGCATAAAAACTCAATTCTGGCACTTTTTCCCTCTGAGCCTGAACTTAGCCATAAATTTTTTCTTAACCCAGTACTCCAGGCAACCATCACCAACTGATCAAATTTGACACACAAAATTCATCTACTTTCTATGTCTGGACTATGTTATCTCTAAGGGCTCTTTTATAAAATGAATCAAGAACTTATAAAGAACACTAAAATCCTATATTTTTAAGAAAGTTTCCTAATTATTTGATTGTTTTCTAATTATAATGTCTCAAATATGCTCTAAAAGTGGTTGACCATTAGTTAAGATTTGAGAAATGCTTGTCTCATGTAGAATTTCACTGTAATACTATTTTAAATGGATTCCACCCATGAAACATGCTAAAGTAAAAAAATATTCAATATAGTTCTCTCTTTTGGATTACCCATAAAAGTAGGATCTTTCAGGCAGTTATGCAGAGTGGATCAGGAAAGCAGCATGAAGCAATACTTTGCACAACACAGCCCTTTGGTATGGAAGAAAGACAGCAGCCGCGGTCCCAGCTTCTGCCAGACAGAGCGTTGGTGGTGTGATAGAAAGCACAGAAACCTGGAGGTATGTTGGACATATTCAGATGACTCAAGCGATATGGAAAGATGGGAAACAAATGTAGTTTCTCAGAGAGGATGGGTTTTGAGAAAAATTGCTGGGAAATCCTTCAATGTGATAAGCATTGCAAACAGCTGAAATGAATCCATCAAAAGTATATATTCAGTGTTTGCTTTGTATCCAGCACTGTGATACATTCTTAGAGAAGTACAATAAAAGACTATAACACAGTGCCAGCTTTTGGGGAAATTACATTCTAGTTGGAAGAACCAAAACTTATAAATAACACTACAAAATTGCTCATAAGCCAAGGATACTCTTCTTCCCCCCAGCTACATCTATACCCATATGGATAACATTTTAATCAATCCTATCACTTTGAATCACAAGGTTTCAACCAAGCATGCCCAGAATATTCTTTATGAGGTAGCAAAATGCCCCCTGTTGTGGTTCTGCCACTTGTGTGATTTTCCTGGCAAGTTATTGGGTCATGTCTCTTCATTCCCTAATGACGGTAGACACACGTTCTTTTTGCCTGCACATTCCACATACCTCTTGCTTGTAGAACTGTCATCCAGATTTCCCCCAAAGGACCATTATTCTTCCACTCTCAGTCTTTGTGGATTGGGTGAGGCTGACTTTCACATGCTATCTCCAAGTACGGGCACATGATCCAAAATGGACAATGGCAGTGAGCACTACCATTTACTAGGACTGTGGTGAAAAAGAAACTCAATGTCTGACCAGACTAGCTGGTGGCCACGGGTCCAATTAACTATCAATAAGCCCAAACAAGGAAAATGGAGCTGAGAGGTGGAAACAGACGGATCCCTAGTGGCACAGTATGAGCACTAGGATACACCAATGTCTGATTCCAGTCTGATTTCCTGGACTTTTCAGTTACCCACACTAACAAATTCTACCTTCCCCCAGTTTAAACTGGATTTCTATCAGAAGCAATCAAAATAACTAGGCAAAATCAACCCACATCACTAGCATGTATTAAGCAGTCAGTTGGTCCCATGTAACAAAACACATGCAAAAAGTTCTGAAATCACTGTCCTTAAGTCACAGGTCAACAAAAGTAAAGTCCCAGCTTTTAAGAACAAAATAAGTTGAAGCATCAAGTTATTATAAACTCTTTTCTATAGCTATTTTCTTACCTATTTCTCTTCTCATTGCTCAAGACCCTCCTAAATACCTGCTCTGGGAAATATTAGGAAACAAGGTGACTGCCAAAATCCCCTTTACTCATCTCCATTGAATTAAGATTCTTTTGAGTTGCATAAGAATTTAGAAAATTTTTATGAAAACAGAGTATCTGATTATTGGGTAGAATTATCAGAATTCCAAAAAGTTCATTTTTAGGTTATTTATGGGATGGTTAGTGTTAATTCTCAATTTAGAGCCCCCTGTCCTCCTGCTTGTTTTCCCCAAGTCCAGCCAACCCTCACTGAGCTCCTCAAAGGGAGAGCCCTCACAATACAAATTCTACCTCAGCACTCAGAGTGTCCCCTAGAGACAACAGCTGATGAGCACTCTTAGAGTCATCCCAGGATACTGGCGGGACACTAAGGTATTTTTGCCTGACTTCAGTAATTTATGCAATGGGATTATGTAGCTGGTGAAAATAAGTAATAAAGAAAGAACCAAGATAAGGAGGAGTGGCTTCTCATACATAACATCACAGTAAATCCATAGTGGCTCAAAATAGCTACTTAACTGAACCACCAAGTCCTTAACTCATTGCCTATCCTAAGAAGTCACAATGCTATTTTAATAAAAGTTAGCTGTGGGAATATCTCTATCACAACATCCCTACTACTGGTCACTTCTAAGCCAAGCATTTGTTCTTTTTTAGTCTACTTCCTGTTTAGAAATTGCTTCTATTTTGAGCAGTATGTTTACTTTTTCACCTTTCTCTAAGAGGAATTGCTTTTTATTAGCTAGAATTCAAATACAACTAAATGAGGAAAACTCAATAAAGGAACTGAAAAGAAATTTCATCCAATAAATTTGCTGTGAAATGCCAAGTTTGTGGCTGTGCCTGCAGTCATTTTAGTTATAAGACACATAGTAGGAAACAGTTTTGGTGTTTTCAGCCATTAGTTTATAAATTGAATAAGATAGATGTGTTCATTCATAGGAAGTAATGTAATTTTTCTTGGGAAAGTTTAATATTATACAAGTCCATTAGCATATTTACAAATTAATCTTCCCTTAGGAAAAAAAAGATTGAAGATTTATAGAAGGAAAGGCTTTATTACTTTTAAAACTGCATTTTGAAAGAAAATAAAAGAAAGAAGAAAATTATATTGAACCATAAATGCCTTTTTATGAGTAACAGTTTTGTAAAACAAAAATTTATGAAATGAGAAGAGAATGGAGCAGAACATAGAAAGGGTTTGCAAGAAGCTCACAGAAATTGCAACTCCTATATCACAAATTGCAAACTCCTATAAAATTAAACCTGTTTATGTGAATGCAAGCTAAAGGGCATTAAATCTATTAGGAACTTAAGGCTATTACTGTGAATTCCCCTGGGTAGTTTTTTTTTTTTTTTTTTTTTTTTTTTTTTTTTTTTTTTTTTTTTTTTTTTTTTTTTTGTCTAAACTCTTTAGCTACTTATTCTAATTTTCGACAAGTTAGGATTTTAAACCTTCATAACATTGATGATAACAACAAAAATCTGGGTCCTTTTAATTTCTTCCTCAAACTCTCAATGACTCATTAATGTTCAGCAAGTACCTGACAACATAATTAATTACTAACAATCCACTGTCATAAAAGAGACTTTTTCACAGAGAAAATCTTAGAGTGTAGGTAAAGGAAGCCTCAATTTACACACAAATTCCTGACATATTATGAAAAGGAAGAAATGTGATTTGATTTTCCCCAAGATAGTTACATTTTACTCATCCCTAGCATCTACCTTGGAAGTGTCCTTTTTTAAGGAAGGGTTAAATGGACTTTCTACACAAAGAATTCAGTCTATTATTAATAATAATCGTATAAATGAGATACAAAATTTAATGATTTATTTATGGTCACTCTTGCAATACATCTAACTATTGAAAAAAATAAAAGTATTAATTATATTAAAATATTCTGTTACAATATTTTTGAACATCATCATAATTCTTCAGATTGAAAGCTACATAGTAGCAATTGATAATAAAAATAAATGGCTATTTATTTATCAATCATCTCCTATACTTTAGGACTATACTTAATGTTTTCTATTTATTTTCTTATTTAATAGACACAGCAACCTTATCTGGTAAATACTGTAATCATTTGCATTTTACAGATGAGACTGTTAAGCTTAAAGATATTAAATATTGAAAACATCCAGCTAGTTCATGATGGAGTCCAGAGTGGAAATTCAGTCCTTCTGATTCCAGAGTCCATACCACTAATTTTACTCTATACCCTGAAATTCAAGTAATTAAACTTTCTTCCTGATGTTTTTAAACTTATTTAATAAATTAACTAGTAATATTAGCTAAAATAATTTCAGAGGTGTAGATCTCATTACCACAGTTTAGCAATGCCACATATTAGAAAGTTTTTTTCCACTATATTTAACCAAATTCTTAAAACAATGTATATCCATTGGTTTTGTGTAGTTTTCCTTCATGTTCTGTGTTTTATTTCTCTACTCTGAAACATTACACTATGCGCTACCATGATCCCCATAAAGCATCTTATTGTCACTTGTAATAACAGCCTCTGAAAGGATATGTTGTCCAGTTCTCTCACTACCTATTCTCCTGCCCCTATGGCCACTGTTCTTCCAAGTTCTTCTTTAAAAAGGGCACCTCAACTGAATATAATCTCTGTAAGTGTTTGTTCACTTAAAATAGTAAGCCTTCTATTTTTAGTTCCAATCTCTTTCACCTCAATGCACTAACATTATGCATAAAGCCATGGCAATTAGATTCTGGAATTATCAAGAAGATCTACCATTTACCCAAAGGTAAAGAAATAAATAGTATTCCTGAAAAGACACATACTTCTTCCCCCCATCCCCCCACATTTTTTCGATGATTTACTGGATCGATGATTTGGGAATAGCTTTGGATAGAAAAGAAATCTATCAGGCAATCCTATAGAGCCAGGCCTGGGAAAGAAGAGCCTTCCCTCACAATCCTTTAATGGTAGCTCTGAAATCAACCGGAAGTCAAAATCTTGGGCTTCTGTCTGAAGTCACCCAAACAATTATTATCACTATGATAGAATAGAAGCCCTTCCTGATCCTATGGATGTGGAAAAATACTGAATTCAGCAAATTTTACTGGGGATACTTAAAGATCAGTCTGAAAAGATGCTCAGAGTTCCTTTTGACCCACATTGAAACATCAAATTCATATGGCAGTAATGTAGAGTCAAAATCTCATGGAACACAGATGCATATAGTACAAACATGTATAGCACTTCCACCTTCAATATGCCATTTTATATTAACCGGTGAGGTAGAAAAGGGATGGCTGTTGGTTGTCTTCATTCAAAAGAGACATGGAGAGCTGGAAATGCTAAATAGCTTTTTACATTTCACCCAGTGAATGGCAGTGAAGCTGGGGGGGGAAAGATTGGCCTTCAGGATTAATGCACTCTTCAAACTTCCTCTCATGAAATGTGCTGCAGTCCATCACACTTAACCTACACTTTCCACACCTCCAGAAGGAGATATCAACAGATATACCTGTTTACTTTGGCAGGAACTCAAAGGAGTAAGCTTGCAAAGCTGGTTTCTTCTTTGTATATTAACTTTAATTTCTCCTTTCCACACATACACTGCAAGAACATCAGGTATATCCATTTACTGCCACCCCCTCATCCCACTGCTACTCCTAAAGTGACATATTAATTATGGCTCATTTGAAATTTTCTGTTACAAATGTAGATTCAGACTTCAACACCTCAATGAATTATATACACACCATGCAAGCCTGTTTGTTCCAGGTTTCTTAAAAGGAGAAAATGAATGCAGTGTATTAATCATCAAACTGATGTCTCCGATTGAAAAGTAAATTATTTAAATGAGTAATACTTTGGGTGTTTTAATACGTTACTTTCTAGAAATTCTTTTTCAACAGACAAGGTGAAAAGAATGAAATACAAGTTAAAATACACTACCAAGATGATATAGAGATAAAATTGAAGCTATGTATATAATACATAATTGTGGTAAACCCAAACTGTTGGATCTCACTATTCCTTGATTCTGTAGTTATCAATCAAATTTGCCACAGTAACCCAAATTAGCTTTAAAGAGGGTCTAAAATTTTTGACTACTACATACGTAAATATGTTTTATCTTTTCACATACAAAGAATGAATGTACCCCCTATTGTAGATTTATGTTTTTTGAATCTTAACTTCCAAGTGTTATTGAGTAGCAAAGACAAGTGGAATAGCCAAAATACATTAAATATATAAATATGTATAAACATATATTTATGTATGAATATTATATTATATATATTTATGTAGTCTATATTCCTCCTTATTTAAGTTATGTATCAGAGAAAATTTCCCACATTTTCCATTTTATTTATTATAAATATACCACATGTGCAACTAAAAATTACAGGGATGAAACTATCAATAAGATCAAATATAAGGTGAAAGACACAAAATTAAAGAGGGCAAGACCACCTTGAATAGAATATAAGTAGTCTGAGTGGCCATTGAAACCATCACATAGAATGTGCATGAATCAAAGGCGAGGGGAAGGAATACCCAGCGAATACAATTTATTAAACTCAGCAGGTATACGAAAGGCATTCAATGATGAGAGTTATATCACTTGGGGGAAACCAATGGCTTTAAAAAACACTGAAAGTGTGTAATGGAACAAATTCAAAAGAGTTTTGATTTCAATAATGGTACTAAGTAAATAAATAAAAATTGATAAGGCCCTCCACCATACAGTTGCTTGAAGACCTAGGTTGATGGAGGCATATTTAACCCATGGCTGCAAAGGTCGCTCTGTGAATTATTTCCCTTCCAACCATCAGGTTTGGGAGAAAAGAATGGAAATGTGTTTGCAGTGATATTTAGAGATCCAGGCCTGGAAGAGATGCACATCTCTTTTACTCACATTCTATTGGTTAGACCTTGTCACACAATCACAATTAAGCATGAAAGATACTGGAAAATGTTCTACCTGTGTGGTCATGAAGAAGATAGGACTACGGACTTTTTTCTTGGACAGCTAGCAGTTTCTGCCACAGTCTTCCCTTCTGGTCACCACAGTCATGTTCATCTTTCTTCCCTCATACAGAACACATTCACTAAAATCCTGAAAAGAGACAATCCGCTTAATGCATCTAGCTAAAAGTCCATGGGTGACTGAATTGTTATTTTTCTCTATTCAATCTTAGGTGCTTTTCTATGGTCCTGTGTGCTATGAACCAAGAAGACAACTTCTTCTTCTTCTTCCCCATATACTCCTACATCAGGAGTAGAAAAGAAATAGCATGATTCTGTTAAAAACTCTGAGGCACAGAGGACAATAGTAGACTCACAGTAATCACAGATCCACAGTAAAAAGGTATTGTAAAGCCACAATTCACGACACTTGAGCAAGTTCCAAGATCTTGATTTAACTCTCTAGGAGCAGCTACTGTCTCCATTGTTACTCTACAACCCAGGCTGCGCCCTCTGGATTTTTTTCCCCTTGTCTATTATTATACAAGGTCACATCTAAAGTGAACACTAAATAAATGAATTCACTTTCAGAGGTCAGTCATCCCTGTCTATTTCCTACTAATGTAAGTTAAGGAACCGAGGGTTGTTTTATAATCAGAGTCTTGTTAAGGCTGAAATTATTGTTTTATTAGCGATACAATTTTTTCAAATACTTAATTTCTTCCGATCGTATTTGTTTGCAGTCAGTTCCATGAGTCAGTAATAATCACCTAAATTCTTTTTCAGATTTAAGACTTGGACCTCTTTTACTAATTTGTTTATTTAAGTTTTTATTTGTTTATTCACTTATTTTGCTTTCTAGCTTTCATGCCTTTATTTTGACCTAGTGGCAGATAATTTGGGTCATCTAAAACAAAACAAGAGGCTTATACGAGAAGGTAACCTACTTAATTATTTTGAGATATACTTCACATACCATATCAGTCACCATTTAAAGTGTACAATTCAATGGTTTTTAGTTTATTTACAGATAGATGCAACCTCAACACAGTCAATTTTACATTTTTATCACCTCACAAAGAAACCTCATTTCCTATAGCTACCACACACCCCCAACTCTAAGCAAGCTACTCTTTTCTGTCTCTATTAGGATATTTTATAAAAATGGGATCATATAAAATGTGGTCTTTTGCTTTGCATATTATTTACAAGACTCATCCATGTTGAAGTATGTATCAGTTCTTCACTCCATTTTATGGCTGAATATAGTATATTTCCATGGACATAATACATTTTGTTTACCCATCATCAGTTGTTGAATATTTGAGCTGATTCTGCAACTACCAACATTCATGTACAACTTTTTCTGTGCACATATGTTTTCATTTCTCATGGAGTGAAATTATGGATCACATGGTAACCAAGTTTAACTATTTGAGGAACTTCCAGATTGTTTCCAAAGTGACTATACCAAGGTATATATCTACCAGCAGTGTTCAAGGATTCCAATTTCTGCTCATCTTCACCAACAATTGTTATTATTTCACTTTTTGATTTTAGCTATTCTAGCGGATATGACATGGTATCTCACTGTGGTTTTGATTTACATTTTCCTGATGACTAATGATATCAAGCATTTTTTAAATGTTTATTGGCCACTTGTACATCTTCTTTTGTGAAATGTAAATCCTGTAATTATTTTTCTTTTGGGTCTTTTTAATTATTAAGTTGTAAGAGTCCCTTATATATTCTAGATATTAATTCCTTGTTATATACAATTTGCAATTTTTTTTCTATTCTATGGTTTGTCTTTGAATATCCTTAACAGTTAATTTTGATAAAGTCCAATTTATCCATTGTTTTTGTTGTTGCTCATGTTTTCATGTCATCTCTACAATTCATTACCTAATCTGATATTATGATCATTTACCCTTATGTTTTCTTCTAAGACTTGTGTCAATGTCTTTGATCCATTTTTATTTATTTCCATATATAGTGTGAGGTAAAGGTAAAATTTCATTGCTCAGCAAATGGCTATCCAACACCATTTGTTCAAAAGACTATTCTTCCACCATCAAATGGATACCCTTGTGAAAAATCAGTAGACCATAAAAACATGATTTATCTATGTATGCTCCATTTTATTCCATAGATCTATATATCAACACTGAGGCCAGCACCATATCATCTTGATTACTCTTACTGTGTAGTATGCGTTAAAACCAGAAAGTGTGAGCCCCCAACTTTGCTCTTCTCTTTTAAAAATGGTTTTGGCTATTCTGTGTTCCTTACAATTTCATATTAATTATAGGATCACCTTGTCAATTCCTACAAAGAAGCCAGCTGGGATTGAGTTAGGTATTTCATTGAATCTGTAAATCCATTTAGGAGTATTGCCACTTTAACAATATTAAGTATTTCCAATGCAAGAATATGGTAATATTCTTCTATCTATTTAGATTTTCTTTAATTTCTTTAAGCAATGTTTTGTAGTTTTAAGAGTATAAATTTTATACCTCTTATATGAAATGTATTCCTAAACACTTTGTTCCTTTCAATTCTATTGTAAATGAAATTATTTTCTTAATTTTATTTCATAAGACTCATGGCAAGTATATAGAAGTATGATTTTTGTATATTAGTCTTATATCCCCAATTTTATTGACCACATTTCTCCATTCTAAACATTTGACAGTGGATTCCATAAGAATTCCTATGTGCAAGATTATGTCATCTGTGAATATAGTTTTACATCTTTCTTTTCAATATGGATATATTTTATGTTATTCTTCCTTAATCACCCTGGCTAGAATCTCTAGTACAATAATGAATAAAGATGCAAACGTTGGCATCCTTGTCTTGTTCCTGAGCTTAAAGGGAAAGTACCCAGTGTATTCACCATTAAGAACAATGTTAGCTACAGGTTTTTCAGAGATGCTCTTTATCAAATTAGTGAGGTTCTCTCCTATTTATTCTTAGTTTGTTGAATGTTTTTATTATGAGAAAAAAATGTGTTGAATTTTGTCTAATGCTTTTTCTGAATCTATTTAGATGATAATGTGGGTTTTTTCATTATTTTATTGATATGGTACATTACATTAATTGATTTTCAGATGCTAAATAAGTTTTGTGTTCCTGGAATAAGTCTCACTTGGTCATGGTATAATTCTTTTACACATTACTAGATTCAGTTTGCTATTATTCTGTTGACTTTTTTAATCCATATTCATAGGATGTAGTAGTCTATACTTTTCTTTTCTTATGATGTCTTTGCCTGGTTTTGGTATCAGAGTAACACATTTTACCATCCATGTACTATCATTCTATTAGTATGCTTGAATTGAAAGTGTGTCTTTTGTAAACAGCAAACAGTTTGTCTTCTTTTTCCATCTGGAAGAACAATCTCTACTATTTGACCAGATTGTTTAATCTATTCACATTTAACATGTTAAGATTCAGTTTAGTTCATGTCAACCATTTTACTTTTTTATCTATATATCTCATCTTTCCTCATTGTTCCTCTATTCTCCTTTATTAGTTTTCTCTGAACTAAGTACACATTTTCCAATTTAGCATTTTAATATCTTTAATGACTTTTTTACTATTCTTTTAGTTATTCCCTTAGTGGTTGTTCTAGGGCTTTCTATATACCTTTTAACTTAGAACAAACAGTTTCAGATTTATACAAATTAATTCCAGTGGGATATAGAACAGTTACTCTTATATAGCTATATTCTGGAAATGTTATAAGCCCAACAATGCATTTATTTATGTAATTGCATTGTTAAGAAGCTACAGAGAAAAAACAAGAAACATTTATAGATTTTTTATATTAAAACTCTTATTTATTATTTCTTGTTGTCTTCACTTATTCCTGTGAATTCACATTACCATCAGGAGTAATTTGCTTAGCCCAATACAGCTTTGCTTCCACTCACCCTCTTGTGCTATTATTGACAAATATATTACATCTTATACATTATAGACTCAAAAACACATAACATATGTATGGTGTTTGTATTAGTTGAGAGAAAATGAAAATAAATATACATTTGCACTGCTTATTTAAATTACATAATGCTTTTATCAGGGTTCTCCATTGCTTTATTTTGTTTGGAGTTGAATTACTATCTTGAGCCACTTGCTTCAAACTGAAGAAATCCCATCAGAATTTTTTATAATTCAAGTATGCTAACAACAAATACTCTCAGTTTATATTTATCCGGGAATCTCATTTGGGCTTTAATTTTTAACCATAGTTTTGCTGGATAAAAGATTCTGGATTGACAATTTTTTCTTTGAGCATTTATTTAGAATGTTATCTCATTGCTTTCAGGCCTCCATGTTTCTGATGACAAGTCCACTATAAAATTTTATTGAGGTTCCCTTCTAAGTGATGAGTCATTTCTCCCTCAGCCTTTCAATATTTTCTCCTTGCCTTTGCTTGTAAGCATTTGTACAGTGACATGTCTTTTTGTAGACTGCTTGAAATCCACAAAAAGACAGTGATGTATTTAAATAGTGATGTATTTATTTTAACTGAGGTTCATTGAGCTTCCTGGATGTGCAGGTTAATATTTGTTGATAAGTTTGGAACTTTTTTCCTCTTTCTGATATTCTCTCTCTTCTCGTCTTCTGGTCCTCCCACTAGATAAATGTTGGTACTAATGGTTTCCCACATTTTTAGAGCACTGTATTTTTTTCTTCATTCTTTTTCTATTTTTCAGGTTGCATAATCTCTACCAATCTTTATATTTGTAAGTTCTTTCTTATGCCAGTTCAAAACTACTGTTGAGACACTAGTAAATTTTTAAATTTCAGTTATTATTTTTGACTCTAAATTTTCCATTTGCTTCTTTTTAAAATAATTTATATCACTTTATTGATGTTGTATAGTCAATGTATCATTACCATCATACTATGTTTTAAATGTCTTCCTTAGTTCTTTGAAGATATTCATACCAACTATTTTGAAATCTTTCTCTGTTAAATTTGATGTCTGGTTGTTCTCACAGACAGTTTCTGTTGACTATTTTTTTTCTGGTATATGGATCATACCTTTTTGATAATTTGCATATCTCATATTGTTGTTTAAAACTGGAAATTTTAGATAATATAACAAATCTGGGTACTTGGTTCTTCTCCATCAGGTCTTGTTATTTATTTCCTTACTTTTTTAGTGACTGGCTGCTTATTTTAATGAAGTACAATTCCTTCATAGCGTGAAACCTCTGCTGTTGCTACTGCTCATGGAGTGCAGCTCTGGACATGCACTTGGGATACCCTGGGAAGTCGGTGGTTTTGGCAGAACTCTCTTTGACTGTCTTCTCCCTGAGCACACTGTTAAACTCTACCAGTTGCTGGCTGATTGCTCTACTGTTTCCAACAATGCGCTGGGGACAAATTGTTTTACAGACTAACCCCAGAATAGTTCAGGCTTCTCTAGAGGAATATTTAGTTCCCAGGTCAGTAATTCAGATTTGTTCTGACACCAGGAGGGCTCTTCTCAACTGTATCTTTCCCCATTTCAATCCAGAAAACTAGCCAGCTTACCATTTAGCCTATATCGCTAATAAGTCTATTAATATCCTTTCACCAAAACTTCTTTTTTTTTTTGAGAATGCCCTTAGACTTGAAATTCTCCATACTCTAATACATATAAAGTTAATTATGCTGGGGAGAAATTTGTAAATATCTGTTCCATGGCTTGCTTCTATTCCCTCAAGTCCCCAGAAAAATCTCTGAGCTATGGCTAAGGTGACAATGACATGCTTTTCTCTGAACACCTCCACATCTGGAGCTTAGCCCTCGGCATAAGGAGAGGGAGGGGCAGGCAACAGCCCAGATTTCAGATCTCAAATTGCCTCTCTCAATGTGGCACCTCTTACCCCATGAGCTAGGGCATGCTGGTCAGGACCCATGGGCTCTCCGTATGCCACCCCCAAAGTAGAGCTCACTTATCAGTGGGAGATGAGCAGAAGAATGGGATTTATTTGGCCACACCTGTCCAGAACTTCGAATCAACAACTGGTCACTGGGGCAGGATGAGAAATGTTCATGTCTTGCCTGTCCCAGGTAGACAGGCCTCTAACTGAGACCTGGGAAGAGAAAAAAGCCTTGTGTTCTTGGCTGTAGCAGTCTGGGGTAAATTTTCTGTCTCCCTGAACCGAGAGGCAAAGGAAGGCTCTAGGCCTCATTTAAATATCACATATTATCATAGTTCTTACCAATTTTAGTAATTTTCTTTTCTTTCTTTCCTTTCCTCACCCCCCCCCCCCGAGAAAGCAGAAGACAAGGAGGGAGAAAGAGGAGGGAAAAAATATTGATTTAGGAAGGAAACATTGATTGGTTTCCTCTTGTACATGACCTGACTTGGAACCAAACCACAACCCAGGCATGTGCCCTGACTGTGAATTGAACTGGTAACTTCTTGCCTTGCAGTCAATGCCCAACTAACTGAGCCACATCAGTCAGGGCTAGTAGATTTTCTTGAATATCTTTTTATTTTCATTTAATGTATGGCCACAGAGTTATTTTTAGAAACTTTACTTTTTTAAAAAGTGTTCATCTGTTTATTGGGGAGAAGGTCTTATAAGCTTCTCATACTGTCATGCCAAAAGTGTAACTCCCAACCTCCTTAATTTTATCTTTGCTATAATATTGAGTTAGTTGTTTTTGTTTTTGTTTCAGAAGTAGTTTGAAACTTTGACCATCAAAGTCTTTTTCAGTCATTTTGCCTACTCTTTAGAGTACAGAAATAGCTTCTAATTCCTAGGTTGTCATTTATACTTACAAATTAGCCTATTCTTTCCTAACCTCATCCCACCCTTATAACATCGAGCTATATGTAACAAAGTGCAATACACAAATATTCTGGGCCTTTTTTACATCTTTTTCTAGATTAGCAGGTTCTGTATATCTGCCTTCCAGGTTGTTGCAAGCAATAGTTTTACCAAATGTTTATCTACTGTGTAATACAGATCTCCAATGTCTTTCTATTTCCAATATTTGTTTCCTTGCTTTCTGCTGCCCAACCACTATAAGCTCCATATTTTATGTTTTTTGATGTGGCAGCTATGTACTTTGAGAAGGTAATTCCTGTTTTAATTAGGTGAGGCAAACCACTAAAACAAACTCAGTTGAAATTTATTTCTTGTCAATATAATAGCCCTGGTCTAGAGATCAGATTAGTGTGGGTCACTACTCTTACTCAAAGTAATAAAGAAATTAAAAAATAGAAAAACTACTTTATGAGTGATATGTAAAATATCTTTCACACAACACAAAACCTAAAATATATTTTTGTCTTACTTAAAAGTAGGAAAGCTTATAAAAACCTCTGAGTCATAGACTTAGAGATTTTGTGGGCATTTGCATGCACAAAGTTTCATTAGGTTGAAAGAGTTTTTAAAGCAGATTTGCAAGCATGTTCAAAAGCATTTACAGAACATGCTAACATTAAAGGGGGGGGTTATTTCCTGAAGTCATTGCATTTCACACATTTTGGAAGAAAAGATACGAGGAGAGAGATACTGGTTTTCCAATTCTCATTTTCACTTAAAGGTGGAATTTCCACTCCATTACTTAGAAGGGAAAATTAATAGGGAAAGGGGCATTTAAGGCTTCTCTCTGCTCTTCGTTCCATCCCATGTTTTGGGGGGATTGTGTCCCCCAATTCATATGGTAATTATTAATCCACGGTACCTCAGAACGTGACTTCATTTGAAAACAGGGCCTTTCAAATTGTAATTAAGGTAAAGTGAGTTCACATGGAGGGTTTAGTCCACGATGGTTGGTGTCCCTATAAAAAGGGAAATTAGGACACAGACAACACAGAAACTTCAGGACAAGCACATGAGAAAACAGCCATTTGCAGCCCAAGAAGAGAGACCTCAGGAGAAACCAGCCCTGACAAGTCACTAGTTTCAGACTTTTATCATCCAGACTGTGAAAAAAATTAATTTCTGTTCTTTAAGCCATTTTTGGTTTGTGGTATTTTGTTATGGCAGCTCTAGCAAACTAATACACATAGTAAGAGAGATAACACATAATCAGTAAGTTTAGGAGAAATAACAGGGCATGTGTGGAATCTTCCAACAGTAAACACTAGCCAGTGAGCAACGCATTTATTCATTTATCCAGAATATGGCTAGTGTGTGGGTCCTGCAGACGCAGTGCTATGTTAGAGGCTGTTAATACAGCAGTGAAACATTTGACTATGCTACCTGCCTGCAAGAAACTTATAAGCTAACGGAGAGAGGAAAATAGAAGAAATGTTGCGTACACAAAAGACACCAGAATATGGAGAAAAGCTGGGTAGCTTGGATTTTTCCCAGGAAAATCTGGGGAGCTAACATCCATATTGACTTGGATCCGGTAGTGGGGGTTGAGGGGAAATGGAGACAGTGGATCGACACAGCCAGCCAAAATAATTTTCTGATCTGCTGACCAAATTCTTTTGATCCTATGGTGTTGAGGGGCAACCTACCCTTGGATAGTAATTTCTTTTGCACGGATAGAAGAGGACTTGGATATGAGCCACAGAGACAATTACTGGCTATGAGTTTCTCTAGTTTTCTAATGAAATGGCTTAGCTATCGCCAAAATTGAACTAGTTAATTGAAGTATACAAATATATAAAGCAAACTCTAAATAATGTACAATCAAAATTAACACAAATCAATATCCCATATAGTTTATTTCTGAGTACAGATGCTACAACAATAATGAGGAAAGCACAGGCTTTGGAAGCAGATTCAATGTTAGATGAAACATACACATGAGTACTAGTGAGAAGCCAACTACCCTTAGGTACTGAGGAGAAAGTAGTGAAAAAGTAAAATAAAACAGACACAGTCCCTGCTACTTGTGAACTTGGACAAGTAATTTAATCTCTCTAAATCTATTTCCTGAGATGATGAATAAGGACCATGACAGTTATTTTGGATAACTCTTACATAGAGTAAATGTTAAAAAGACATTTAAAAGTACTTAGCACAGTGCCTGGCAAATAACTACGTGTTGAATGTTATTTCCTTCTCACTTCTCTCCAACTTTGCTCTCTGCAAAATGTACCAAGCTAAAAGCATCCCTTTGAGTATTGTTCAAATGTGTTACCAAATATCATAATCTTCATAGCCAAAATCTAAGGCTTAAAGAAAGGTGGTTGAATCTTATTTGAATAAATCAGGCATTACATCATCATGGATAAAACTTTTAGGACCTTATCTAGAAGGTATGTACATGTGTATTATTTCTTCTTTATTTTCCAGTACTTACATTCTTATTTTTATAGTATTGGACTCATAGCAAAAGCCAAATTATTTGCTGAAATAGACTAAAAGAGGATGTCACAAAAATAATCAGCAGGCACTGAAATAAAAGTAATACCTCCTTTTACAGCCTTAAGAAGGATCTTTATTTTTACTTACAGAAAATATATATATATACACACACTTGAATATATATTCAGTCATATTCAGTCATATATATAAGTATCTTCCCTTTCTCTAGAAAAAGATAAAAGCAATACAAGATAGAGAATCAATGCCTAGAACCTTCAAAGTGGCATTGAAAATAGTAGGGAACATATGGTTCAGATAACATATCAATATGGGTGAGTTATCTGTATTATATTGAACCAGATTCTCCATGTACAAAAGTGACTCTCAGTTTGGGTAAGTATCTAGGAAGAACTATTCCTTCCTTTTCACAACCTCAGGGAGTAACTTGAAAGTCTTACAGAATCTAACTTACTTTGTCATAATATCAAAAGTTTTGGTTTGGTGCACTATGTCCCCAAATTACTCTCAAGTCCTACACTCTTATCTACAACTCTGAAGTCAATGAATTGCAGACTCTGGAGGCACCATGTTCCTTGCTCTTATCTTTGTCATCCCTTGTCTCCAGCTACTCCACATCCCATGAATCAGAACAATTTTGATTTGAGATAAAGTGCTAGCTGTCAATGGGCTTTCTGCTTTTATTTTAATCCCAAATCCCCCCCAAAAAAGCTTTCTTAAATCTTCTACTTTCATTTCTTACTCTTGAAACAGAATTGGACTGGAATTAGATTTAAGCCATCACTCTCTATCATATTGATAATTTATTTTATTCAATGAAGGGCACAAAGCTAAGCTATTTAGGGAGTGCCAAGGGTGACTGTTATACTCAGATTTAACACCATAAATACCAAGTTACATCTTCATCTTTTTCTCTATACTTTTCACATGTATACATAAATGTATACTTCTTTCATTAAACCATAGTGATCTATGGTCAAATAAATAACATTAAAAAACAGCTTTGTTCCTAACTCATTCAGCTGCATGTAAAATATCCATAGCTGTGATGTGTAATGAAACCACCCTCTGTTTAGAGAGCCCTGCAAAATCTACATGCAGTGGATTTCATTTAAGAAAGAACATTCACATCATTTGAACACAGTGTTAGCAATATAATAAGCTTCTGAGTGAGAACAATCTTCTGGGTAATACCAAAGTTTACTTAAACAGATTGATAACGTGTTCACCAAAAAAATAGCAGGCACAGTTTTCACAGTTTGTTCCCTTCTGTATGACTTACCCACCAAGTATGATAGTACAATTACTGAGCTTCATTGTAAATGAAGCCCAGACCCCCTTATGTGCTCTGATGGGATATCATCCAATTGTAGCAATGGCATTTCTCTTCCTATCACATAATTTTTGTGGCTGTCAGAAAATAAGTACACTTCATTAGAATCAAGATGTAAAGGGGGTACATGTAGAGAAAATAAGGTTTTTAAAAAAAGAACCACATGGTTATTTTTGCTAGCCTTAATGGTTTTCTTCTTCTCCACAGATCTCTTTACAAATCCTTCACTTGATGTTCCTTGATAAGCTTGGCCAAACAAAATCTCTCAGTCAGAAGTAACTGGTCCAACAGCCATAACCTTTCACTCATTTTTTGTTTTTGTTCCAAAGCTACCTTAGTGGTCACTCAAATCATAAATGTGTTAAGTGGGAGTAGTCATAAATAAGCATTTTTTCAGTCCGCTGCCTCACAAATATCTATATTTAAATGACAGGGAGGTTATTTAAGGCCACACTCAACAGGACTTCACAGTTGTTAAAAGTTGGCTTTCTGGTGATTTGATTACAGAAATATGATGGTCTTTTTCTAAAATATTGATGTCCAAATATAAAGTTTATACAAATATATACATACAGATATGAAATATTGCAAATAACAAAGAAAAAATGAAATGTTTTCATAGTAAAATAAAACCAATGGTATTCCTTAACAAATATTTTAAAAAGGGTTTATTTGAAAATGCTTATATTATTTCCATGTAAAATTAGATCAATGTCTTTGCTTATGTTTATTCAAAATTGGAAACAATAACAAAAAGCAGTGAAAGGTACCAAATTCACTTGTGACTTGCACAATCAGGTGAAACTCATTCATACATTTCTTGATTAATCTGAAATATGTAAGAACATGTGTTCTGTGAAGATCCAATGCTTATAGTACAAAGCTTGAAATGAATGAATTTGAGATAAAATATGCCTGCATTTCCATGCAAATAAGTTTAGAAATAATTTTTAAGGTAAATTTGTCCAAATGAATAGTCCAAATGAATAGTAAGTGGGTGTTTCCGAAACTATCTGTTATTTAAATGAGGTCTGCTTTTTTGGAGGACACATTTTTACAGCATGTCTTAACCAATAGAAATAAAGAGCCAGATTATGATGTCTATCACATGTCCAGACACACACCCAGCTGAATATGGCAAAAATTCTCTCAAACAGGGCTGGTCAGACATTCAGAAGAAAAGGCAGCCATCTACACAATGTGCATTGGGAAATACAGAAGAGCATGTGTGCCAAAACTAGGTGTTCCCTTCTTCTTGCTCTTATTCCCATTTCTCCTGTAGCATTTGGAATTCTAACCACTAGCCATCATTTTTGTGCATCAAGGAAAATTTTACCAGAAAGCAAAGATATTATCCAATAAGTCATTAATAAGTCATTAACACCTTACCCTGAAAAAAGGGTAAGGGACAGGTCAACATGTATGAATGACCCATGGATGTGGACAGCATGGTGGGGAATGAGTGTGGGAGCAGGGGTTGGGCTGGGCACGGGAGGGCAAAATTGGGAACATTAGGACATCTACAATAGAATAATAATAAAATATTTTAGAATAAATAAATAAATCAGACATACAGATATACTTAAAGGCCCTGAGAGAGTATAGTACCAAACAGGTAATTTTGATGAGGGTGGGGATTTAAAAACACAAGCATTAGGCCATTTTACAAGAAGAGCCCCTAAAATACCGGGTAGTTTGTCAGGGGAGGCAGAATTTCAGACGGTCATCAATGCAAAGGTTAGAGGAGATGGGGGTGGGAAAAAAACCTATGCAATCATTTCCCCCCAAACTAGCTAATAAAATCTGAGTGTAATTGACAGCCTTTGGAACACTAGTAGTACATGGTTTACACTCTCAGCCTACATAATCCAGGCTCCAGTGACAGCTCCTAATGCTTATTCCTAATGACAATTTTGAATGAGGTATATATTTCTCAGTACCAGCAGGTACCTGATCTTAGTCTGAACCAAAGTGTAGGTACTTAGCAAACACATGTTAACATTTACAGTGAGACAAACATTAAGTGGAAGATGTGTACAATGCCATTGATCACATTATTCATACAAAGCATATGGTCAATTATTGAATTATTAAAGTTGCATCCAGTTAGTTCTGAGACACGTGATTAATGTCGCTTACAATGTGCATGTGTGGTTGTGGAAGGACAGACAACATAATGAATGATTTGACTGAGGTGACTAATTCAGGCAGGTGATCTGACAACCTTGGCAGGTAATCCTGTTCCAACACTTAGACACACCCGCACTCACTGCTGAGTGCTCAGCATCCCCAAGTCCTTTACACTATTAGCCTATAATCACATGCATTGCTCTTATATTCAATAAAGGAGACTTCAAAATAACAGCATTTTATTGAAAATTACACTAGAGGAAATTCTCTGAAGTAAATTAATGATAAAAGAATAAAGCTGTTAAATGAATATATTTTTTCATGCTTCAGGGCTATGTGTTTAACAGTTTTCTAACCATTCATTTATAAAAAATATTTCAGATATTATCTCCTAGAGTTGAAATTAGATATTTAATTGACTGGAGGGAATGAAAGTGGCTCACTTTTAGATATGGCAACTAATTTAAAATGTTTCTATAAAATGCTTCATAAGACCACCATCAACTCAAATTCTTGGCAAACATTCATGTGTGTATATATAGTTGTTTTTATAAATGTCATACTGTAAAAGCTAACTCCTTGAGAAACATGTTTATCTTAATTAGTAAAGTCAACAGACTTCTAATGGGAAGAAATGGGTATTTTTCTCTGTGGTATCCAAGGCATCAAAGGCCCAGTTCTCCTGCCAAACCAATCTTCCTTCCTGCCTGTCTTTCAAACCCAGGTGATTGCAGACAGCTGAACAGGCATTTTCCCCAAAGCCTCTGTTGACCTGGCTTCAGTGTCTCTCTCTCCCTCCCCCATCTCTGCACCCCTCTCTCCCCACCTCCCTCTTTTTCCCTCTCTCTCTTTCTCTTTCTGTCTCTGTGTCTCTCCTCTCTCTCTTCCTGTGTGGTTTTCTATTTTGCCTTTTTTGTGTTTTTGCCTCAGGAAAACTAGGGATATTCATGACACTGAGGCAAATAATGTGGAATTAACTAAATTCTTGAGGCCTTATCCTAGCAACAAGACCATCACCATCTGTTCTGAAGACAAGCCAGCCATTATCCACTACATTCTTTATACAGACTCCATCACCTGTGAGGGAAAAACACTGCTCCTTTTGGGGTTCTCTCTTTGTCACAGAGAAAGTGGTCTGTGTCCTTCTGATGCAGTAAAACCTAAAGAAAGCAAATACAACTAGGAGCATGTACAGCCAATTTAAAGAGACTTATCTGAAGGCCCTAAAAGAGCATTCCAAAATATCTGATAATTGTCATCTGTGCATAGTAAAACTGGACAAAAGTATATTGTGGATATTGCTCAATAGCTGTTTTATTTTTTAAATTAGAAAAGAACAAATGGAATGTGTATCTGTAGTTTGGTACTAAAGTAATTGTAATATTTTTGCATTTATTTTAAGATCAAAAATTGAATTCATTTCACCTTTTCAAACCACATCAAAATTTATGTTTTGAAAATGGCATTAAAATGTTATTTCAGTGACTTCAGGGTAAGAATCAATCTGCTTAGACAGCTAGTTCAATCCAGGATGAAATTTTTTCCTTGGGAAAATGTTTAAAACATTAAAGACAGTAGCTTGGTTATACTTTATGGAGTAAAATTTATATGATTAGGAATAAACAAGGTCTATTTCTTCTCTCAAAATATTTTAGTACAAAGGAAGACAGTATCTGTAGAGAGACATCTGAAAACCCCAGCCAGAGTCTGAAGTCCAGATAAGGGAAAATAGGAGACAATGCTACATGATTTTCTTCCTAGAAAAAAATATACCTAGAGATGTAATCCAATAAGTTAGGAAAAATAGATCTATTGAAGGTCTACTATGTACCAATCACTATGCAATGTGCTTTGAGGTGTTTCTTTTTTATTTGACATGGTTTTTAGTAAAAGTACACCAACAAATAAAGTGTCCCTCACATCCTAGAAAATATTTGCTCTATAATTATCAGTAAGATTTGTTTGACGTTTATTTTTTAAATCTCTTTTATTTACTCTGTCTAATATGATCCTGATTAAGAGAGTGGCAGGCAGACTGAGTAGTCATCTCCATCACCCATTTAAAGATGAGGAAACCCAGGTTCAGATAGGTGGCCTGGTTTGCTCAGGGCTCCCTAAGTTAAGAATCTAAAATCTATTGGGTCCAAATTTAAGACTTCACTCTGCCTTTTAAAAGGCATTGTTTGCAGTTTGCCCATCAAAAAGGGGAATACAAATGAATAAGAAGACTCAAGCCAAAGCAGTGACAGCTCTTCATTCTCTTGGACAGATCACTGACTTACCTGTTGGCTGATGTTCAAAAACAGCATGTGTGTCTTACATAGACTCCATTTGCATGAGCCAATGTTCCTAAAGTTACCTGTAAAATATGAACTGGAGTTACCAGTGTGGTTGTAAATAATCTTCCTTTTAGACTGCACCTTGTATTCCTATCACTGGGCATGAAAAATTTCCTGCATGTTTCTCACATGGCTTTTGCTAAAGTATTTCTAGACACAGACACAATTGAAAATCTTCACCAGTGATTCTGAGAAGCAGCTAAGTCATTCTCTTCATCCCATCTGTGAATTTGATTAATCTAAAGGGAACAAAATCCCAATGTTTGGCTAGTTTCAATGAATAGAAGAAACACAAATGTCTGGTCATACCACTTCAGAATAGAACAAAAGCACACATGGGAACTGAGTAAGATGTACAGTGAGATCACTGAAGGACATTTTGAGCCCACAAATAGGTATTAAGATGGTGTAAGAAAAACAGATTCCGGAATAATTGCCTCTAGCCAATTGGGGCTACTTGAGTATATAAAAATATTATAAAATAAAATATTTATCAAGATATAAAGATATGTGCAGGATGAATCATAGGTGCCACAGATATGCAAAGTGGGATGAGAATTGAGTAACATATTTTACCAATGTATTTAATTCCATTTTAAGCTAAAAGAAAATAATTTTTCAGAGGATTATTTCCCTCAAGCAAGATATAACTAATATGAGTACAAAAGCAGTTATGCAGAAATCATTATTCCCAATCCTAACTTTCAGATGAATTTAGAACAGTTGTTAATAATGCTAACAGTGATGTTTTGGTCTCCCTGTGGCCTGGTGACCTTGCTTTCTCTGTTCCTTTAATATAGAATATAGACTTTCCTCACAGTCCCTTATAAACATGTGCTGGTGGTCACAAAGGGGAATGGAAGGGAAAATAATAGGATGGACCAGCAAACAAAGGAAATGGCATTTATACTCCTCAATTGTAAAACTGAACACGGGATATAAATATCTTGTCCTCGTAGCTGGAGTGACCAACCATGCTGGTTCACCCAGAGTTTGGCCCAGATGCTGGATGAGCACCTCAGTGCTACAGCAGGGATATCCCAGGCAAACCAGAGTAAGTTAGGCACCTTCCTTAGCTGTGAAATAAGTCTGTTTGAGGTTTAATTTGGCACCACTACTTAAAGTCTTTAACATTTATAATAAGATGTTTTAGGAAAACAGGACTAAAGAGGATCTAGGTATCTGTCTTAAGAGTCAAGAGCTCCAAAATGCACATGAGTGGCAGAAGTGTGGGGTTTCAAACTTATTAATTGTTGCAAGTAAATGTCTGTGATATTTGCCAACACCAAGACCACTGCTGGCCTTACCTCTTGAGTCATCTCAGCTCTATCGGAAGTGATTTGTCTTTCTTCGGTTTCGGTCTGCTGCTGAGTTATCTACTCACCCCGTTATGCCTCCTCTTCCCTTTCCTAAGCAGGAATGCCTAATAATTTGATAAAAAACAATCCCCATCCCATGACTTTTTTTAAATAACATGGAAATGCTGCTCTACTGTTCCAGGGAAGAAATAAAATTCAACGGATCCTATTGGATGTTGTCAGGGCATCAACTCATTACACCTTAAGTTGATTTTTAAAAGGGGGGAAAGTATTAAGAACTTATCCTGTCTTTAGTTACATTGAGGTAATTAAATAATGAAAGAAATTTCTTTTAGAAAAATTCTAATAATTTACTACAGACAGAATGATAAAATTAGAAAAATCAGCACTTGCAACCCTGTAAAAATGATGGGTATAAGCAATGATCATCAATGAATATAAAATAATTATTGAAAAGTTATTGCAGAGCTTTAAAACACTTACTGAAAATTTGTTGCAGAACTTTTATTCAAGTTCAAAATCATTTAAAACAGGGCAACTACACTTATTGGGTTGATAACTTTGTAAAGTATATAAATGTTTAATCATTATGTTGTATACCTGAAACATATGATATCATATCTCAACTATAATTGAAAATAAATTAAATTAAATTAAATAAGTAATTGGAACTTTTATTGTAAAAAAGATAAAACAATATAAAGTGAATGTTCCTTTTCAAGAAAAAAAAGAAATAAAATGGGTTAATCAATTATTATAAGCATCACAAAAAAGGCATACACAGAACCCTGTATTAAATGTTCTGGCCTGAAGAAATTAAACCAAAAATCTGTAACTAACTGTAGCAAATGCCTTGGGTTCTCACATCTCATCCCTCTGCCCACCTCTGATCTCAGCTGCGGTTCTGAGGAATAGCTCCAATTCACTGTATGCAAGCATCAGCTTCCAGGAAAGCTCCCACCAAAGGGACAGGGGAGTCAGTGGTAAGTTCCAGAAGTGTTCTCTAAGCTTCTCAGAGGCCCCCACAAAATAGAGCCTTGCGGTCATCAGCAGGTACCTTGACAATACAACCTTAAATGATATTTCTTTCCTGGCTTACTATCTCCACTACCTTAGTCTTCTTGTGGAGTCACTTTCCAAATAAATAATGCTCCTTATTGTAAGTCCTGCTTTCAGAAAGCTTTAGCTAAGTCATTAATGAAGCCTACATCTAATTACCTATTTCCAAGAAGTACAGGAGATAAAGGAACAGCTCACTGTCAGCTTAAGAAATGTCCAATGTTCCCAGGACGAATGACTGGTATTTCTAACAAACTGACAGCATGAAAAAAAGGGACAAGAGAGAGGGGTGGAGGCAGGGAGGGAAAGAGGAAGAAGCCTTTTAAAGAATTAAAAAAGACCTAAAATATAATAACCAAATACATTATGTGGAGTTGCTGAATTCTTATTTGAGTATACCAACAATAAAAAAATCTCAGAAATGTAAGTGGGGGAATTTAATATAAACTGAGTATTAGGTGGTGTTGAGAAATATTTGTTAATTGTGTTAGGTTGATTAGCAGAAGTGGTTATATTTTTTAAAGCTGTACCAGATGAAACATATTAAAGTATTCATGGGTGAAATAATGATATTTTGTCTAAAATTATTTTAAAATATTCCAGTGAAACCAAAAAATAAAAAAGTAAGGATTAGATGAAATCAGGTTGATAAAAAGTTGATAATTGTTGAAGGTGGTAATAGAAATAGAGAAATCACTATCATCACTATTATCTCTACTTTGGTTGATGTTTAAAATTTTATGTAATGAATAGTTAGCAAATAAAGATTTAGTGGCTTGAAAAGACCCTGAATTAAAATGCATAAAATAAATAAAATAACATCAACTTTAATTTATGTCTAATTTAGTGGACTCAATCACCTAATCTAACCCGTCAATTTTGGTTTGATGCCAACTGTGAGGGATGGGGATGAAGCCAGTGCAGGGACCACAGTGCTACCACCGCTAGGAACAATTCAGGAACCAAAATGTTTGTCGCCTTCTTTGTTACCAGGAACAAATTTCCAGGAAAGTTATTTTGTCACTGGTGGGCACACTCTGAAGGCCTCCTGTTACAGACTGAACTGATTGTGTTTCCTCAAGTCTCCTATGTCGAAATCCTAACCCCAAAGTGATAGTAGATGGAGATGGGACCAGGAAGAGCGCCCCCAACCCCTGCCCTCCAAGAGGGAACAGAATACACCAATACCTTGATCTCTGACCTCATAGTTTCCAGAACTGTGACAAGTGACTGTTGTTTAAGCCTCCCAACCACCCATTTCATGGCATTTTATTATACCTGCTCAAGCAAACCAGGCTACCTCCCCAATTTCTCTGTGCTGAGGAGACAAAAAATTATTTAAATATTAGGCTAAGTTAAATATAATTAGAAAAATAATAAAAGGAAAATAATACCTTATATTTATATTTTGAAAGTGTTTTCAAATGCATTACTTCTGTTGATTCCTAAAGAATCCCCAAGAGTAGAAGTTATATGTATAAAGTCAAATGGCAGAGATTACGAATCATGTAACAATAGCTGCTTTACATTTTGCTTCTCATATGGGAATGGAGAGTTGACCATAGTTGGAAATGTAACACCCAACAGGGAGCTTCTTGAGGGAAAGGATTTTTAGAAGTATTCCTTTTTGTATCTCTAGCACATAAAAAAGCATTTGACACATTGTAAACACTTGATAAATAGCAGTGCTTAAATTTCTTTTTTGTTTCTTTTTTTAAAGATTCCATTTATCTAATTTTGGAGAGAGGGGAAGGGAGGGAGGATGAGGGGAGAAAATATCAACATGAGAGAGAAGCAGTGATCGGTTGCCTCTCGCATGCATCCCTACTGGGCACCAAACCCACAGCCCAGGTATGTGCCCTGACTGAAAACCAAACTGGTGACCTTCCACTGTGGGGAACAACACCCAACTAACTGAGCCACACTGGTCAGAACTAATGCTTAAAGTTCTTTAACTCTTTGACTTAAGTAGCAATTAGATCATCTGTCTACTCTCATCATCACTGCCATTAAATCAGTCTAAACTAACATCACTGTCTTTTCTGGAATTTCTAACAGGTCTCCTCACATCCACCATTGGAAATACCAATTACACTACAGGAGGTGTACTTTACAAATGCAAATATGGCCTTACAACAGCACCCACCCACATACACACAGGTGTACCTAAAACCATTCAATTATGATTCATAACTGTAGGGCTATTATTTTCTAAATATGTTATTACATATTTATTTTGATCATTTGATTAATAAATGTTTTACCTAACAGACTTCAAACCCTATTCAGTGGGGGAAGTGGGTGGAGGGGGACAAAGGAGGAAAATCAGGACAACTGTGATAGCATAATTAATAAAATATAATTTTTTAAAAAAACATTCTTAGTGTAGGAACTGAGTTTGTTTTGGTCCACATCTCTATTCCCAGGCTCTAGCCTAGGACACAGTGTGGGGCAAAAGCAGATTTACAGTCATGAGTATGCAAAATACAGAGTTTATTCTTATATTACTATTTATTCATTATTGTATTATTTTTCCTACAAACAACCATAATCCTATTTTGACCACCCTATATAGTGGTCAATAGTATTTGTCAAAATAATTCATCCAGTTGCCAAATTTCAACTCGCTTTGAGTTATTTTAGCATGCTGGCTCTATTATCCAAAATAAACAGGTAAAATAAAATAGTGGAGGAATATTATCATCAAATTAATAGAATTGCTTCTGCTTGCTAACCAATCACTGCAACACCCATAAGGTCGCAACTTATTATTAATAGAAAAGCAGCAATTATATCTCCTTGACCCAGAGTGACCCTGCCTGTCAATTCAAGGGATGTACTGAAAGAAATCCATTATTTTGCCTTTACCTACAATGGTTATATAAAAATTGAAAGTATATTTGAGAGCTTTCAGGAGCACAAACAATTCTTTATGGTCAATGTTCAGTACAGAGAAGCAAAAAAATGTTCTCATCCTAGTAAAAATTTGAGTCATTGGATGTTTAGGTCTTTGGCAAAACCCACTCTACAGGAAAAAAAAAAAGGTAAGCAGATAGAAAACTCAAACTTACCACAGGTAAATTTCAGAGCATGTTATTTGAAAGCAAAGTAACTTTGAAGACTATTCACAAACCATTTGCGTTTACTGTCAGCCCCAGGGCATTTCAAAGGCCATGGGTTTCTACCTCATTCCATGATACTCCTGGAGGGAATGCATCTTTTCCTTCTCTCACTGGTACCATATCTCCTGTCATCATCGTCCATGTACTGTGTGTTTCTCTTATGGGATTATAAACCTGTGAGTTCAAGATCTGAGTCTACGCATATTGTCTGGGTAACAGTATGTGCTGTAGTTCAGTACCCCTTTGTTGAATGCTGTGACCTAATTTACAAAAATTTAATTCATACTGTTCTGGGACAACATCCATTGTGTCAAGCAGGAGATGGCACCAATGCACATGAGCCAAAAGTGTCAGGAAAAAAAATAGTCATTCAAGGAAGGACTGGTCTACATCCGCTAAATGATGCATGGGCAGAGTTTATCTTTGGAGTTCTGCTTCCGTGTTCTCAGCTCTGAACACCTTTGTTAATGCTCCTCTCAGCTCATCACCCCATCCTGTTCATGAGATTAAAAAAATATGATGAGTTTACTTGTATGTATTAATGCAATGAACAATGTAAAGCATCTAATTAATTTTTTATCAGTTTAAAGTCAAACTTTATTTGTAGAGAAGGTCATTAAATTACAACAACTTGAGATATTATAATGGAATAAATTCTTGGAAAAGTTTTTATTGAATAAATTTTTAGAAAAGTGTTTACTATCTATGGAAAGATGCTGCTTAAAGTTCATAGAGTGTTACAATAAGAAAGACCTTCAGATAATTTCTGGTTTAACACTCCTACATTCAGAAAGGTTAAGTGATGTTATTAATTACTGATAAAGGATATTGGTTGAGCATTTCCTATACTGGGCACTGGGCAAGGCACTTGAAACACAAAGATGAATAGGAGTTAAGAACCTGCTCACAATGAGTTGCCAGTGCAACAAGGCACAAAAACCTCCAGGCTGAGGAGAATTATGTCTTCAGCATGTGGAGGAGATATTTGCAGAACTCAGCATTTTGAGAAACCATGGCTTCTCACTGATCATCCTGATGAGCATATTAGTATCCATGGCCTCCTCATGTCTCTCCACACGTACCATTGTTTTAGAACATATTCCATCTGAAAAGAAATAATTCCCTGAAGGGTACACATTTTTAATATAAATAGTACCCTTTCTTTTTGCAATTTTGATTTTTTAATACATAGTCTACTGTTACCAGAACAACCACATCCACCAAAATTCATCTTAAAGTAACTATAGAATCCCAAACAGATAATGAGTTCTTACAGAGTTTTCCCAGTTATGGAGAGGAAATCATTAGTAATTTAAGACAGAAATAAAGAAATCATCTAATTAATGTATTCAGAGATGAATCTTAATGTCCAATTATTCTACTCATTTGACACAACCTAGTAACAACATAACATAGTCAGTAACATTGGATTAATGTTGGAAGAATTAGAGGGAAGGTAGCCAAATAGAGGAAGGGACTGATTTTTTTATTCCTTTTTTTTTAATATACAAGAAGCAAATCTCTCGCCTAAGTTTATCATAGTAAAAAAAAGTAAATCCACAGAATTAACCTGAAAACCATACTGTGCTAAAAAGTCAGAAATTCTTCACAATTAAAGCTTACAAAATATCATTTACACAGAGTCTGTCAGTTCAATTCATTAAATATTAACAAATGATTTTTCTATCATTCAACAGTCTCTTAGTTCAGCTTCATTGATTGATTTAACCAATGTCTATTTAAACATGTATAATTTCCATATTTTGTAATTGGTCCAATATTAAATGATACTGACATAGAGTAAAAAGTTAAAGTACCAATATTATCACTTCTATATCCATGCTCCCATTTCTTGAAGTGTTCCAAATTTTTTAAAAACTGTTTTTCAACATTTAATGATTTTTGTTAAATAATACATAGCATTAGCAGCAAAATATTTGAGAGTGCACAAAGGTATTGCAGCAGAAATCTGCCCACATTTCTATCCCCTAGTCTCCCAGTTCTCTACCAAAGAAAATATGTATATATACTCAAATATATTTTTTTATAAAATGCAATCACCATAATCAATAGCTGGTTATATTTTAAGATTGTTTAACCGCATCTCACTTTCACTATTTCCCTCATTAAACAGTATAAAACCAATAAATGTGTTAAGCAAATACATTTCAAAATAAGAATATCAAGAATGTTTTAATTTTTTTAAAGATAAACATATCCTCTGGTTATTTCTATATTCAGCAAAGTTTCATTATTCTAGAAGATATTTTTAAACTGATCTGTAATATAACTTCTCTTTATGGTATCTCTCTCTCTCTCTGAAAACATTTAAATCATTTTTTGTTTTTTATTGTTAACGTTTTGAGCAAACATCTACCCACTTTGCTCCATCAGTTGGGCCAAGGATGTTGTCAGTGCAGCATGAGGTTTTAGTGAGATGCTGCAGAGTCACAGGCGTGTCTAAGATGACTAATACACATGTAAATATCTGAAGAGTCTGTCTATCCACAAATATCCTGAATTACAGTTTCATTCAGAGTACACATAAAATCTGACCTCAAGAAA
The DNA here is from genome assembly GCA_004027475.1 of Anoura caudifer. Lineage (NCBI taxonomy): Eukaryota > Metazoa > Chordata > Mammalia > Chiroptera > Phyllostomidae > Anoura > Anoura caudifer. The sequence goes on along the minus strand of PVKU01000136.1, from coordinate 474,852 downwards.
TATAGACTATCTGAAGAGATGCAATGCATGTAGATGACATAGATATGGCATTGTTCTTAGGGACCAATGGACAACAAAAAATGCAAGGATTCAAAGGAGAGAAAATGACCACTATAGGCTAATTGTCAAGAAGGTTTTTCTTTTATTTTTAGGAGAACGGGGCTTAAACTAGGCACCCAAAATGTGTGTAAAAGACAGATTTTTTTAAAAAAGAATAGCGTGCACAACAGCATGAGGATGGAGATCTGGAAGGCTGTATAAAGGATAGTGAGTCAGCAGTGTGGTTGGAGTAAAAAAAAGTAATAAATGGGAGTAAAGGAAAATCAGGTTAGAAAAGCAGTTTGGAATCACATTACAGGAACCTGGGAAAGGCTAGTTAAAGAACTTAGACATTATGTGTCAGCAGGGTACAGCTAGCGGTAATTTTCAATGAGAGATGACACGATAAGAAATGATAGCTTTAAAAGATTAGGCTGAGGGTTTAATTTTTTCTGTTCATTCATGTTTTCATTTATTCAACAAATATTGATTCCAGTATTTGAATACTCAGGCATTGTACTATAAATACAAACAAAGATAAGCAAGATACATTTCCCATGCTCAAAGTGCTTTTATTCTAGAGACAGAAGTGAAACAATCTTTGCCATTTACTGTGATAGGTAGCATGACGAAACACCTCCACGAAAACTTTGAATGTAAAGAATAGTGACTTCCAGGTAATACTAGTGATCAGGGAAAACCCTGGCAGAGCCAATTCTGAAACTTACACTGGAGGGATCAGTATAGTTTACTATGTGGACTTGGAGAAGGAGAGGCAATGAAGACATTTTAAGCACACAGGAAATATTCATGCAAAGTCAATAAAGCATAGCGCAGTGGAATTCTCTTTGTTACCCAATGTCATGTCACTTTGGCCCATCTGTCACTTCAGCTGCAGCTATGATATGTAGTTCTGTGCAGTGTCATAGCTATCATCCCACTCAAGCTTCAGGGACTTCTTGAAAGTCCTAGAGGCCACGTAGCCTCTTCACAAACACAATCTGGAAGTGTTGGGTTGTTACACCCAAAGGCATCCTTCAACCGGTGGACAAATGACTTAGCCTCCTGCACTTCTGATAATTCTGGACATATTATAGATATCTCAGGCATTTTAAGGAATGAAGCCCTATTGCCCATTTCTGGAACTTCAATTACATATCCTAACAAAAACACCCTATCTTTCTATTCTTGCCCCTCATGCCTGCTTTTTTATATAATTATCCAAATAAACTCCCTGCCACCAAGTCTTTGCCTCAGGCTCTGCTTTTAATAGAACCCAAATAGAGAAAAAAAGTAATTTATTCAGGATGATTGTAGAGAAGTGTGTGGTAGTGATGAGAGGGGTCATGTGGATGGGGAAGAATAGTTATTCTTGAGACTGGAGAGAGCTTTGTGTGTTATGCTAAAAAGTTTGAATTTTATCTAAAAGCTTACAGGGAATCATTAAATGATTCAAAACAAGATGGTAATATGATCAAGATTTTTGTTTTGAAAGATCTCCCTGGCAACATGTAAAAAGTATGAACTGAACATCCAGGACTGAGAACTGAGAGGCTTATGTAGAGACTAGATGGTGATCACTACTAGGTATTTTGAGTCTTAATTAAGGAATTCACTGTAGGGATGAATATGGAAGATAAAGACCATCTGCTTTTATTGTTTGGTTAAATACATGGAGTGAGAGCTAGAAGACTGTCTGATTTGGGCCAATGTCTGAGTAGCAATGTTACTCATCCATAAATACAGGAGCAGTAGATTGTGGAGAGAGGTAGAATGAAATTATTTTCCAACATAAAACTTTCATTAGGATTTTAATCAATCACGTGAAATTAGTCCATGACCCATAGTTCTTGGCAATAAACCTATAAAGTGCAAATATTTATGGAACTTACTAAGTTCTACGTAATTATAACTTATTCAGTCAAAGTATCCTCATGTAATCATTTTAGATACAAATCAAGGTATCATCAATTGAAAAGTTTTCAATTTCTCCACACAACTAGTTATTCTCAAGCTTTAAGAACAGCAAAAGCCCCTGAAGGGGTTGTTAAAATACAGATTATTGGGCCTCACCACCATGTGTGTGATTCAATTGGTCTTGGAAGGGCCTAGAAAATCTGCATTTTTCACAAGCTCCCAGTACTGCTGATGCTGGTTGTCCAGAGGCCCTCCTTTGAAAACCACTGCATTAATAGACCCTAAACAACTTGTGGACAGAGATTGTGTGTCACTGATTTCCTTATGCATAACATCTACCATCTAGTAGAATCTCAACGAATGTTTATGGGAATGAATGAAAGACTATATTATTATATTATTGTATGTGATGTAACTAAAAATTTTAACTAATTTGGACAATTAACTGCCTCATTCAAGAGTCTTCTTGTTACTCCCACTTATAAGGAAATTAATAAATCAAGAAAATATTAAGTAATTGCTGTCCCATTTGCTGAAAATGGAAAAGCTGAACTCTGTGTTGTCATGGATACAGTATTCTATTTTCAGTACTAGTCGTGTCCTACTTGTTAATGACTGTTACAGTAACCAATAAGAAAATAACACTTCACTCACCACATTTCATTAAATTTAACACCTCATATTAAGCTTAATGGGACAATAAGAACAAAGTTCTGCTTGCCAATTGTTTACAGAATCCCACCATTTTCCTGCAGTTAGTGACTTACACAGCATCAATCTTTATGAAAAGCTCCCAAAATAAAAAGGAGATAGGAAAATAAAAGCTTTTGTTGACTTAATAATAATGACCTCTTGGTCAGACATTTCCTGACATTTAACCAATAGTTGAATTAAAAGACTCTACTGCCTTTGATTCAGGGTCTCTGCTTCTACAACAGATTATTACCGCAGGAAATGCCCTTACTTTCCAACATTATATATTTAATAGAAGAGAAAGAAAAATAAATCCTGAGCACCAGGGCCTTCAAATGCATGTGCTTTATAGTAGTAAATGCAAAATATGGGTGGAGAATGGACAAAATCACTTAACTTGAATAAAATTCTTCACAGTTTGATTTTGATGCCAATCACAATAAAATAATCACCTTCATCATTGAAATCTGGGATTGTGTTACTGTATTTTCAAGGAAAATTGAGCTGTGAGGGTAAAGACCTCCATAATTTACAGGGAGGGAATAGATTATAAACAAACAGTTCAGGCTCCAGGAGAAAAAAAAAGATAATTAAATACATTAATGATGCATACATCTGAGCATAAGACCAAAGAAATACTGGAAAATATAACATCATTTAGAAGTCAAGGGAAATAAATGGGGAAGGAGAAAAGGACAGATAACTCAGAGGGACTGAATAAATCTCAGATAGGATATAAAAGACTGGAAACAGATGTTTATATTAAACTGCCAATGGAGTGATGAAACCATACAGATTGTGGTACCAATTTAACTGGAAAAAGCTATGGCGAGCAGACAGAGATTTGAGTTGGGGCTCTATTTTCCACCAGTCAACTAAAAGAGGTGGCTGCTGCTGCTACTGCTAATGATGAATACCATATGCTAGCAAGAGACATAGCCAGTGTACTCTGCTCTGTGTGTTGGTTTGGGGAGATATGTGTAATTTTCTTTATCTGATACAAAATTAATGCAGCTTCAAATAACTGCATACAGAATGCCTGAAGAGCCCATACCGCTTCTCTTTGAAAAAGAGTCAGTTATTTGAAAATGTTTTCATCTCAATTCAATAAGGCAGGTAAAGTAGTTTCACCTGATGTAACCATGCTATTGACCTAGTTGTCTATTTTACTTTTACAGTGGAGAGGAAGCCTACAACAGAAGAGTCAGATAGTCAAATATGATATTTAATAACAACAAACTCTCTGCTTACAGTCTTCTTTAAACGAGCATACGTGTGTTCTGTACATATGTTACAATAATTTACTTAGTGTATCAGCAACAAAAGGATTCAAACCTTGTGTTCTAGTCATCAATTTAGTTTCATGCTGAAAAATGTTTCCACATATTAAAATCTCAGCCTTGACTGGGTGGTTCAGTCAGTTGGAGTGTCGTGCAGCATACCAAATGTCGCGGGTTCGTTCACTGGTCGGGGTGTGTATGGGAGGCAACTGATCAATGTCTCTCTCACATCAATGTTTCTTTCTCCCTTCCTCTCTCTCTAAAATCAATAAACATATCCTCAGGTGAGAATTAAAAATAAAAATCTTCAAAAAATACTAGAATTGGCAGTGTGAGTTTTGTTGGTTCATTTGTTGTTTTCTTGAAGGGAATATTGTGTCCAAATCCAAGTTTAAAATAAACAAATGGTCAAGGTACAAGAAAATAAAAGGACAACTGAGAGAAATGGTGTGTAAGAGGTTTATTTACTCTTTCGAAGCCAGTTTATAAATGCCTTAATTCTGAGGTGAACACCTAGTTATTCGGATCAACTCAGCAGGGAAAAAAAATGAAAAAAACGAAACAAAAGCCCTGGTTATTTCCTTTCAACATTTGACAAACAAAATGACTGATGATTTGATTTTTTTATGTCCCCATCATTATATTAATGTTATATAGACATGGTCTAAGTGTTCGTTCTATATTTTTCCTCCAAAACTCATTAAAATATGGAGAGTAGAAAGGGAGAGCCACAGAATAACTTTAAAAATATTTTGGTAGTCCTCATTAAGAAGAGTTTAAGTACCTTGGATTTTATTTTATTACATGGTAATAAAATTCAGCCAAAGGAGAGATATTCAATCTGGAACTCAAAGGCCAAATACAAGTGCTGCTAACTCATAACCAATGATCCTTTGACCGAGTGAGTAAACTCCAGGCTGAGGAAGCCTGTTGCCCCAGAAAACCATCTGCACTGTTTAAGCTACTACTTTTTTTTATATAAATGGCCTCTGCTTACCAGCTAAAGTTTCTTTTAGACCCATTAATATGGAAAGAAATAAAGGAAAAAATACTTCTGACAGAATGTGAACCTCTTAACAAATATTATCAGATAAATGTTAATATTGTTTTTACTAACCTAATTCTGTTTTAAAAAATGAAAGAAATGGGAAACAAAAGAAAGAAAAGGATGAATACCCCCAAACTGCAGGAAAATCAGAAAAACTGAGAAAAAGGAACCGTTTGTAGAGACAGATTATGCTGCCTTTCAAGCGACTGTCATTTCATTCCTCGCTATAGGCCTGGGACTTATTTTCACTGCTCAAACAGCCTTTCGGATCTCTAATATCAAGGGCAAACCCGTATTACTTGACAGCATTCCAAACTTGTCTGTTGGAAAGATTTAAACCACCTGACTCTGTCTTCTGCTGCTGGTCTAGTGCAGCCACGCGCCGAGGGCCTAAACGTAGGGCTCCTCCCAGAGAATATACGCGATCCTTTCCAGTGCCCCCTGCGCCAGAGTTCACCTTCAGACCCCTTCAGACTCACCAGTCCCATTGACATTTATAGCAAAGGTTTGCATTCCTCACTAAGAAGAACAATTAATTGGTCTCTGCGGAAAAGTTTTACAAATGCTCCCTGGGCAAACTAGAGACCTGGGGCTTGCTTCAGAAAGGCAGACGGACAACGAGCCCTGCTCCACCCCCTCTATCCTGCTTGGGTTCCAAGAATCAACAATGAACTAGCAAGTGTGGAAAGAAATTAGAATTGTAGAAGTGCCAAAGGTATCCCTTGGAACAGTGTGAATATTGTGTTGTCATGTAAAAGAGCCCTTGAAAGATAAAGGAACCAAGTCCAATTATATTACTGGCTTCATGTTCATCTGAATCACTGTCTAACTTCAGACTTCCAATGATATCACAGCGCCTGCAATAATTAATTCACCTCTTACTTCCAAAACCATGTTGGAAAATTAATTCCCAATGCTAAAATTAATTTGGCAGCAGAACACATTACAATTTTGTAGGTTACCTGGCAATCATTTTGAAATGTTATCTTGGGTGAAATGCAGTCCTGTGTCTTCCCCACAGATGTAGTCTGTCTGGTCTTGTGGACTTTATTTCTCAGTATATTAAAGAAAACATACCCCCTTTTGATGTTTTTATAAAGAAATACAAGTTATCTTTCATAAACATTTGTACAGATGCAAAAATATATTTTAACTACAAGAAAAACAGCACTAATTTTTAACTACAAATAAGCAAGAATAAATATTATACTTAATAAGAAAACCAATTAAAATTAAACCTCACAAATAAATAGGAGAGAAATCTTACTGTTATTGCATGGTTTTTTGCAATATTTACTGTTATTGTGGTTTATCATAGGAGAAACATACATAATAATTTAATCCCATCTTAAGGGCAGCTCTGCTGTAGCAAACTGTTTTAACCAGAAGGTAAACTCTGGGAACTGTATATCAGAACCCAGGAATCACCATTTAACACCATAAAAAATCTTCGTCTATGATCAGCAGATCTGTCAACACAGAGAAAACATATTGAGGCATAAAAACAGTTACAAGGATTGGAATACCAGGTGCAATAAAGTAGAAGTGTTTTTTCATCATTATAATATTTTGGCCACAGAGGTTGTTTTGTATATTTGTTCGTTTTTTGCTTCACCATGTGCAGACTCAGAGAGAACTCAGACCTCTCTGATGAACTCTCATTTGGGCTGCTCCAGTCCCAAGAAGAGGCTAATTGTATGAACACTGCAGCAGAAGACGGTGGACATAGCTGGCTACCCTTTCCTTTGGCAAAGAACGGTGATGGCCTTACCATCCTTCTGTTTATGGCAACACAAACTACTTTATTTGAAAAGTCACTCATTTCTATGATTGCAACGGACATGTTTTCATCAACAGAGCAGTTCAGGAGGAAAAAATTATTTTATTAGCTAATTTTCCTTTCATGAATTAGGGATTTTTCTCTGTGCAGAGAGAAACTTCAAACCCCTCCAGAAATGGAAGCATGCCCATGGCTTGACTACGACAGATCAAGTTTCCAGTGGGCTAATAACCTGCTCCAGTGAAAACATATTTTTAATTTGCTTTTAGGGTTATTTATTTTTTATTATTACGCTAAGGGTTTATAATTTAATGTCAAACATAATTTTGCACGAATTATGTGACTGTACTACGATGCAGTAGATAAGCTCAGTGTGCCTGGTTGGCATGGTCTCAAACGATGTTTTTGAGAAAATGGATCACCATTTGGCAAGTTGCCATTCCATAAACTGCTCAGTAGAACTTTAAAAGGAAAGAGTTGCAAAGAATTTTCATGTTTCACAAAAACTATTTCTAGTAATATTAAAAGCAGAAAAAATTACTCTTATTGCTTTCTATTAGAGGTAACATAAATTGTATGAAGCCAATTAAGAAATTAAGAGGTTTCCAATTAGAAATTGCAAAGTCATATTTATTGTAAGTTGTCAACCAGCCAAGTGGAATAATATTTTTAAATGAGAATATTTGTTTAAAAATACACTAGTCATCATAGTGCTCCAAGTTTTATGATCAGTTTGGTAAACATTTAGGAGCATGGCCAATGTGCGAAGTATTACACCAGAAATGGGAGACACAAAAGTAAAAACCATACTGCCACAGCCCTCAGGTCATTCACTGGCGAGGAGACACGCAGAGACACATCCTGTCAATGTTCTGCGGTAAGCGCTGTCATGCAGTTATGCATAGGATTCTCTGAACCATAGATGAGGAGCATTTAGCCAAGACTTGAGGATGAGGTGAAAGGTCAGGAAATGTTTACATGAGGAGACTGGCAAACAGTTTAGTGTTCCAAGTTGGAAGGCAAAGGATCAAGAGAATTGATTCACCAAACAAGTAGTCATTTGTATATATGTACATCATCCACAAGTTTAAATAAATGTAAGCATAACATTTATATGTCATTAAGCCATTTTCACATGCTTTAGCTAATCTGATTCTTACATTGACTGACCCTATGAGTTTAAGTATGGAGGATATTAGAATCTTCACTCTTCAGATAAGGATAATAAACCTGAGAACAGCTGCGTGCCAGCCCAGGGACACTCAGGTAACACATGCATTTGTAATACAGCTGGGGGCCAACCACAGGACTCACGGCTGCAGCCCACGTTTGACGTGCTCCACTCTGCCATCATCTGCTCACTTATCACATCATTACTAATAAGACAAGAGCAACAAAACCTTTAGACATAGAAATGCAGTTAGAGAATAATGTGAAATATCATTTTTGGCCTTTCCAATTAAAAGCAACCATCATCAAATTAACATCATCAGCAAAAATTCCATATATTTTTAAATGTCATCCATTCATCAGCCACAAATTTTAAATCAAATCATATAGAACATGAAATCAAAACTTATCTGTGTATCTACATTATCAATACAAATAGTTTGGCAGAGAAGTAAGTGAAGTCTGAGAAGTTAAAGCATTCCAATATGCAACTGACTTACTGGACATACTAGCCATGTGAGTTATCCAACCAGTTATAGGACAATTGCTCTGATGTTGATTGGATTGTGGAGTCATTGACCTGATTTTTTTATTATGGTAAGTGAAATAACTGAATTGTGAAACTCTCATAAATCATATTTTTGTAAATTTGTCTTTATGCACAATCTTCAATTGCAGACAGTTTTCTTGAGTTTCCACTCTTGCTTCAAAATATTTATTTTTGACAATATAAAAGATGTAAATCCTAAATTAGAACATTAACCTGACCTGGTATGATGTGATTAGATAGGGTTTTTTCTTTTATTTATTAAAGAGTTTTTTTTACATCAAGCATGGGCTGATCTGAATCTATCACTAATACTATATGAAAATATTCAGCATGACAAAACATTTGCTTTTAAAATGTTAGAATTATTAACAAATGTCACCCTAATAAATTTAATAAAATAAAATAAATTTTTTAAAATGTTTTAAAAAAAGAATTTTCTCTCTGTGTAGAACCACAAAGTTTGTTACTGGTGACAATGACATTTATTATTTTTGTCTACTTAGATTACTTAGGTAACTTATTACAACTCCTCTTTATATTTGCTAGTTACCTGTATCCTTACCATGTTAAAAATGGGTGTGTGTGTGTGTGTGCACGTGTGTATGTGTGTGTATACTCCTCCAAAGATTTCATGTATTAGTCAGGTTAGCTTAGGCTATGTTGCAATAACAAACACACCCCAGAATCTCAGCATAGTGCATAAAGGTTTAATCATTTTTCACGCTATGTTCTTTTGGGTCTGATAAATCTTCCAACTGATGTCATAAGGATTCAAGTTACTTTTATCTTGTAACTCTGTCAATAAGAACATTCAACATCCAGTTATTGCATCAGAAAAGAGTGAGCTGAAGCCCACATACAAGCTCATAAATACTTTTTATTTGAAAGTGAGTCATATTGTATTACTTCCCCTCACAGTCCTTTGGCTAGAAGTAATCAGATGGAACTGCTTGGCCTATGGGGGAGGTGGGCGAACACTTGAATTTTCTGTGAACAGTAAATTTATCTACCATAAGAGGCATGGTTCTAGAGGCACTTACACTTCTAGCATCCTCAGAAACACTGACAAAGTCCCTGGTTCAAATATAACACAATGTAGTTTATGCATCTAGAGTTATAATGAGAAATTAATTGTTCAATAATAAAGGAGATACAATTTTTAAACAATAATAATAATAAAATTATATGATTGCTTAAAACCAATAGTAGAATGAAAACTAATTTCCAGATTATTTTGTTACATATCCCTTCACTTAATTTTTATAGAAAGTCAGTATTCTGGAAAAGGAAGGTTCAGAGAGACTCACATTTCCCTAAAGTGGTGTTGCAAGCGCTCCATCCAGGATTTGGTATCAGATTGGCCAGGACAGTTTTTGATTTGCTTAACCTTTCTATGCCTCAATTTTCTTGTCTTTTTTTTTTTTTGTAAAGTGCACATAAGACCTACCTTGTTGGATTGAGTTTTCTGAAGATTTTATTAAAGAAATTAGCATTTGAAATGCCTATCACAATGTATGACATGCCTTTTCCTGGAAGAGGAAAGATCTTGAAGAATCTCAACTCATAATACTTAAGTATTATAAATAATGCCATAGCCACTGGGAGACTACTTAAAAGATTCTTATGTGATCATTTCATATGTGACTTATGGGCTTTTTTGTGTGGATTTCTTGGTGTCAAATTGGTAGACATATTACAGAATGCAATGTGTCATGAAAACTTCATGGCACTGAAACCCTATTCTAAATGACACAGCTGATATGAAACAATGCAAACTTCCCTTACAAAATACATAAATGCTCAAAAATTATTTAGAAAATGCAATAAGACTAAAACTATCTCATTGTCTATTATCTTAAGAAATATTCCCATTCTACTGCCATAGTCACTGATAACCTGTAAATCATTAAGATAAGCAAAACAGTTCTTGGCTCCAGTAAGTGACTGAAGTATAGCATCAGGGTATCACCCCAACTTAAATAATCTATGTGGTTTCAATAGTATGATTTTACACATGTATATTTTCCACTTATTTGACCCTATCTTTTAATAGTATGTTCACATGAAAGTAAATGATACAACTAAAGCCAAATTGGTTGCATAAGCTCTAGTAAAAGCCCAGAAATGTGTATCCACCTTAAATATAAGTCTCTTGTTTGAAGTAGTAGACTACTTATTTTTTCATTGCTTTTCAACTCTAGATATAAGAAATTTGTGTTCATTCACTTTATACACTAAACAGACAGCAATGGATACTTATCTTAGGTAGACAGAGCCTGGTAAGTGATGCCATGGCAATTGTCACAGTAACTCGGGGTTTTGCTTCACCTCCAGATGTATTATTGATGGGACCATGCTCAATAGTATTCTCAAGACATCTAGCACTCCCTAAGTACTGAGTAACCAAAAATGATTTACTGTGTAAGCTGAAATGAGAAAAATAAGTCAGGAATAACTCAGTAGCATTAGGGCTGTGAAAAAAACTCTTTTTATTACTAAGCATTAAATCTTCTTGAAGATAGGAATTTATATAGTCAAACATTTGTTTCTATAACTGAATATTATCTCAAGTTCCCCAAAGAATACTAGAATATGTACCATTTGCCTTTTGGAAATAACATTCGATATAAGAAAATTTTATATTAGGCACATTTAAATAAATGTTTCATATAGTCCTCAAGTAAGTAAGAATTGTAAGGAGAAGCAATGTACTCAGAACCAAAAGTTGAGGGTCCTGGATTCCAATTGCAGTTCCAGCCATTTTATCAAATCATTTTACTCCTCTGAGCCTTAGTTATATCTTCTACTAGGTAAGAAGTTTGCACAAGATAATCCTGTGTGTCCCAAGTGAACGCATTTTGCAAACTCTGCACTTATAATCAACACCAGTCTTAGACAAGTATGTCTTTCCACCATGTACAAAATGCTTCCCTAAATATACTAAAAACTGACCACCAAAATAGAGTAAACTCTGACAACACACAGCTCATTTAAAAACTGTAAAGGAGGTCTATATCTTAGGAAAAACATAAATATACACACTTTGGATAAATGAATAATAATCTAAACATTGTGTGCTGAGAGCCATCTTAGGCCTAACATGTCTAAGTATTCATGATAAACTCAACCAGGTACTTCAAATTGAATTATCTAAGATTTCCTTGACCTCACTAAATAGTAAATCTGTGTTTAAAAAGAGAAAGAGAGAGAGAAAAGAACTTTGCACAAACCACGGGGGACCAGAATAAGTTCAGACCTAACAACAGTTCTAATTGTAACAATTATTATTATTTTTTGAATCCTTACTACACACTAGTGTGTTACGAAATTTGCAGGCATCATCAAATGTAATCCTCTCAACAACTCTAGGTGTTAGACGATGTTATTCATATTTTAAAGGGCAAAAATAACTCTAGACTTTTTTTTAAGGTCACACTATCAATACATAGAAGTAGTAGTATTTGAACCCATTTCTGTCCAACTCCACACCTTCTACTCCTTCCTATAGAAGGACCTCGAAAAACATCGCATTCAACATTGTTTTGTTATAATGTTGATGAGAAAAAAAATGATCCTGGGCAGGGGCCACTGCCTCTGTGGAGTTTGCGCATTCTCCCCGTATCTGTGAGATTTTCTCCACATTCTCCTATTTCCTTCCCCTCCCAAAGATCTGCACATGGGATGAATCAGTATGTCTGCACTCGCCCAGTCTGAGTGAGGTGTGGCTGTGCGGGACTGCGCCCTGCAATGAACGTGCATTTTGCCCAGGGTGGGTCCTTCCTTGGACCCTGAGCAGCCTGGACATGCGCAGCATCTGGCCACCCATGACTCTGAGGTAGAAAAAGCTCATTGGAAAATAAGAATAACCTTATTTGTTTTTCATTAATCTTTCTTAAATGTAAGTATAGCTCACATTTATTTCAAAGTTTAATATTAGAAGTGTTGGGATCTTTATTTAGAATTATGATGATGTTTTGTGACCAAAAATATTACCTCATGTTTATATCAATGAGTTTGTGGTAAGATCGCTTTCATCCTACGTCGTTTCGCCCACAGTCGCAGTTTCCAAGAATCTTTCTATGGCGTAAATGCGGACTCACTGTACTGCCTTATACATAACCTTCCTGTTAGAGCCACACACTGAATCTTCCAGGAGAGTGTAGAAATACCAGGTTAACCAAAAAGTTCATTTAGATTTTTCCATAAAATAAGAGACACACTTTTCATTTTCACCAATAATTTTATTAATTTGGATATTTTGAGTAAGTTGGCTATCTCCCACAAGGTATAATATTGATTGTTCTCAATTAATGTCTTGATTTGATCACTATTAACTTCAACTGGCCTGCCCCACCATGGAGCATTGTCCAGCAAGAAATCTCCAGCATGAAACTGCGCAAACCACTTTTGACATTCAATCAGTCACAGTACCTTCTCCATACACTGCACAAACCTCTTTTTTTTTTTTTGCATTTCATTTTTGTTTTACCTTTCCTGAAATAATAAAATGTAGCATGCCAAAATGTTGGCTATTTTCTTCCATCATCAGTATTAAAAATTCACCAATGTTGATTTTTTAAATGCATGCTGATAGGACAGCTGTCACAATACAATCTAACAAAATTGTTTTGAACAAAGTTAATGACAACTAAGTGCTACTAGAGCCATCATACAGCAAAAAAATAACAACAATGAAACTTTTGGCCAACCCGATAGTATTCTAGGAGCACAAGTTGGGAAAAAATATGTACAATTTTGTTGCTTAGGCAGGGGTTATTTTAATAGCCATCCACTGTGAGCCAGGATTCTATTTGTCATTTTGAAAGTAAGAGTTTTGTTATTTAATAAAAAAGTACTAATTCACTAAAAGATACTAAAAGTAAGATGAATAAAAGTAATAATGTCTCTTTTCTAGAAGTAGCATAACATTCCAAACTTAGACAGATTTTCAGATTCAAGTTTTATAATTCAAGTTTCAGAGTACTCTTATAATATTTAAGACTGCCTTGAATGGATGTGGAGTTAAAAAGAAAAATTCTTACAGATATTTCTGCTTTGTTAAATGTCACCCATAGAAAAAACACATAACTTACATTCAGTTCCAATGTAAAACCTTTTGGAGAAAAACTTTGTGTCTCTAAATATCTTTTTCACAGTATGCTCCTTTACCAATTCCACTATATAACCCACAAATCTAATTAAGAATATTTGAGCCAGCAAGAGAAATGTGCAATTGATTTTCTATCCCAGTTTTCTCTCATAAATATAGACTCTATTTCATTTGCTGTATATTCATATAATTTTTTCCTTAAAAAAAGTTTTGAATTTTAGAAATGTTCACAAACTAATTATACTCTGCTTTCAATGAGCTCAACTAGGATTTCATCATCACAGGAAACAGAATTGTACCTCTTGTGGCTCATAATGGTAATGGTAGGCTTCTGCATCATTGCTTTGACAATCTGCCACTGATTCTTGTGGTCTTCATCTTGGTCTCCAAACACTTAAAAACAGCTGGCAATCTTGATGGAGAATTACATTCTCACTTGTTGGTCCTTGAGCTTCTTAACAACTTAAACTATTGTCATAATGATGTGGCCATGCCCTTGAGCTTTAATCTGATACATCAACCACAGTCCATGGTTAGAGCCTCTTAGCAAGGTCCTCAAATATTTCTTAAGAGTTCCAATCTAAAAAGAAATACATCACTTTAAGATATTTGCCTTCATTTAGCAAAAGATACTTATACGCAATGGCAATAAGGAAAATTAGCACCAGCAACCAGCACAATAGTAGGCATGTGATTTTTTTAATGAGTAGTCTCTTGAATCCACACCTTGAAAATTGTCTCACTTAGTGAGAATATATGGCATTATTACAGTGTTATAATTAAAATTGCATTAAGAAACATAACACCAATAAATGGGTATGGCAAATAGTAAAGAAAAAAATAAAAAGGAGGTAATTTGAGAAGACTCTGGAGGATACTGAAAAAAAAACAATGAGAAAATACCCCCATTTAGATAAACAACAGTGAAACTAAGAAAGAAATGGAGAAAACTACTGTTTACTAAAAACTTATAGATTATTACAGCACTTTACTGAATTGTATTATAACATTATAATACTAGCATATAATGTGAATGAACTACAATGGTATGAATCAGTAAAAAAAGGCCAACAGTATAATGTGAGTTTCAAAATATGAGACATAACTTGTGGGTTGTGGGTCATTCTTAGCTGGATGAAGGGATCTAACCCTATCAGAGTTTGAAATAGCAGAGGTTATAAAGCATACATTTTCAAAAATAAAATAAAATGTCATTACTATTTTTGAAGTTCACTGTTAGATTATTGTTGCCTTTAAAAACCGGTGTTGGCCTCTTAATCTCTTTTTTCCATATGTCCAGAAGCAAATTCATATGGTATTGGTTGATTTTGCTGTAGTGCTGTAGGTGGTAAAGAAAGATGATGACATTAATGACCAAACATTACACTCTTCATAAAATATTGGGTTAACAAAGACACTGTTACATTTCCTACAAAATGCAGGCGTTTCTCTTGGTGCCTGATTTATGGATGCTTTATCTCAATTCCAAGTGTGCATCTCTAGCCTCGGAGCCCTGGCAGTGCCAATACAAGTTGAATGACTAAACGAGGTTCATCAAGTCAAGAGATTACTCCCTTTAACAGAGTTATTATCATTGCTAGTAAGTCAACAAACCTGTGATTGTTGATATTGCAGATGACATGACTATTATTATTGTAAGATTTAAAATACATTTTTACAAAGTTATTAGATTTTAAGTAATAAAAACTATGTGAGAAGCAGAAATTATTTATTTAATATTTGATATGTCACAAATTAGCCAAAGCAAGTCATTCTTTTTAGGTGCCTTTCTAGTAACACTGGGATACCTTCGAGTTGTAACCTATCTTTCCAATTTAAGCACCTAACAGCATTCCTAGAAAAACTCATTATTGAATTGCTTTCCAAAAGTAGAGATGCTAACAAGAAATGATAATATATCAAAAACAATTAAAATGAGAGAGAGAGAAGGGAGAGGCTGCATCACCACAGACCACAGCCTGAATCTTGTAAGAGAAACTGCAAATGTGTAGGTGACTGGGGAAAGTACCAAACAATTTAGCAAGGACAACAGTTTATAGAGCAAACACTATGAAGGCAAGATTTCTCATTGTTGTCTACACCCTTAAACAATGAGATGGTATATCAGTCTACTGAAGCTAATCAATTACAAGAACACAAACTTTTTTTCTTCTCTTAGAAGTCTAAATAAATACACAAGTTTTTTTTTTTATTTTTGCACACAGCTTTTGTAGTCTCTAATGACAGTATTAAAACATGCTTAAATTATTTGCCCCTTGCAACTGGAACACTAATGACTTAAACAAAATGGAATTTTTCTAAACATTTGTGGATATGTTTGTTTGAAAATAAATCATAATTTGAAACTTACATAATCATCTTTGGACTCTTCTATCTGCTCCAGATACAGTTTACAAATTGCATTTCCTAGGTGCAAATACTTGAAAAAGTCTTTCTCTGCCTTGGTCCTGGTTTATTACAGCTACAACTGGAGAGCCAAAGGTGGCCAAAGGTGGCAGGGTAGCCTGCCTAACGAGCAAGGGTAATCACATACCAAATACTGGGCTCATCTTCCCCTGCTTAGTTTTTTTCCCCCATAGAATATACAAATGAGAGTGATGGGCATCTGCTAACTGTATCAATGGATAATATCAAATACTCTTTTTTTGTCTCAAGATTGCTACTCGAACTCACTCCACCTGCTACCTTCCCCTTATGTCCTTGGTCCCATCCCTCTTCACGAGCTCTTGTTTTAACACCTTCAGTGACCTCTTCACCATTGTCTCCTCTAGTTAGTTTACACACATCTTCACAGGTACATTATCTTTTTTTTTTTTTAAAAAAAGACCTTCATTTTGCTTTTGGGTTAAATTTTTATTCTACTTTTTGAAATGGTAAACTGTGCTCTCCAAACAGATGCTATATTATATTAAAATAACCTAGATGTGTGTTTTGCTCCTTCCTGGCTGCCATCTCCTTGAGAGCAGAAACAAGGTCCTGTTGATCTCTGTATCTGCAGCAGCCAGCACAGTTCCCCATTACATAGCTGATGCCCCATAAATAGTATATGCACTAAATTGAATCCAACATCCACGTGTTTCTTATCCTTTTAAAATATGGTTTCTGCTCTCACAACTCTACTGAAGGTCAGCAAATCAAACAGCCCTTCCCTTCTCCTACATGCTTCAACCTGTTGGCAGCATTGGACATGCAGAAGCATGGACTTTAGAGCTGAGCAGACCTCAAAGCAAATTGCAGCTCAGATGCCTGCCAGGTGTGTAACTTAGAGCACATTACCTGATCTCTCTGAACATCAATTTCTGCTAAGGATATACCTCTAATAGGATACCTGGGAAGAGTAAATGATACTGAGTATATACCCAGACCTGACATATCACTGATACTTGGTGTGTTAGTTCTTTTTTTGCTTCCTCGTGTCCCTTCATTTTCCATTATCCATAATGCTGCAGTTCTATGAGTCTTTGTTCTCATGATTATACTCTTTCCAACTTCGCAGACCTCTACTACCATTCTCCCAGTAATGTGCATTCTAAGGATTTGTCTTACTCCTCATTCCTTCCGTCTTTACCTTTATCGCTTAATAATCCAATCCAATCACTGAATTATAACCTTTAATATGAATTGCCTTTTGCTCAGCTTAGTTGACTTCAAACCTCTCTCCAGCTTCCCTGCCTTGTAATCCCCCTCACTAAAGCAGGCTAGCCATCTACAGATGCTCTGAAACCCAACTACATTCCCCGTACAAAATACACCACTGTCTCCACTCTCCTAGAATCCTTGTCTTCCGTGTTTCCCATTTTGGTAACGAAACCACCACTTATAAAGTCAAACAAGCCAGAAGTCCAGGCACCTTTTGACTCCCCACCTCCTAGAGCACAACTCTGATATTGTATCACCCCTGACTGAATACTTTAAGTAGCTCCCAAGTGCCAACAATGAACTTTTTTTGGTTTACTTCTCCCTGTTTATGACTGATAGAGCTAGATGTTCAATAACCTCTCTTTCACCATCATCTTTCCTGCTGCCTGGATGCTGTCATTCACAATGCCTTAGTGTGATGCTTAAAACTCTCCATACCCTGGTTCTTACTAACCATTTTAACCTAATTTCTAAATCTCTCATAGATTTGTCTAAAACTCTCATAGATTCATTTTATACTTCAACCAAATCGAACTGGTCTCAGCACCTCATTAATGACTCCGGATATTTCTGACTTCATCTTATTACTCCATGCCTTCCTGAATGTCCATCTTTCCAGCTTCTACCTTGTCAAATCCTAGATATCCCACCAGGCACAATACCATCGTCCTCTCCCCATGAAGACTACCTGGGGTTCCCCAGCTAAGGGTTATCTTTCCGTCTTCCGGATCAAGGAATTACATTGTATTCGGCAAAACTGCACTTCTTTTCCCATCCTCAGTGCTCTTCCTCCCCGCCCCCCTCCCTACAACACTCTCCTTGATAACCTAGGGAATAGCTTAAAGTAGCTAAAAAAAATTCCAGACAACCAAGTATATTAAATAAGAAATCTTAAATGTATACACAAAATTAATTCAATAAATTTCCCAGAAGATAGCTTCATTTCTCCAGCAAAGAAAGTTGCTATTACATGGTCAAAGCTACAAGGTACATACAATTCCAGGATCTCAGCTCTGCTGTGAGTGGTAAAGACTGCTGGAAATCCGACCACCAGAGAGGTGGAATGTTACTGTATAACCAAAGGCTTCTGCCAAAGATTTGTAATTAGCAACAGAATCAACTGGCATTACTACACTATATTTTGTTTCTTTAATCTCCTTTTCCTCTCCTTTGTTTTCCTCCTCCCTGTTTGTGACTGATAGAGCCACATGATCAATAATCTTGCTTTCACCATCTCTGATCATCATCTTTGCTACTGCCTGGATGCTATTATTCACTTTAATACATTAATCCTTTGGTTGAAATTCTTAAACCATGATTCTTTATTAAAGGACCATCTTGGTGTCCAGGTGCTGATAGCAGCTTGTCTAATGTTTCAAAAAAATAAATCTGAATGAAGCCTCTCCCCACCTCCAATAAATAAATAAATAAATCTGAGCTGAAGAAAGAAAGAAAGATTCAAAGAGAGGAAGATTCCAGCATACTGACATAATCAAAGATACTGAAAGAAAATTAAATCTTATTACGTAAATCAGAGAACAGGAAAGTTTCACCTTGCGATTACAATTAGATGTCAACATGGCATTTAATGGCAAAGTGCTAAGAAATATCGTGTCATTTTATCGAATCTTACTCTTGTTAGTATCATGATGAGAAATAGAACACACACTGTACTGGTTAGCAGACCAAACCTTTATATGATTGCTGTAACCTTTGGTGGAGCCCAGTGATTTTTGTTCCTTTGCAGAAAGACATTAAAGTGACAGTGTGGCAGGCCATTTTTTCCACCACACACACTAAAACTAGTGTGCGTGCAGCAGAGCCCTGCCAAAGCACGTTGCATTCATACAAAGATCCATACAGATCTTAATCATAAAATAATCCATTCTGTACTCTGTTTTTATGACATTTATATGAATCTGGCCACAGCCTCATCAAGCAGTTCACAGAGGAAAATTGTTCTATTTATGTGGTCGAGACAGGGTGGACTTGATTTTCAAGCAAAGAGAAAAAGAAATACCCAGTTTTTTGTAGTCACAAATCTGGAACTCAAAAGAACTATTTTACACCATTTTGCAACTATATTTGTAACAGAGGATCAGAAGAGATGATATTCTCTTCCTCTGTCCCCTGTCAATGGTAAAGTCATACATCGCTATTTCTGAAGCTGTGAGATGGAGTGAAGACACCTGGAAATAGTTTTCTCCTTCTTTTCTATTTAATTGCAAAAGGCAAAGAAATGGATGTGTGGGTAAAAGTAGAAAGGAAACTTTCCAAAGTGCATCTGCTTTAATTTATTCTTGCCCCTACATTGTAAGAACTAATACTTTTTCAACTAATTTCCCCAACTTTTGTTCCTTTTACCCTTTAAGTATCTCACTTTTATACACATACATGCACATACACAGAGAAAGATGACCTCTTAGAATTTGTACAGATTCATCTGAACTTTCAGTTTGGGGATAATGGAAAAAAATAATTTATGTACAAGTTAGTGTTATTATTTTCTGGACTTTAATAAGATATATAGAAGTAAAGACAACTGTTTTCTTTCCATTAACATCACTTAAAAAGCTAATTTTCTAAGTAAACTGTGTAAATAAATCAAATGGATAGAAAAATATCTCATTGGTACAGTGATCCAATTATATTTCAGCCATTTATACAACCCTTCACTCATTTATAATAGTGTTGGCTTCATTAACAGCTCGTCCTATAATTTCAGTCTTATATTGTCACACAGAGCTCTCTTAGGTGCCGTACACATTCTCTTCAAGTCAGAAACTGGACTCTGATGATCTAAATCCTACATTTATGAAAGATCTGAGTTCAAGTTTACTGGCTTCTTTAAGGACACAGCAACTTACCTGAATGTGGAGTGATTGTAGAAAAGTGCAGAATTATGTCTAACAGGCAGACACCCTGTGACCCCAGGAGTCACATCAAATGTGGATATTTTTCTATAAATTTCATCAGAAAATAACCTTTTTCCCTTTTCCTTTCAAATAATAAAAAACACTCTTCTTTTCTTTTAGAACAAAGAGGGGGAAAAGAAGAAGTGCCAATAATTGTCGAACTGTTGTAAGAAACCAAATTAAGGTGAATAATTATATGATGATTGTTCCTAATTAAATAAGGATAATGTTCAGAGTGTTATCTTTTATCTTTTCTTTATTTTTCAGAAATCACTGGTATTTAAAAAACTGCTATACGCTTTCTTTCCTAGCCAGCCCCCCCTCCCCATCTAAATGACAGCACACACAGGCACATAAACTCTGTCTGAATCATTAGTGTGCGAGATACCGTCACCCTGGGGCTGCTGTAACTCACATATATGCCCTTCTTTATATTTCAAATCTTTAAAATATTTTCTTTTCAAATACTTATAAAAGCACGTATGGTTGAAATAAAAATAAAGCACATACAGATGATATTTCTCAAACACGGCACTCTCATATACTAGCATGAAAATAGGCATGTTCTGTTTCTCTGGGTCCAATCTATATGTTCAGAAAAAGTAAGACCTTAAAGGTAAAGAAGATCAAGACAAGGTTATAGAACTACTTTAACACATTACAACTGTCAGAAAATAATCCTCATCTTTTATACAGACTACCTACCTGACATTAAAGTTTATGAAAGAATGTGCATTCCATTGTTTAAAAATGTGTGTGTTTTACATGTGATCACTATGTGAAGATGAGAAGCTGCAGAGAAATTTCAGCCTACTTAAATTGTTTGATAAATACTTAAAATGTTTGATATATTCCTTTATTTTTAAAAAAAGTACTGAATAGTTTGTCCTGAGACTCATTGACATTATGAACGTCAATGTTGTCTTACGTTTCAGTCAACCCTAAGTTAGCAGAAATAATCTTCAAGTTAAAGCAGTCATAGAATCCTGCAAGTCCCACACCTGGAAGGCTCCTGCCTCATGTGAAGAAACCCTCGAGGAAGCATGTATGTGCCCTCCCGCCCTGAGACTTTTTCAGACTTTTAGGATGCCAGGTTTTTGAGAAAATGAAGATAAATATCAACAGCAAAGTTGGTAAGTTCAGCAGGAAGCAAGGAGGCTAAGCACAAACCTGTTTTGTTTTATTTGTCTTGCAGAGCAGCAAGAAAAATCTACAAAACTCCTGAGATCAGTGAGAAATTTCATGAACTTTTCGATCTGGCAGTTATACCTCTCTCTAAGCCACACTTTCTTGACAACGCAGGGATTTAAGAGAATGACATACTTTCCATAGGAAGCAGTACACATCAAATGTTGATCAAGCACCACATAAATGAAGTTACAATGAAGACAAAAGAGTGCAAGGTAGGTGCAACATCAAGTAAGAGGCCCGAGACTGAGCCTGCTTTTACATCCTAGGCCCATGCACTGAACACATCTGCAAATTGTAGCAAGGAACATTTTCCTGGAATAAGAGAGAAATTGCACAATGGAGCCAAATTACAATGTACACTAAGTAATATGATCACTGCTGTATGTAAGGTGGCCAAATAAATAAATAAATAAATAAATAAATAGGAAGACTCTATTTACGTATCAAGGCAGTTCTGCCAGCTCTTTCCACAGAATGAACATGAAATGAGAGGCATGAAGCCACTCTTCCTTTAGCTGATCCCTGTTCTCATGCCTTTCATATATTAAACAGCTTCCAGCACTGAGGGTGACTCAAACATTATTTTCTACAATATGAAACCTAAATACAAGCCATCTATTTCATTTATGTTTAAGCAAAAACTAAAAAAACAATTATCTATTCCAGTACTGGAGGAAAACCTTGCTGTTTTAGACTAATTAAGAGGAAAGAATTCTTTGGTCTCCAATATGGCAGCTGCTTAAGGAAAAATTCTTAAGGTAATTTTGTCTAACACAATTTTCTCCTCATATCCCAGCTTCAGAAATTAGTTTCTAGTTCTATAAGATAAGACTTCCAATACATTGTTTTGTATATAATCATTTAACATTGCCCATAGAAATGATCCTTGGTATGCATTAAGGAAACCAATTGGCAAAAAAAAAAATGTATTGAGTACTTACAGTATGCCAAGCTAGATGTTATTAGACAATTTTAAAAAATACTAAATTTTTTAAAAATACTAAATTTTTTAAAAATACTAAAAAATGATTTCAACCCTCAAGTAATTAAGACCATGTATACCATTTACAGAAGTGAGACCAAGGGTTTTTATTATATAACAATCACAAATCTTTTTAATTCATGAATTAAATTATAGAGGGATTGAAGGGAAAATGTTTTGAGTGTGATAGTATGCAATCTGAGAAAACTTTCATAGGTGAGTATTTAAAGAGGAAGTATAGATTAAGTGGAGTAAAAGAAGCTCAAATTTCTAAGGTTACTGCTAAGTGGTTGAATGACCAATAAGATCAAACTATATAATCTTAGTTTTGAACAATTTCCTAGCACTCACGGAACGATTAAAAGGATAACAAATTCAAACAGAACAAATTGATTACCTATTATATCAAGATGCAAAGGGGAAATTTTGAAAATGGCATTGAAATGTTCTCTGGCTTTCAGAAAAACCATTGGTCTGACACATTGCATATGTGGCCCTTGAATTTTTGTCACCAGTGAATTGGAGACTACTTCAGGTTACACACAGGGAATGGAATTTTAGTTGATAATTTGAAGACAGCAATTCACTTTGGAAGTATTGAATCAGAACAAACCATGCATTGCATATACTACGAAAATATCTTAAAAAGTTAAAAACCCTGACAGAATATCCAAAAGCAATCATTAATTTCTACTATACTGGAACGAGGATCAAAAGTGAATAAAATGTACATACCAAACAACAGCATGAAGAAATTGTTTTCCATTCTGACAAACTTTTTTAACCAACAGAAATTATGACCAAGTCAATGATCTTCATAAGAATATGTATGGTCATGGCATAACTGGCAACACTTTTTTCAGTCTCTTTTTACAAATATATATTCATTATTTGCATGCCAAAAAAATGTACTCAATTTGACACAGTTACATATATTGGCTTGTCTAAGCTCTGCTAACTGTGGACACGTGGAACCTGGAAGACAACAAATTCCTAATATATAGTCACCCTCATAACAACAGCAAAGGAAATTCTGCAAACATCAACTATGGAAACTCTGGTAGTTGTGAAATAACAATATCTGGGAAGCAATAGGCCATTAGTGATGCTGCTGCAAGCAGAAATGAAGGTATCTTGTTCTGATCACAACTACCATAATACCCAAGGGGCAAGGAGACAGACCTGCAAACAAAAGACTAAACAGCAGCAAATCACAGAACATCTACAGAAGCCCATAGTCATGCAAGGATTGATTGCAGGAACCTACATATCTCTTTCTGGGATTAATGCCCATAAAGATAGCAACACCATCATCAGTGTCATCTTCCAAACAAAGGACCACAATACAGAGAGAACAGTATTAATTATTGTCAAAATCACTTGTGCACTCAGCAATTTCAGTAGGAACAATCAGTTTAAGTGGCGGTGGCAACTTCTCGACATAAAACACACTTGCTGCAATCTAAACTGGATTTGAAGAGAGGTGAGCAACTGCTTTAGTTGCTTAATCTGGTTAGATTTGAGCTAAAGTAGTTCACATTTTTAGAATGAACGAATCAAAGGCATAATTGTTTTTGTCATCTGCACAGCAATTTTACTCCTGAATGCATTGTTTTAGGCAGGAATTAATAAAAATTGCATGCGCTTCAGGTGCTGGGTAGATCACCCTTTTCCACACAGCCCAGCCTGAAGCTGTGAATGCTCCTTTTCTTATTATCAGTTAATAATTCTCTCTCATTGAGGCAAATTAGGAACTTGACTGTGTTAGAGAGTCCAGAACACTGCTAGAGGCAAAAGGGGGCTAAATGGCAGAAATTCCTCTCTGAGCAAGATGCATGAAGCACGACATTGTGTCCACCACAAAAGCCGCTCTGTATTTTTGATCCTTTCTAATTTAATTAGCCCAAGAGGTAGCGCATTAATTTGCCAAGAATTCTTCTGATGCGAAAGCTGCCCTTATTGCAGTGAAGGGAAAAAATAACCTGCATGCTACAGTGGCATGCTAGCAATGAAAGGGGGTTATTTTTGTGTTACAAATGGCATTGCAGGGTTACAAGAGACCTTTAAACCTTTTTATCTCTGGTTAGGTCATATGCAACACAGTGCAACACAAAGCGCTAATTAACCAATTCTGGTCCAGACATCTTTTAGAACACTTAAGAGAGTTACACAGTTAGAACCCAGGTCAAATGCACTGCTTTGTTTGCTTTCAAAAATGGAAAACAACTTCTGGTGTATATATTAAAAATAGAACAAAAAAATCATCAGTCGGCAGTTCAATTACTCTACCAACTCAGACCCTAGATATTCATTATTGTCTTTGTTTTCTTTCTGTTTAATGATATTCTTTATGTGGGCAAGCTGGAGCCTTGAAGTCCCTTAGAAGGTCTCTTGGCTCTTTGTGCTGTATTTGTTTGGTAAATTGTCTCCATGTTAATCTTCTTCATCAAATACTTGGAGTCAGTTTTGAAAAACTTTGATCAGGTCTACCACCACCGCGCTTCTTCATTGCCATGTGCTTCTGATATGCACTCATGCACTCGAATGGGTCATTTACTCATTAAAGAACGAGAAACATGCATCCTACCATGATAAGTCCTCCCCCAAACTTTGAACTGTTAATTAAGGCTACGCAATCATGTCTCCTGTTTGCAGAACTATTTCTTTTCTAGAAATTACAGGATTCCGGTTAGGGACTTTCAACACCCCTGTCGCTTTCCCTCCCCGAGTTCCATCTCCGCTGCCTGAGTGGCTGGGTAAAAACACTCACTCTTAGAAACTAACTCATAAAACCCAAGGATTGTTACATTGTATGTTTAACTCTGCTGCCCCTTTAATGAAAACCAGTAGAAGACAATAGCTTTAAAGGAAGGCATTGATATTTGCCCCCCCCCTGCTGCTTCTAGCTAGAAATCAGTGAATGGAGGAGTGGTGAGTGTTTGGGGCTATGTATTATGGATACCCAGAGGTATCACAAGCAGCCTGTTTGTGGCAGAGCATAAGATTTAGTAGCCAAACTGAGAAGAGGAAATTAGCATTGTCAAGAGGTAAGGCAGGATGGATCCAGGCCCTAGGGAGTGGCCTGGGGTGAGAGGGCAGAGAGCAGAGGAGAGAGAAGAGGATCTGGAGAGAAAAGAGGAATCTTTTTAAATACCAACTCTGTAGACAAGAGAGGGAAAAAATGAGAAAAGGAAAAAGAGTAATTGGCTATTAATTGCAAGGGAAGAATAGGGGTTGGAGGGAGAATTGAATTAGGAGAATCTCTATTTAATCTCCAGCCACATTTTCTCATGGACAACAGTACTAAATAATCTAGTTTCTTAAAACAGAGTTTGTCCTTCCAAAATATGTTTACTTTTTAAAAGTAACATGCTTCCAGATATCTTTGTTCCAATCAAAAAATACTTACAAATAGATTTATAAGCTACAATTTTTAAAAACTCCTTAAGTTAATGAAAATTTTTCTGAACTAAAAATGCTTATATTTTATATTTTGTAGATTCTGTTTAAAAATAAGCAGCTAAACAGTAAAATGCTAGTTTTCCTACACAAGTTAAAAAGTTCATCTATATAATGTTATTAATATCATTTACGAACAAGATAACTCAGCTGAGAATGTGCTTTTATAGACACATATTTAAATGTTCTGAATTTTTCCAGGTTGTCCAGAAGATTTAAAAGGGTAAAAAGATTTCTTAACGCACAGTAAATACTTCTGAAATAGTGAATCAAAATGAAAAACAGATGACATATTTATTCAGCTTTTGGCTTCTGTTACATCAAACAGCACATTTTCCTCAAATGGTTTCATCAGCGGACCTGTAACCTCTTAAACTGATCAACTTGAACATGCCACTTTTTTGACGATTGGAGGTTTATAAAATAGTCCCCGCTTTTTTTCATCTTTCAACATGTAGCATAACTCTCACAATAAATAACAAAAAAAGATAACATTTATTTACATGCTTTCTCTACAGATCATTTTAAGATTTCAAGTATAATGAAGATACAATGTATGAATAAAGTGCTTGATTTCCATTAAAGAAAGATCTTGATATTTTGTAGTTAATTGATTTTAATAAGTGTTTTATTTTGAAAGATTGATGAAATCAATCTAAATACTGCCCACAGGGGGAAAAAAATGGAATAACTTCTTACCAGGATGATATGCAGGCATGCATGATGTTCACAGTAATTGATAAAAAGCAAATGATAGATATATCCAAATTTGAGAGGAAAAAAATAGCAAATTGTCATTTTGAGTGAATATTTAATAAATGATAAGAAACTACTTTCACTGACTTCCTAAAATGAAAAATAATTTTCCTTCTTAATTTCAGATACCTTTATAATCTCAGAAATACACAGAAGAAGAGAAACAATTTACCTACATCTGCTTTCAAGATAAAGCCAGGACCCTCAGATTTCAACCTGGCCCCC
Source organism: Anoura caudifer (assembly GCA_004027475.1). NCBI lineage: Eukaryota > Metazoa > Chordata > Mammalia > Chiroptera > Phyllostomidae > Anoura > Anoura caudifer. The sequence goes on along the minus strand of PVKU01000136.1, from coordinate 448,077 downwards.
TAAAGTACCATGATAGGTCTGAGAATGGGTATGTTCCTTAATGTTCTCCATGTTCCTGGAAATTTGTTGATATTCACACACTCTTAGTTGGGACAAGTTCGAGAGGAACTAAAAGTGTAATATCCTCTCTGGAGAAAAAGGAAGCATGGCAGACCAAAAGAAAGAAACAGATTGGTCTCCAAATCACCAAGGAAGAAAAGGTGCAGGCTTGGGATAAACGCCCTGAGGTGGTGTATCAGGCTGGGTCACAGTCCAAGCAGATGGCACACTCAGGCTTGGAGACTGAGAAGAGTCTAAGGAAAGGACACATTACAAAAGTGAGGGAAGGGAAAGTACTCAGGGATGGGGTGCATCAGGGCCAGTGACAGCAGAGAGCTGGAGCACCAGCTCTGAGGTCTGAGGAGACAAAAGCAAGCCCAGAAAGAGGTGAGCGCCAAGGACCACTCACTAGACAGGGGCTGTTCCCCAGGGAGGGAGCAGGGGAGCAAACACCCTGACCCCACCCTTCCCCACCCTCTGCTCCACCGTTGTTGATGTTGTCGTCGTTGTTGTTGGCTTTTGACAGAGACCAAACCAGAAAGCAGGGACAGTGCTTTAACCGGGGCAGGTAACTTTGAATATTTAATTGTGTCAAGGAAACATTTCTTAATGTTAAAACAAAATGTAAATGACCTTATGGAAGGAAAACATGATGTCTTTTTCACAAAGAACATTTGACAGTACTCTGGGATAAAAAATATATCTGCACACACCCACCCCCATCCACCCACATACACATACTGAATTATTCTAAAAAAAATAGAAGTCAAATTATAAAACTAAAAAGTACAAAAATATATAAAAATCATGACAATAAAACATAAGAATGTATAAAATTATAGGTAACTTTAAAACTCTGTGACCAGACTCAGTTGCTCTATTATTAAGAAATAAAATCCATCCAGTTAAGGTATTTACAACATATGAGGAACAGCAAGAGAATGGGGAGTAAAAGAAAAAGTAAAATAAGAAAAGACAGATAATGAAGGGAAAATTAATTGAAGCATTGTTCTTTCCATTTTCCTTTTCCTCCCCACAATGCAGCCCCAGAATATTAATTCTTAGAAACAGGAATCCAAGGATCTTCTGAAATCTCACTGCTCTTTAAGCCACTGTAGAAGCAAATCTATTTTCTCCTACAAACCAGTAGTTCCCATCCTACTTCCTCAGCAACCTTAGGAGAAAAGCATCTAGAAACACAGAAGTACAATTTTCCAGTCAGGGGTTCGAGGCACACTGAAAAGCTACTTCCACAGTCAGTAAAGCTATTTAGATCTAGTCTTCTGTTCTCCACCCATTACCCACCCCTTCCTTGCCTGCCTTGTGGAACAATAAGGGTCCTTTGGAGACAAGAGGAATCCCAAGTCGTAACTTTCTAGACACAATCTCCATGGATGCAAGCCTAAGGACCAGCCTGTGCTGAAGCATCTCCTTGCTTTCCTGACCCTGCCAAGCAGGCCTTCTACCTATGCACAGCTGAAAACAAAACTAATTACTTTCTCTCCTATCGTGCTGAATATCACCTTAAGTGCACCTTTATTCCTTTCTTTTTTCCTTTCCTCCTTTATTTGTAACATGTATCCATTTACAAGCATCTGCTGAGAACTAATATGCTAGCCGCCGGGGAAGGCTAAAGATACAAAATAACAAATCAAGATCCCTGGACCTTGGGCAGCACCCATAGAGTGAAAACATCACATTGTTACACTGTTCTTTTCCACACCCTGTAACAGAACATAGCATATAGGAGACATATAAATACTTACCTATAGCACAAAGACATACTATATACATAACTGGATACAGATGCACATGTATAATCTGATCCTGAAATACCTCCATTTCCTAGGGGTAAGATATTCCTCATTCACCCCACTCTATCCTTGCATCATTCCTATGTCTTGTGGTCTTTTATTGAATTTCAAAAACAATTTCAGATTTTAAATAATCATATGCAAGGATGTTAAACCCACTCAAAATGGTAGGCATACACTCATTCCAGATGACAGTTAGCTGTGGTAGGAGTTGAGAATGAGCTTTAAGCAAGGTGGAAGGAAGTAAATAAATGGGTGATATAAGCAGAGGGTATTATAAGGATGTGGAAAAAAAAAACAAAATACTAAGATTCCCTTCAAAAAATATCTTCTTTCCATTTTTTCCCCTCAGAAACCCACTCTTTAAGAACAAGCAGACCTTAAATTTAATCTTTGGAACTAAATTTTATAAGGACAAATAATATGTAAGAAAGCCTTTTCTTTGTGTAGTCACCATTTTCAGAAGCACCTGTCTTAGCACAGAACATATATTTCTCCAGAACTATTAGAATCAGCTGGGGAGCTTTAAAAACTATCAGGTCCAGGCCCCAACCAGGTGGGCACAAGGCATCAGTATGGTTTAACACTCCCCAGTCGGCACTAAGGTGTGCAGCATGGCTGCAAGTAGTAAATACATATTTAGACATGTGATTATTAGTTGCATGCCTATCATCCTTCGTACAAGGAAACTATTCTAAGTATTTTGTTTTTGATTATGTCAAGAAAATATTATAATAACATGCATCTTAAAATTTCATTTAAAATAAAGGTAGACATTAAAATTTTAAACAACTGATTTTTGAATAGAATAATTGAAGTATGGATTTTTAATGCTTAATAATAAAATGAGGCTCCTAGGAAAATAACAAGGTTTTGGTAAGCAGATGGAGTAGGGTCAGAATAACGATGCAACATTTTTATTCCAGCTTACTTCCTCCCGCCCACATGCTCTTCCCCCCACCCCCGTCTCTGCCATATCTGGAGTCATTGTACAGTATTTAGATAGTTTAGCAACTTGCAATGCAAGTTAGTTTGGGTGATGCTGACTTTTAGGAACTCTTTCATCTAAATATTCAGTAATTTTTATAAATATGTCTACTTTAGAGTCTATTTTAGCAAATAGCTCAGCGCACAGTTCCTGAGCTCATTCACACGATTTAAGAAGCCATCTCGAGGCTGGGCTTGTGCTGCGTGTGCGACAGCTCCGGGGATTCAGGTAGGGCTTAGTCTTCGGAGGGAGGTGCACTTCCAAGGTATGGAAACCCAGATTAGCTCTGGCATATAAACTACCAAAAATGTTCTTGTTAAATGGGCAACATGTTTTGTAAAGGTGCAGAATCCACTTTGTTTCTATCACTTGTCAGAGTTAAGCATAAACAATGCACAAACAAACAAACTGTGCCAGCATAAAATGTAATGTTTGTTTATGAGACACTTCCAGAATCTGACGGTGGCCCTCTGTTCGCAATATTTAGGCCACATCTATATTGGCCAAATTTTACAAAAAGTTACTTAAGCTTTGGGTAATGATAAACATTAAATAGCTTTGAAACTACCCGTGTATCTGGTTTCTAATCTCAGATAAAATCAGGCCACGGTTACCAATTGTAATGATCACTGTGTCATTATAAAAGCTAAGCAAGAAGAATCATTAACTAAGAACCTGCTATATAGCCGGCTAACATCCTCTTAATCTGGAGCTCCCTCAAATTTGGACATTTTGGAACAAGTAAAAATCCCCAAAAATGTTAGAAAGTAAAGAGAATTACCATTATTTTTTTTCTTTTGTCAAGGAAGATATTACATGAAAAGGATAAAACTGTGTCCACTATCATCATATTACACAAACACCAGAAAAAGTAGGAAATACAAAATTCCTCAATAAAGAAAAATTCTATAAAAAGAATACACTGACTCTCTTATTTCACTGCAATCCAATGAAAATGTCATTACAGATGAGCAAGTCCACGGCCACTATTGGAGAATCACTGTTCTGAGGGCGTTCACTTAGCATCCTGCCTAGTTCCCGGGAAAACTCTGCTTGCGTGCGATCTCATTGATACCTGCTCACAGCTTCCCACTCAGCCCATTTAAAGGGCAACCAGTGTATTCATGACAAATCTGAAAGGAATACTTCTTTTTCCAGTTCAGAGCTCACAGTTTTACCACTGCTTGAAATAGCATTGGCAACATTAGAAGAGACACATTCCTCAAAGACTACCATCTACGGTGAAGGAAGGAGACTTGACTTGGGGAGATGAACACACAGTACACTGTACAGATGATGTGTTGCAGAACTGTGCACCTGAAACCTGTATACTTTTGTTAGCCAGTGTCACCTCAATACAGTCAATATAAAGGAAAAATATAAATAAATATAAAAGATTACCATCTATATAATGTCAGTGTTCTTTTTATTGTTTCTTTTGTTTTGTTTTAAATAAAAGTTCAGGCACCAACCTTTAACCCGGCACATAATTCCTAAAATTCAAAATAAGAATCCATGGCCAGGCATTCTTATAAACTATGGCTTTCATATTGTATGAAAATTAAATGTAAGGGATCATTGTGTTAGTGACTTATATATTTACATATAATTGTGATTTTACATGTTTAGCCAAAGTTTTGAAGATCCCCTTACCTTACAAGAGCATCTATAATGATATTTAGAACTACAGGAATGAAAAGGCTCTTGTTCATGTTCTACACGTCATAGGAGTGTAAGCCTCCAATCTGCCTGAGATAACCTTGCTACACATGATTATGTCTACACTACCAAAACTGAATGGCACTTCTGAACAACTTCCTAATGATCTTGTTTTCTGTCTTCATGATGACATCAGGTTATTAATGCTAAGGCAAATCTTTCTTTTCAATGGTCTGAAAAATTGCTATCTGATTTAACCTAAAATATTGAAGATGTTCTACAAGTGACCATACTCCAATTTTAAACTATACATTTTAAATTCATTGTAAATCATCTAACTTTTCATTTATTTTAGTTTTTAACAATATTTTGATCTCCCTTAAAAAATAGCTTTATTGGTTCTGTTAATAAATATTTTTTATTAATTGGTCTGTTTCCTCTCTTCAATAAATATCTCAAACCCACAGAGGCATTTCGGGGAATGACAGGGCAAAAACACCCGTGTGACTTTTCCCAGTTTTCCCAGGCCCTACAGCCCTAGCAATCTCAGGTTTCAACTTCTGTACAAGATCCTCAGATGGGCATGTGCTGAGAGGAAATCTCACGAGTCGTTTTTCCCTTCCCCAGTGTTACAGACCACTCACGAAGACAAGAAGACAAAGGAGTCCCCTCTGTACAGGCAGCAGAACGATGAGGCAAGAGAAGAGTGTTGGCCAAATGACGTTTGCGTTTAATATGGGCTAACTAGCTGAAACACAAATTTTTTAAATTCAAAAAATAGACACTTTAAAATTTGTCATCCAAAATCTAAACCAGAAGTTTTCTATTAAGTTACTTTATATGAAAAAAAGAGCAACCCACCTCTACAAATTTGTACCAAAACCAAGGACCCTCTCTTCGGTTCAGGCTCAGCAGGAAGGAAGCAAATGCGTGCCAGCACACCCTACTCAAAGGGAACCTGGAAGCAGCACTTTTAATCCCTTTTGCCCATTTTCTAATCTCTCATTTCTAACATTTCTTCCTCCCTTCTGTAATTGGCTGAAATACAGACTGAACTGGCTAGCCTATAAATGATGATTTAATGCTGATTCACACAGTATTCTTAAACATAGTGTTTTCAATATTTGAAATTCAGATTTAAGTTTGAGAAATACAATTATGCAATGTCCCAGAGAAGACATATATAGTCACCTTAAAGAAAAAATAGCTCCAAGTTCTACAAGGTTTGATTATGCATGATCAACTCTTTTAACAGATTTTTTTTTTAAAGTGCATTCAAAATGTGAATTGGTCAGCCTTCAAAGCATTTAAAAAAATCATAGAGGCACATATTGGCAGTGCTAGTCAGCTCTTTCTAAAAGAAACAAATTATTAGCCAAAACTTTGAAATCCCCATGCCTATGGTAGAGGTAGAGATATCAACCTAAATCCATTTACTGCTTGACTCATCTAATGCGTCTTCTTCTAGGCTCACCAAGCACACTTCTCTAAAGCAATTAGACACCCATGCAGGACTGCCCAAAGTGAGTGAGTGTGCTTCAAAGACTGGTCTGTGAGTTAGGTTTTCACTCTTCATTAATCAGATGGCATTCTGACTCCACATCAGTCACCCAGAACAATGGATACCCCTTGGTGTACAATTAAAATAAGGCTTCTGAGACTGGAAGGCCGAGGAGCAGCTTGGACTGCATTCAGTTCCCCAAGGACTAGCCCATGGTGAAAACACCTTGGGAAAGACACTAAATGTGAGCATTGCTTTTCTCATTTTAAAACTTAGACTGACGTAAGATTTTGACACAACTTTACAAAGATAGGGGAAGTTTCACCAGAATATAAAGCTCAGCTCTCTCCTCCTGCAAAGCACCTAGAGGGATGTATGTGCATGTGTTTCTTTTTCTTGGATCAGCATTACATTTTAATATATATTTAGCACGGTGCCTAGAACAGAGCTGGTCACTAAGAAATTTTAACTTTCCACAAAGATTGCTGGCTTTCGACGAAATGATACCTCATTTCACAGTCTCAGTATTTGTCAAAGTAAACAAAATGTTATATCCAGAGTGACAGAGTGACATTTGTTATCAGGAGGTTAAGAACCACTCATAGAGGAAAGAGTTTTAATTAACAAAGAGAACTTTCTAGAAACATGTCCTTGTTTATACTCAAAATCAGAAAGGACTATAAAACTTCTATCTTTAAGGCAACATGGGTGTTGGTTGACACACAACAAGAATTTTGCAGAAGGCACTAGCAGAGAGTGTCACCTTTAACACTTTTGCATAATTTTTACATTTAGGAACAAGAACACAATGTCCAGCATAATAGGCATATAACAGAAATTCCTGTGTTTGAAATATTCATATTGGCACAACTGAAGCCAAAAGCCTGAGAGCTCTCTGGCACTGACTGCCGTGGCTCTGAGTCAGTCTGTGAGTGAGTCAAGCTGATGGATATATATGGCATGAGCTCTGATCTGTGATAAAGCAAGACTTGGAAGCAGTTGAGGCAAAGCACCAAGATGATAAAAGAAGAATACCCAATCTAGACCTAGATCCTGCTCTGTTTCAGTCCTAAGAATTTTACCAATACTCAAGATAGGAAGAATTAGCTGTTTCCAAAAGATGTTTACTATATCTATAACTGTACATAAGTTGTTTAGATATGCCTGTATACATATATACCTTACCTGTTAGTTAATTAGACATAATTATTTAATCGATAGTTTGAGATCAGCATTCTTCAAGTTCAAAGCAAATAAGTAAATATACAAATAAGTTTAAGATGCTGACAAATGCTATGCAATAAAAGAACAAAATATTGTATAAGAGAACAAGCTATGCAATAAAAGAACAAAACATTATATAAGAGAACAATGGAGAGAAAAAAGAGCTTACTTTAGATCGAATGGTCAGGAAAGACTTAGGAATTGATGGTTAAGCTGAGCTCTGTCAGAGTGCAGCATAAGAGCAGGACAAAAAGGACTCTAGCCTAAAGATGTGTAAAGGCCCTGAAGCAGGGAAACACTCAGCCCAGTCAAGGAGCTGAGCATAGGCCATCAGGGACAACCAGAGTTGTTGAGATGTTGTTATTGGTGGAGAGAGGAACCAAAATGCAGTGGGAGGGTTTGCTTAGGCATCAGAGCACAGAAGTCCTATGGGTCACGGCAAGGGACTTGGACATTTTCTCTGCATGATGGGAAACCACTGAAGAAATTCAAGTAGCAGACTAACATGGTTTAATCACTGTGACTGTTATGTGAGAAATTGATTTATGAGGAGACAATAAACAGTAAGACCAATTAGGAACTTATCACAGTGGAGATAAACACGCAAAATAAGATGATAGTGGATCAGCATCAAGTAATGGCCATGGTGATAGATGGGTTCCCAAACTCTTTGAAGGTGGAATTAACAGGAGGTGGTCATTCACAGGCCGTGCGTGTGAGAAGAGCAGCAGTAGAAATGACTCCCGAGTAAGGATTGGAACCACTGAGTGGTGAAGGAACACCATCCACATCTGCCATTAGATAGGCCCAAGCACCCGAGTACTCTGGGAAAGCAAGTTGAAAAGCATCAACTTGATGCTTTTGAAAAGGAGTACAAAAGTGTCTATTTCTCTTAAGGTGTGCATTCTCTGAAGTATGCCATAAATTTGCAGAGCAGATTGGGGTAATATAGGTGTTTTCTAGTTCTTTAAAGAATCTTACCCATCCTTGCCAAGTTTGAATAATATGAATCTGGGGTGTTTAGAGAGTTAAATAGGTAACTGCTTCCTTTCTTCTTTGGTTTAGAGTAAATTAAAAAATATGACAAAACAAAAACAAAAAAACAGTCAGCCTGAGATCAATAAGGCTGATTAGAGAAATAGGCTTCAGGTCTGTGGTTAAAATCCTGGAGAAAACTCCCACAATCCACATGCCTCTACCACTCTAACCATAGGAAAGTTCAGTGAAGGAAAATGTAGTTTTTAAAAGCAGATAAGCCTACCCAGGATCACTACCTTGCATGAGCCCAAGCAGGGGTGTCCAACTCACAGCCTGTGGGCCACATGAAGCCCATAATGGCTATGAATGAGGCCCAACACAAAATCATTAATTTGCTTAAAACTTTTTTTTGCTCAGAGGTTTCTGTTAATGCTTGTGTATTTAATGTGTGGCCCAAGACAACTCTTCTTCTCCCAGTGTGGCCCAGGGACGCCAAAAGTTTGGACACCCCAGGACAGAGAGGGAAGGCAAAGGAGAACATCCCCACTGCTCGCACAGTGTTTTCATTTCTCTCCATTCAATGAGGCACCAAGTACCAGTGGAGACCCTACTCTTCTCACCCTCACACTAGGTGATTTGCTTCTGCTCCAGAAGGAGTTTTGAGTATGGTGTACTCTAGCTTCCCGGGAGCAGCACTGAACAAGAAAACTAAAAAAAGATCGGAACTCCTTTCTTAATGACAACACTCATTTGCTGTGTGTTCTGGAGAGTGATCTGAGTAATCCCTACTAGAGATCAAGCATGAGAATGAAAAAGAAATGTTTTGGAAATAAAAGGCATGAGTATCATTCTTCTTGAAGAGTTTGCCAGTATCACTTCTCACTCTGCAGACCTTGAAAAGTGTGAGGTTCTTTAGCATCTCAATAGCCTCCTTCTTCAACTTAAAAACATTCAGGTACTATTTCTTCACCTACAAAATTACAGGTTCTACTTAGAGGTCTTCAGTCTTCTTCTAAATAATGAATCCTTTCTTCAAATATCATCTGAGTTGAAAGGGCAATATACATGAAACCCACTAGAGTTGAATTATGTACGTATTAGGAAGCCTGAAGTTCCCCGGCGCCTCAGGGAGTATCTTAGGACTCCAATGAGCACAATCTCTTCTTTCCAATATGCTATATGACCTTGTGGCTGTCACACCCTCACTTCTTAGTAACAAAGTATCCATGCGTCTAAAGAATCAGACAATGGTTATTCTCTCAGCATATTGAAAGAAGAACACCCATTGTTCATCAAAGTGAGATGAAAAAAATGTCAAAAGGCAAACAGGTGAGCCACCCTTGAAAGACGAAAAGATGAGAATTACCAAGAATATATTTGATGAATAATAAAGTATCATTCATATCATTTATCAGCTCTGAAAGATAATTTTTGTACAGTTTGTGCTATTTTTATGTTACTATCTACTTACTTGTTTTGGCTTCTGTGATTTGTGAAGTCAATATTAACCTTGAAGTCTTAGAAACAATTACAAAAGAAAGCAAATTTTCAGAGGGACATATACAGCATGCACTTCAGAGCACAGAGGCTCCTGGCTTCAGGAATTCTCATTTTCTTCAAATGTTGGTTTAGTTCTGCATTGAATTAGGCTGTAATATCCCATTATATGATAAAGCATCATTTAACAGGAAGTTATACTCTTTTATGTTATGTTTGCATTTAATTTCCATGCTACTTTTAAAAAAATAAGTGATAAGTAGAAGCAGAACAGGTATTTGTAATTACTCATGAGTCATTTGCTCTCATGTAATTTAATAGCCACAGATCTTTAATATTTATAGCACATGTTGAAAGGATTTAACATATGTAGTGATCTTCACCAAGTAACTCCATACTCTTCTTGAATACAAAGATGTAAATTTTGTCACCATTTATGCAACCTGCTAAAAATCTTGCTATTAATTCATATGAATGAGTGTTTCCTCCAAAATTTTAATTAAAACACAAATGCTTTGCACACTTCAATCTGCAATATCCCACACATGCATTTCTTTAAAAAATTGACTGATCAGTTGTATAATAATTTCTCTCTAAGATGCTTCTTCATACCTGAAGATTCTCCAAAAAAGAGCTATATTTGTGTAAAAACTCATTCAAAAGTTAAGAAGCCATCACACTGCAATGTTCTCTGTGGCAATAGTGTTCTCTTCACATGCCTATATATTTCTAAATGTGCTGTAATAAGAAAGGAGGAGTAGAAATCCATTAAGGTGAATAGTCAATAATAGTGCAGACAACTAGAATTTGGAAGAAAACCATGGCATATGTAAAGTCAACATTAATAAAGAACCAGTAGCATCAAAAAATGTATTCTCACTTAGTGTTTCTGCAAGAGTTGTTATTCAATGCAGAATATTTTGACTATCAATTCAAATGATAGTAAGTAATTCTTTCTCCACACCTAAGTCTAAATTATTGCCAAGCTTTCTGGCATAACAAAACTTCAACATATATGACCACATTTTGAATTCTCTGTCAATGAGTAGAAATATTTTATGCTATTTTTCAGAATATGGTCATATATTTTTAAATTTTATATTCAAAAGTAAGTTTTAAAAATGTATTAAAAATACTTTGTTAATTGGCTAACATTTTTCTCCAGAATAATAACAAATCAGTAGAAGTAAAATGATATAATAATATTACTGTATACATCAGAATTTAACACACACACAAATCCTTTGTTCCTTTTAAATATTCTTCACAGGCAAGTTTTTAGCTGTGTCACTTTTATTATTATAAATCATTACAATGCTACATATTTTCCCATCCTCTTTTCTTAATAAGGCTAAGAATTTATCAATAATTGTGAGCTATTAAAAAGCAAAAATAAAGATTTTTCTAAATCCATTTTTCAAAACAGAAGTGTACATTTTTCTGAAGAGATGAGATAGAGATGTTTGATTAACTGACACTCAGAAATCATTCCTGAGCAATCTGTTAGAATTGTTTTCCCTTTATAATGTTTTCTGTTCTATGCTATGAAGAACTATGAATCATAATTTCTGGCAGCTAAAACCAAAGGAGGTGATAGGCTCTATTAGCATCCTAAAAATATGCATGTCCTAATGCTCTCTTAAAATATGTCTTCTCAGAAATGTTTCAAATTTTCTCAGCTAAGCAAAATGACATTAACTAAGACCCTGGCATAAAGATTTGCTTATTTTAGTTTGCTTAACAATGTAACCAAAGCACAAAAATATTGCTACTCAATGGCAGATAAATTATTCTGTCACATTCTGACCTATTGTTTGTTAACATCACATGAAAAACAATTGAATCACTTATGATCACTAATTACTTTGATCATTACATATAAAGACAAAAAACTAAAGTCATATTTGAATTGGTTCTTTTTAGCGTAAGAGTATAATATTCCCTTTTCCTGTTTTGAAGAAGTCTGGTTAAAATTATTTCAGCCCAAACTACTAAGAATAATTGAGAATAATTAGCAATTTAAATCAAGACAGCATAATGTGTCTACATCAATAGCTGATAAATTTCTGGAAAATGTCAAAAGTGCTACTAATATATTTCTTGTATTCAGCATTCTTCAAGGCAATTTGACTTTATTCGCCTTTTCCCTGTGAAAGTTTACTGCAGGATTCAAGGAAGAATTTCCTAAGGGAGAACAATATCTGGGCAGCCTATTTAGCTAACTCTCAGTCAAGGATGAGTAGGATGCAGAGAAGGTCAGATTTAAGTCAAAAGAAGATGTCTTGTTATTTGATGTTACACCTTTGAGGCAAAGGCCTAATACCTTTTCAGAAAATAAAAAGCAACAAAATGAATACTTTTCTCTGTTAGAGACAGTAAGAGGACAAAGGTCAGGTAATTACATCTCTTGTTTGCATTGTTGGGACTATTTTCTTTTATTTTAATAGAAAAAAAAAAACCAAATTGATCAAGGAAACACTACCTACCGATTTACTTCATGTAAGTAGTATATTTATACACTTCCAACAATGTAGTATACTTTAAGCAAGATGCTCTGGAAATGTTTGATAAATGCAGTGGAAAATCTTTTTTTTTTTTTAAGTAGAAAGAACACAAAGAATTCTGAAAGCAATTCTCACAGTGATGTGAGGGAAAATGGAAAATTAGAAAGAAAAAGAGACTTGAACAAGCTTCTCTAGACTTGAAGTCTAGATAACAGACTCCAATTAACAGAATGAGAAACGGAAACAAAATATGGAGTGATAATAAGAGACTTACTATTCTTGTATGCCAGTATCATACCTAGAATACAAGTTATTATTTATTCTATTAGACCAGCATTATCCAAAGATGTTTCTTGAAACATCAATTCTATTCTGAGATTATACATTATTGCCAAAAAAAAAAAACATTTTCTATAATCAGAATTTTAGAAACACTGAATTAAGCAACATTAATGGGTTTCTTAAGTACAAGACCTTTTAGTCTTCAACAGGCTAATGAATTTTATGACTCTCAAAAAAATATTTGCCTACATGCTGTGTTACTCAAACTTATTTCACAAAGGAAATTATACACAGATATAGAGATGCAGGTTATGGCAATTTAGGGAACCAAGATAAGAACTTCCCAAGAATTTTTCTTTTCCATCATATAAAATTAAGTGATACTGCTGAAGAGAAAAAACTATTTTTCCTTCAATTTATTCATTTAAACTTTTCCTCATTATTTTTCTGCATGGACACTTTCTACATATCATATTTATTCTATTACGGTAGCTTTATTCAACTTCTTTGTAAATAAAAACATAAGAAGTCCCTTTTTTATTGTTGTTCAATTACAGTTGTCCCAATTTTTTCTATGTTGCTCTCCCCTGTCCCGCCCACCCTCTGCTCCCACAGTCAATTCCCACCCTGTTGGCCATGTCCAGAGGTCCTTTACACATGCTCCCTAAAACACAAGAAGTCTTAAGCATACCATGCTGTGATAGACTTTACTTATGTTGGAGGCACCAGAGTGCTTAGGGAATACATGGCTACCTCTATTGCTAGGAACCTCAACATGTGAAAACCATTGTGATGATGGAACAGTTTGCTTCTATCCGTGTGATGATCTATCCTGTCAATCACTAATCTGTTCCTCATCACTATATTGTTAAAGATGTTATATACATTGAATTACATGGTTTTCAACCTTTTGAGATTTTTTTCACTAAGCATAATGCCTTTGAGATTCATCTAAGTCGCGTATGCCAGCTGTTTGTTACTTTTTATTGCTGAGCCGTATTCCATTGCATGGATGGATATACCAGACTTTAACCACTCATCCATTGAAGCGTATTGGGATTGTTTATGGGTTGTTGCTATTACAAATAAAGCTCCTAAAAAAAAAATGTGGAAACCAAAGGAACTTGATTCAAGATAGTATACAAAAGAAAGGATGTTAGTTAATTATCTATTTACCCAAGACACCATTTGAAAGAAAAAGGAATGTATATGTTTAATCTGTTCTAAAACATCATCAATTGTAAGACATGTGATTTAAGAGATTTCAAGAAGTGGTGAAGATGTACATCAAAATATCAATAAAATATACTTGTGATAAGAATATAGGAGACAAGTCATATGGACAAAAATCACATCCTAGAATATGCACAAAAGGAACTACAGTCTAGCAAACTATCTGCAGGACAGAATTTCAATAAATGTAAACTCAGACATTGCAGTTAGGATGGAGTAGAGGGAGGAGAGGATAGTAGGCTATGAGGCAGGGGGCAATGAATACCTCTCACCCAATAACTATACCCACAACTTAGAGCAGTGGGCATTTGCATCACCCAGGCAAAACAAGTAAATGAAGAAACACAGTAATAAATGATCTCTGTGGAAAAAAGAGGGTAACTATTCTGGGAATGTTAGAAACAATAACTAATAGCCTAAGAAAGCCTTCATTTAATTGTTTTTTTAATAACCAAATGATATCAAAAGGAACAAGTAAATAATTATAGTTCTTCAAAAATAAGTTTTTTAAACTTTGTCAAAATAATGAGTTCGGCATTCTACGAGTTAGAATGTTTGGCAAAAATCAGAGGAATTTAACATTAAATAATTTTCTCATATTTAATCTAAAAGAGGAAACCATTTAAAGGATCAGTCCGAGAATTCTAACATCTAATTAATATGAATCAGAGAAAGAATGAAAGGGAAGGAAATTGTGAAAGAAACAATAGAAAAAAAATCTTAGAGTTGTCAAGACTAAGACTGAAACTGCCTACCATTTGCTCAACAAAATGAATACAAAGGTAATTTTATTTAGATTCACTAGTATGAAAACTTAGAATACTAAGACTAAAGATTTGAACCTAAGTATGTTCAGAGTCACTTAAAAAGACATAAAGATATGATTAGTGTCAGACATCGGCATTACAAGTTGCTAAGAGACAGTGGAAGAGTATTTTTACTCTAATTTTATAACCATCTAAAATAGCTCAATATATTAAAGGACAAAATAAAGACATGTCTCTAACATTTAAACATTCAAAAATATATAGGCCCTCTTTCAGGCACATGTTTAACAAAACGAAAGGTGGGGAAAGCAACTGAAAGATTCAGGAAACAGTGGATTTAATTCCGAAGAGCAGTGATGTGTACTCCCAGGCCAAACTGGAGCAGGAAGATCAATGGCTCACAAAAGTGGAATCATATATGGAAATGAGGGGGACAGGAGGTTGTAGGTAATCAGTACTATCACAGATAAGGGAAAATCTGAATATTTAATAAAGTTACTTGGCAAAGGGTATAAAATGAAAAAAAAAACACATTTAATTTATCCCTGGAAACATTCTCCTTTGAGTAGCAGAGAGATAGCTGTATTGGACATGTGAACTTGAAGGAGTACAAACAACACTAACAAGCATGATGTGTCTCTACAATGAATAATTAAGCTGCCATAACAATCCAAATGTGTTCACTGTTTTCCCATTTTTTAGAATCAACAAATGTACAAATCACAAAAGGGTTCTTCTGCTAGAAACATTACAGAGTAGAATGCATGTGTTGTAAAGTACAAAAATATAAAATTAAGATGGATAAAAGATTTAAATATAAGTCATGATACCATAAAAGTCCTAGAGGAGAACATAGGCAGGAAAATGTCAGATATTCCATGCAGCAATATTTTCACTGATATGTCCTCTAGAGCAAGGGACATAAAGGAAAGAATAAACAAATGGGACCTCATCAAAAGGAAAGCTTCTTCATGGCTAAAGAAAACACCAATGAAATGGAAAGGGAATCAACCATATAGGAAAACATATTTGCCAATGATACCTCAGACAAGGGTTTGATCTCCAAAATATATAAAGAACTCACGAAACTCCACTCCAGGAAGACAAACAACCCAATTAAAAAATGGTGAAAGGACTTGAACTGTCCTCCTTCTCCAAGGAGAACACATAGAGGGCCCAGAGACCTATGAAAGAATGCTCAGCATCACTAGCCATTAGAGAGATGCAAATTAAAATCATAATGAGGTACCATTTCACACCAGTAAGAATGGCCATCATAAACAAAGCAACAAACAAGAAGTGTTGGAGAGGATGTGGAGAAAAGGGAATCCTAGTGCACTGTTGGTGGGAATGCAGACTGATGCAGCCACAGTGGAAAACAGTATGGAATTTCCTCAGAAAACTAAAAATGAAACGGCCTTTTGACCCAGCAATTCCACTGCTGCGATTATACCCTAAAGATCCTGAAACACCAATCCAAAAGAACCTATGCACCCCAATGTTCATAGCAGCACAATTTACAATAGCCAAGCAGGCTATAGTGCTAGAAGCAACCTAAGTGCCCATCAGTAAATGAGGATGAAAAAACTGTGGTACAACTACACGATGGAATACTACGCTGCAGAAAGAAAGAAGGAGCTCCTACCTTTTGCAACAGCATGGATGGAACTGGAGTATATTATGCTAGGTGAAAAGCGCCAGGCAGTAAAAGAGATATACCATATGATCTCACCTATAGATGGAACCTAATCAACAAAACAAACAAGCAAGCAAAATACAGGAAGAGACATTGAAATGAAGAACAATCTAACAGTAATCAGAGAGGAGAGGGGAGAGGGATAATGGAGGATAATAAGGGAAGAGCCATCAAGGAACATGTATAATGAAAACATGGAGAAAGCTAAAGGGGGTAGGTTCAAGGGTGGGGGGATGGGTGGGGCTGGAGGGGCATGAGGGAGTGAAAATGGACACAACTGTACTTGAACAACAATGAAAAAATAAATAAAATGAAATGAAATAAAAATATATAAAGGTAAAGATCACATCTATGCTATAGAATTGGAGCTTTAGGTATTGGTATTATACCCACACACACACATTTTAAAATATATATGTACATTTTAATAATTATATATGTTATATATAAATGTGTTATATTTCTAATGTATATGCATATCTTTTATCTCTATATAAAAGTACAACTACATATGCACAATTTGTATGTGTATATTAAAATAAATATATGGGCATATATTCATGCATATGCATGTGCTTACATGTATAACATGCCAGGAACAACAAACAGACTTCCTAGCACTATGAATTTGATTTTCAAATATCATTCTTCAAGAATACCAGGTTAATTCCAGGCTGTTCTAGGAAAAGTACAAGATGAGCCTGCAACATTTTGCCATCACAGAAAATATGAAGTCTTTGGCCATGATGGAAATCCAGCAAAAAAAGACTTCATTCCATTAGCTAAATTTGAGCATCAAAATAATGATAATAGTGACCATGGGTTATGCATGAATGTTCTTTGGTTAATCCCTCCACCATCTTTCATCCAGCCCCCCCAACTATCCTTCAGCACCTGTCAGGCTGTTCCATGTATCTGTGCTTCTGTTTCTATTTTTTCATTAGTTTTTTGTGTTCATTAGATTCCACATATAACTGAGATCATGTGGTGTTTTTCTTTCATGGACTGGCTTACGGGGATTGATGAGGGGTGGGGGGTGCTGGGTAGAGGTAGGAGAAAAAGTGGGAACAACTGTAATAGCATAAACAATAAAAATATAAATACATAAAAATAATAATAACAGTGGATTATAACTCATTACACAAAATGAGAACCCATAAATACATACTAATATGAATAAATAAATATCTTTTCAGAAAGTGTATGGTGGACAGAGTCAGAGGTAGCAGAAGTTGAAGAGCAATAAAGGAAAATGACAGAATGCCACTGTATTACAGAATGAAGGCAAGTGATACTGTTTATTAATGACCCAATGAAATATTAAGGTTTAATATATTGTTTGAAATTACATAAATGACAATGGTAGGATTGTGACTATATTATAAATTCTACCTTCTGAATATTTGTGCCCTGTCCAATCCATATGTTGAAATTCTAACCCCCAAAGGTGATGGTATTAGGTATGGGGACTTTAGGAGGGGCCGTAACCATAAGGGTGGAGCCTTTGGTATGGGATTAGTATTCCTATGGAATAGATTCCCACAAAGATCCCTGGCCCTTTCTGCCATGTGAGGACACAGCAAGAAGGTACTATCTATGAACAAAAAAGCGGACCCTCACTAGACATTGAATCCATCTGTGCCTATCTGATCTTAGACTTCCCAGACTCCACAACTGTGAGTTGTTTTTTATAAGCTACCCAGTCTGGGCTATTTTGTTACAGCAAACCAAATAGACTAATTCAAGGATGGAGTGGAGAAGCACAAGATATGAACTGTCTAAATACTATTATTTAATTCTATTAAATCCTTCATATGAGGATGCCCTTATTTCACCTTTACTCATGACTATACTTTTTCTGGATATAAAATCCTGGATTGATAATTCTTTTCCTTCAGCACTTAACATTATTGATAAAAATGTTCATCTACTTATTTTGGGCCTCCATGATTTCTGATAAGAAATCTGCAAACATTTGCATTTCCTGTAAGAAGAACATCATTTATCTCTGGCTGCTCTTAAGACATGTTTTGTTATTAGTGTTTAATAGTTTGATTATGATGTTTCTGCATTTGAATTCTTTCAGTTCATCCTGTTTGAGGTTTACTAAATTTCTTAAATCTTTAGATTTCTGCTTTTCATCATATTTGGGAAATTTTCAGCCATTAGTTCTTCAAATATTTTTTTTTCCCTACTACTTTTTCCCTCACTTTCTGGGACTCTTACAACATGAATGTTAGACCTGCTTGTATCACCCTGAGGCTCTGTTGTTTTTCCCTTTCTTCCTACATTCCTTAGACTGTATAATTTCTATTAATTTATGTCAAGTTCACTATTTCCTCTTTAATTTCCAATTGATGAATAAGCCTCTACTGTGAGGGTTTTTAGTGTTTGTTTGTTTATTTTGGGTTCTTAAAAATTTGTTGGCTTATTTGTGTGGAGTGTGGGTTATTATACAGGGATGAGCAAAAGTAGGTTTACAGTTGTTCATATGGAAAAAGATGTGCAGGTTATGATTATTACAATAGCTTTATTAATGGTATTTCATGTATTCTTAACTCTAAACATACTTTTCTCACCCCTATATTTTTAGATTCTAAATTTTCATTTGGCACTTTTTTGTCTTTTACGTTTTTGCTTTGACTTTTTTACACTGGCTTTAAGAGTGTTCATCCTTACTTCTTAGAGCACATTAATAATAACTTCTTTATAGTTTCTGTCAGATAACTCCAGCATCTTAATTACCTCGGTATTGATGTGTATCTTTTGTCTTTTCTCATGTGAACTGGGTTTTCCTGGGTTCTCTTTTCCCGATTAATTATTCATTATATTTTAGGCATTTTGAACATTACCTATGAGTCTCTGCATTTTCTTTGAAACCCATGGGAAATGTTGATATTTTGTTTTAGCAGGTAATCAACCCAGTTGAGTTCAGGCCCCATGTACTGACCTCATATTTGTGGTTTCAACATACATTCCAGTTTCCATGGCCTTTGCGGTGCCATTTATGTCTGCCTTGTGCGTTTGCCACCCAGTGGCCAGTCTAGGACCTAGGCAACTGTCGATCTCTTAGTTCAATTTTCAAAGCATGTGGCATATTGTTTAAAATTAGATCCATGCCCTGGCTGGTGTAGCTCAATGGATTGAGCAGGGGATGTGAACCAAAGGGTCACCAGTTTGATTCCCAGTCAGGGCACATGCCTGGGTTGTAGACCAGGTCCCCAGTGGGGGCCATGTGAGAGGCAACCACACACTGATGTTTCTCTCCCTCTCTTTCTCCCTCCCTTCCCCTCTCTAAAAATATATAAATAAAACCTTTAGAAAGTAAATAAAATAAAATTAGATCCATGTATGTGCAGTTCAAGTGAGTCCATGAGTCCATAAACAATTTTGTGGTATCACATTCCCAATTTCTACATACCCATGATCTTTCTGATACTTGCTGATTCCCTGGGACTCCCTTTTTAGTTACCCAAATGAGGTGGGCTTTAATTACCCACCCTGACACAAACTTTCCATGACTGCAACTGCAAGCAGGGTCAAACAACAGGAGGACAGACAAAGAAAAAATATTGAAATGTTCTCATTCCTTAAAGTTTGAAGTGCTGGGGGCCCTTGTAGCCACCAGTGTTGCTATGTGAAGACCTCTTTTCTGCCTCTGAATCCAGAATCAGAGGGCTTCATCTCAAGGTCTCCCTCAGTCTAATGTTTACTTTCATGTCTTGGACTATTTGAATACAGCCTAGGGTTTACTGGAGGGGGAAAAATTGGTAAACTCACTGTTGGTTCAATGATATTGCGGATTTGAGGAGTAAGATTCCTCAAATAGCTGTTCCATGCATTCTACCCAAGTTTTTATTTCAATCCTCACCTGAAGATGTTTTTTATTATTGATTTGAGAGAGAAATAGAGAGACAGAGACAGAGACAGAGAAACATTAATCGGTTGCCTCCCAAACATGCCCAGACCAGGGATCAACCCCAAACCTAGGTATGTCCCTTGACTGGGAATCAAACTCACAACCTTTTGGTGTATGGGACCATGCTCCAACCAATTGAACCACCTGACCGGGGCATTCTATCCCTGGCCAGGTTTGATAGCTGCATACATTATGAATGACAGGCTGGAGTGTGCTTACTCCATTTTACCCAGAACTATAACTCCTGAGTGGTTATTTTTTAAGTTAAGCTTATGAAAATCATTGGTCTTTTAAAATTAATTTATATCAAAGTTTTATCCGTGGAGAAATTTTAAAGGGGTGGGGAAGGAAGGAAGGAAGGAAGGAAAGAACAGAGGGAGGGGGAACCAAGAATGCAAGAGGAAAAGAGGAATGATAGGAAAACATTAATCTCAGGGGCAGCTGTAGACTGGCTCAGGACTGTTGATTAACCAGGGTGCTGAGAGAAGGCCTGGGAGGTGCAGGCTCCAGAAACAACCTCCACCTGCAGGATTACAGCCTCAGCAGAACAGAGAGCCATATCCAGGAGTTTCCTCCTGCATTCATTTCCTCACAGGAAAGAAGAAAAAGTGCCCATAGAGCCCTTCACCAGTCTCTAAGTGCTACACAGCTCCTTGGGCCCCTGATTTACTAAACCTAGCAGAGAAAACAGAGACAGGTGCAACAAGACTCTATCCTCTCTCCTGCAAAGCTGTTTAACATTCATTTTATATCTTTCAAGTTGGAGCATAATATGGCACCAGGTTTTATAGTATAGTTTATTTCAAATCCCATATATTGCTCTTTCCTCCTCTTACTCCTCACTACCTCTTTCCTCTCCCTTCATATTTTTGTTTTAAATTTTATCTTCTCTCTTGCTAAGACTTGTTTCTATTCCACACTATTACTATTGCTCCCCCCCACCAGCCTCTCAAAACCATTTCTGATCGTCATTAGTCATCTCACATTCCTTCTCCTATTCTAAAATACCCTTATTCTCTCTCCACCTTTACCAATCTTTGCTCATAGGTAGTGGGTAAGGTTGTTCTTATAACAGTTCTTCAATCTTATTTATAGATAGTGACTTTCTTTGTATTTCAAATCTCAAATGTCACTGTTCCCCTCTCCTATGCCATTTTGCTTTCCTCCTGCCCTTCTTTCTTCACGTTAAATGTTAATTTTTCCCTGTCTTATCTAGGTTTTCACCCCGCACTCTTAGAATTCTTTCTCCCTGATCCTCTCTAAATAACTTCTCTTTCCTCTAGACATCTCTTAAGTTCTTCCTTCTTTCTTTGTGCCCTCATATCCCCATTCTACTTAGCTCATTGGTTGCTGATATCTCTGTGGTGCAGGTTTTTTCCTGCAATGAGGGCCATATTATATATTTATGTTTGTATTTATATTTATATTTATATTTATATTTATATTTATATTTATATTGTGGTAGTGGTGGTGATGGTTGTCTGTTTTTTCTCTCACTAGATATATACAAATATATATTTTTTCTTTAAATTTCAGTTTTAACCTAATACTATATGCCTCTCCTCTCTTACTCCATTCCACCTTCCCTCCTCCCTTTTTTGGTTATGAAGTAAATTATATTTTCTTTCCCACTTTGTCTTGTCTCTATTTTCAACTCTTATTATTATTGCACCTCCCTTTACCCTCACAAAATCCCTTTTCTTTCAATTAGTCATCTGATATTCATTTTTCTTTTTTATATTAGTCTTAATCTTTTTACCTTTACTAAGATTGGTGCACTGGCTGTTTGTAGTGTAATTGTGGGTTGGGGGGTATCTTGGTGGGTGTGGGTCTGTTTCCTGAGCTCTTTGGTTTTGTTCTGGCAGCACCTGTAAAACAGTATGTAATATGTGGAGGGTGGAGTGACTCTCAGTCAGTCAGCCAGAGGGAAGAACCCACTGAAGAACTACCCAACAACAGCCAAAGCCCAGTTACAACCACATAAAAAGATAAAGGACAGTGCAAGAGCATCAAGCACAGGTGATCGAGGGTAGAGCACCACAGGTCTCCTACTACTGAAGATCACACCATGAAGAAAGCAAAATCAAAGCAAATAAATCTAACAAGCAGAAAAAAACAAGAAGAGTCACCTAAAATGGAGAGATAAAGAAACCACCACCCACTGAAAGGAAAGGAGGAACTTCCAAAAAGACTACTAAACACAATTGAGGCAAACAAACTATCAGACATCATGTTCAAAATGATGGTTATAAGGACAGTCAAGGAGCTCAATGAGAACTTCAAAGAACTCCAGAGAAGCTTCAAGGAACTTACACAAACTATACCAGGATCAAAAGGGGCATAGAAACCATCAATAAGAGACAGGTGGAAATGAAAGATACAATACCTGAAATGCAGAACACAGTAGAAGGAATTAAAAGCAGGTTAGATGAAACAGAGAATTGAATCAGCAAGCTAGAAGACAAGGTAGAAAAAAAATTCCTAGACAGACCAAAATAAAAAATAAAAAAAGACTCAAAAACAACAAACAGGGGTTAAGGAAACTACAGAACAACATGAAACATAATAATTTCTGTATAATAAGGATACCAGAAGGAGAAGAAGAGGAGCAAGAGATAGAAAATCTGTTTGAAAAAGTAATGATGGAAAGCTTCCCTAATTTGATGAGAGAAAAAGCCACTCAAGTCCAGGAATCACAGAGGATTCCAATCAAGATGAACCCAAAGTGGCCCACTCTAAGACACATCATAATTAAAATGGCAAAATTCAAAGACAAAGAAAGAATCTTAAAGGCAGCAAGGGAGAAACAGATAGTAACATACAAGGGAGTTCTGATAAGATTATCAGCTGATTTCTCAATAGAAACACTACAAGCCACAAGGGAATGGCAAGAAATGTTCCAAGTAATGAAAACCAGAGGCCTGCAACCAAGATTACTCAACTCAGCAAGGCTCTCAATTAAAATGGAAAGTGGAATAAGGAGCTTCCCAGACAAAAGAAGGCTAAAAGAATATACCCCCACCAAACCAGCACTGCAAGAAATACTAAAGGGACTGCTTTAAGAAAAGAAAGAAAAAGAGAGAAAGAGGTACAAGGGGAAAATGGTAATGAATAAGTACCTATCAATAATAACCTTAATGTAAATGGATCAAAAGACATAGGGTAGCTGAATGGATAAGAAAACATGACCTGCATATAAGCTGCCTACAAGAGACCCACCTCAGAAAAAAAGACCTACAGAGACTGAAAGTGAAGGGGTGGGAAAAAAATACTCCATGTAAATGAAAAGTAAAAAGAAAAAAGCCAAGGCAGCAATACTTAGATCAGACTAAACAGCTTTCAAAATGAAGACGGTAAAAAAGAGATAGAGAAGTACACTTCATAGTACTCAAGGGAAGAATCCATCAAGAAAACATAAACAACCCTGGCTGGTGTGGTTCAGTGAATTTAGCGCAGGCCTTTGAACCAAAATGTTGCCAGTTTGACTCCCAGTCAGAGCACATGCCTGGGTTGCAAGCCAAGTTCCCATTTGGAGGTGTGTGAGAAGCAACCATGCATCGTGTTTCTCTCCCTTTATTTCTCCCTTCCTTTCTCTAAAAATAAATAAATACAATCTTTAAAAAAAAGAAGATATAAATGTTGTAAATAGATATGCACCTAACATAGGAGCACCCAAATATAAAAGGAAAATCTTGAAGGACTGCAAGAAAGATATAGACAGCAACACACTTATACTAGGGGATTTTGACACCCCCCTGTCAACAACAGACAGATGTTCCAAAGAATCATCAAGGATTGTGGCCCTGAACCACATCATATGTCATACATGACATTTCACCCCAAAGAAGCAAAATACACATTCTTTTCAAATGCACATGGAACATTCTCAAAGACAGACCACATGACAGGATACAAAACAAGCCTCAACAAATTAAAGAAAATTGAAATATCAAGCATGTGCTCAAATCACAACATGAAGGGGGATAATGGGGGGAAAGAAGGGGAAGGGTCAAGTGAAGAAACATGTGCAAAAGACCCAAGGACAATGGGGTGGGGATTTTCTTTAGGAGTGGGGGTTGGATGGGGCAGGGGAGAGCAACGAGGGGATAAATTGAGATAACTGTAACTGAACAACAGTTTTTTTAAAAGAAAAAAGAAAGGAAAGCATTAATCTCAAACACCTGACTGAAAGGAGATGAAGAAACTCCTTTAAGATATGATAACTTATTTTTCTTTTGTGTGGAAAAGAGATCATTGTGAGGAAACCAGATTCCCTAAACGTACACATAGAAGTTTTACTCTTCATCATGTAATATTTGCCACCAGGTGGGATAGAAATGCCACTTAATTTTTCAAAAAATAAAAAGACTAAAATTTAATTGAATGCTTATCCTGAAAATGTGGTGGGTTAGGGTGGAAATGCTTTCCTTGAAAAAATTTTCAATAAATAAATTCCCAGGAGTTACTAAATTGAGGGAGGGAGTTGCATGCACAGCTTGATAATGTATCCCCCAATTTTTCCAATAAACTATCACAGTCTGAGTAGGTTTTAACTTTAAGAAAACTTTCAAGTATTAATGAGAACAAATCAAATGTTTCTAAGTGTTTATACATTAACATTTCATTATATATGTCTGTCTAAAGTAAATAGATATTAGAACTCTCTATTCATTATAAATTGTTTTAATCTTACATGTATAATTAAATGGTAAACTGATGATAATCCAATGATAACACTATTCATGTCTATGACACTATCCTGTAAAAATGACTTAATTTGTAAATTCAAAATTTATTCTTTTTCTATAGACATTTTTCCTGTTCTATTGTATCCTTACAATGTGCAAACCAGAATAAAATCTATAATACTAAGGATAAGGTAAAATTGATGTTTTGTGTATCATTTTTAGAAGTTGTGGAAAGGACAGTTTTCAAGGGGTGTTTTTAATATAGAAACCCAGAAATATGTAAATCTTGTATTTGGCCCAGCTACCTCTCATCATTACAAGTCTCCATGGAAATACATGCATAAATAAACATGGCAGAACAAGGTACATTAACCTTCATTATTAACTTAGGCTTTGGTCACAATGCCTAAGAAGAACTTTTTATTTGGCTGGGCTGGACCAATGGAAAACTTTCTCCTAATTTCAAGCAAAATAGAGGCATAAGCTAAAGCACACTGAATGACCTACAATTTCTTCTAAGCCCACACTAAAATCTCAGATTTTACCACTAATTGCAACATGAGCTGGTTTTGAGACCAACCATCTTTTCTGAAAGGAATTTGGTGAGGGTATTGGTCTCCAAACTTAAGCCACCCACCTTGGCATTCCTAGAACAGACAAATGCTTGAAGCCTGTCTGCCTTGTGGAAAGTGAAGAAAGTTCTTAAAGAAAGAAAGTGAAGCAACTCAAAAGGCAAGAGTGAGAAGATAAATGAGAGAAACTTGACTAGCCATGGCCTCAGATCCATCTCTCCAGCCCCCTCCTTAGTCTCAGTTTTGGATTCCTGAAACTTGTGAATCCTTCAGGAGAAGCAAGTTTTGATATAAAAGCAACAAAAAGAACATTCTTCCCATAGAAGTCCACACTATTGTCCATGAATTGGCCCAGCATTTTTTCACCTTTTTAAAAGTGATATCACATCTTTCAGAGAAGTGTCCATATAGCAATTCTCACATTCCTATCTTTATAACCAAATGCCCAAACTTCTACTTAAAAGAGGTTTTGCTGTTTTAAATTATTCATATACCTGCCCTTTAATGGTCCATAGTGAAATTAATTAATCACTCACTTTGCTGCCAACTTTCACAGCCAAACAAGATATTTCACCTATTTTTTCTATAATTTTTTGTATTTGGCTACTGTATGAGCTTCCTATTTTTGCAATAACAAATTGTCTCCAACTCTGTGGTCCCAGGTCTGAGAAGTGGGTTAGGTCCAGGAACTGAATGTGAGACTTTCTTGGCAAATGCTCACCTTGGTGACCTGAATCAAATTTTTGCCCTCTAGACTTTTCACACCTGTGCAAAGCAACACCTTAGTAAGCTACAGGTCCATGTTAATCAAGGGATTCCATGGCAGATGAACCATTATCACAAGCCCCTGTGGGTCAAACACTCTGACTACTACTCTATCCTGGAAGCTTATTAAAAGATGGCACTCATCTTCTTTCTGGGGGTTAAGCACTGACAGGTTGCTTCCACCGCTCTGTGACTCCATTATGCCATTGAAACCTGAGAGTCCAGTGCCCGTGCATCCCTCTCCACCCTGCAGAGGACAGCCATACCAAGGTCAATATTTTTCCTTGCCAATAGATATCTGAATACTCAGGGGAAGAGGGTTTCTTTGAGGAGCATGGAGGTGGGTGACTGAGAGATTTGTATTCAATAGACTCATCCCAGCATTCACACTTCCCTGAGCCTTAGGACTCCTTCCACCACAACATTCCAGGAAAGATCCAGCATTTGCTCCTCACTGAATCTAGACCACCTTTGAATCTAATTTTAATTCACCATATTTACTTCATTCCCAGGTAAGACAGCCAATACATAAAAGCTTAAAACCTAGGAATAGGCAACTATATAGAAAAATTTGACCCAATCAAATCTTGTATTTTTCCTCCTTGGCTTAATACCCTTAGAAGCTACTCTTACATATGATGCACAGACTCCACTGACACAACTTGCAAACTCCTGAAACTCTTTGATATACATAGTTTTCTCTGCAACTTGGCATTGTACTTCTTTGTCTGAGTTCTCCTGTATTCCCCATTCTACCTTTGAATGACTGTGTGGCCTTAGGCAAGTTACTCCATGCACATAAGCCTCATCTTTAAATGCAGATAGCAATACCTGCTTCATAGGTTGGTGCATAAAATAAATAAAGCTACTAGCATAGAGTCTAGGAGGTAAGAACTTCATAGAACACTGTAGCTTTTCCCCACACCTTTAAAGATTAATCCTGAACTATATTCCCAGATACAAGCAAAAAAATAATAATAATAACAGAGAATTTAACCATTCTAAATAACCAAGTGTCTTTCTAATTTAGGGCTAAAGAAATCTTGAAGATTTAAACAAAAAACATTTCAGTATATGTTAGCCAATTTCACACAGAATACAGGCACCTAAAATATTATTTGTGGAATTAAGTCCTAGTCCAAAATCTGAAACTGTGTAACTGTCCTTAGAGTATATTCTTCCTCAAGTATCTATGTCTGAAGAAAAAAATCCATAGGATTTCAAGATTTACCAGTTAAAGACAAATGCATCATGAATTGGTATGTTAATTACTCATGAGTGGGATTGATGTTGAGCCCTGGGTATACTTAACAGGTCTTGTTTTTCATGAAAGCCTTCATTTCCATTGACATTGGCAATCAGATTGTGAATTTTAGCTCCAGTGTGGTAATTATGTCAAACTCAGCTCGGGAGGGTAAAGCGTTCAGTGGAGAGCAGTTGCCCTTGTTCAGAAGGAACAAGCACAAAAAAGGATAATTTACTTATCAAATTTATCCTACTCAGGGAATCACAAATTTTTTGTAGTCATAAGAATAAAATTGCTATTAGAACCTAATTTCCATGTTGTACAGAAGTAAATGTAAAATAGTAAAAGTAGACAGTAGAAAATTTATTTATTCACTAACATTTTAATGTCCTATTGCCTAGGAACAAAGTATAAACACACTGTCTCCCCACATGTTTTAATTTATACCATTACTTGCACAAATTAAGTTGTTGGGGAACGCCCTTTTAAAAGCTGATGCATCTAGGACTAGCTTACCATTTACTTGTGATGTTGAAGCTAATTGCTTTAAGAACCTATAGTTTGGGGAAATGGCTATGTGTACCATCTTATGCCATGTATAATGTGCATTTTTTTGCCCAAATTTTTGAAGGAAAAATAAGGATATACATGATACATGGATAGTACCTGAAATACCTTGTAACTTTTTTGTAAGTATTTGTTACATAAAATGTCTTGTACCATAATATGCTCAAAAACAAATGCTAAAATTCCTTTATAATACAAAAAACAAGTATCTAAATATAAATAATTAAATTTAAAAATTAAAACGAAAGAGTTTTTTCCTGAAAGTTAGGGCCAAAAACATGGGTGCGCATTATACACAGCAAAATATGGTAAGTGTTGTCAGCACTATGACCATTCTTTTGGGAAGCAACTTTCTTAATAGCAAAAAGGTGCAATGTATAAACACATACTCTAGAGCGGTTATTAGAAGTGTATTCATTCCAAATACATCCCCAAAGTGTAAAATTGAGGTACAAAATAACCATTCCATGATGTGTTTCAAAAATGTACCAGATGTATTTCTCCATTCTTGTGGGAACCTGTGATTAGCCTTCCCACATGAGCTATCCCCATGCAGGAATATCGCTTCCTCTTACTTTCCCACAAACTCTGTTGCAACTTGCAGGACATTATGGGAAATTTGACACAATATGTGGGACACTGGTCGCCTGCTGGAATTTTGCAGGCATGCACTGGCATCGTTTGAATCAAGGATCAAGATAGTTGCTTCTTCTATTAGTGCCTAATAAGCTTTCATTAGGAGACCAGGAGCCTGCCTCTCTTTTCCAAAGTCGTCAGAACTGACAGTACAGCCCATTCACTTAGTCAAACTGCAGAACAGGAAGGCATAGCCTTAGCTACCAATTCCAGCTGATTTAACAGTGCTAGGGATTGCATTATTGTTTCTGCAATACTGGGGTGAGGTAGGAATTGAAAATCTCAACCAAAAATTCACTCTCCTTTTAAGAGAAGCTTAAACTCTATCATTCTGTTTGATCTGGGCACCACAGAAGTTTGGAGTTGTTACAAATCCTTGTTGTTACTGTATTTTATTCCCCTGGCAGGATGAGTAGGCCCAGAAGCAGGGAAAGAATTACTTTTAAACAAGAACCTGAATTGTTTATGTGACAGGTTTCCATTCAATCAAGAGAGTTAATCTATTTTTAAGTCAATTTTCCCTTGAAAAATAACTATTCCATTTAATGGGGGGGGGGGTATTTTTCAACCTGAAAATATAAAAATCTCAATTTTATTAAAACCTAAAATTTGAAAAAAAAATGTTCAGAAGTTTTAAGAAATAGTCATCATTCACTTCAGGTGATTCTATATATATATTTTTTAAATATACTACAAGAAAGTACATCAACATGGAAGAAATGTCCATTGGATAAGTCTAAAAGAAGGTGCCCAATAAAAATAGATTTGACCAAGTCCAAATTATCAGCCTGTGACTTGTGTGCTATACTGTGTGTTACCAGGACATAGAGGTTACATCCCTAATATAAAAGTGACCAGATAGACTCATAAATGGAATTATTAATTACACTGAAATACAGTTGATCTAATTATGAACTGAACTTGGCTATTAATAAGAAATAAAAAAATTCTATCCGTACATGATGAGTTTAGTGGCAATCCCAGAGGGACATATCTATTGTCAGAGGTGATTATTTAAAAAAAAAAATTAAAACCTGCCAAATTATTAGAGTGGCCTTCACTGTGGGAATCTTTTTAAAGAGAAAAACCTAATCAAATTCTACCCTTGAGTTCTTTTAAAAATCTCAATAGTAAAAAAACAAATCCATACACACTTTGAAAGCAGCCCCCAAATTCTCTAAACAGTTGTATAAAATACTTCTTTCTCTTTTTCCACCTCCCCACCACCGCCCTCGCTCACTTCTGCCTTTTGCAGCATCCTACCAGCAACGCGCACACCACGCACACAGTGGGGATCACAGCTTCCACAGAGTCATCGATGGTACAGATTGTTAACATTAATACATACAAGTCAATAAATTGTCAGATGTTTAGTCTTTAGTCCTTATCTTACTTGGCCCCTAAAAATACACAAGCTACTCTTTACTGGTCTTTTCTTTTGGAACACTCACTTTGCTTGGCTTCCACGAGTGGTGTCCTGGTTTCCCTTCTACTCCGGCCCTTCTTCTAGGCGGGCTCTTTCTCTTCTCCTTGGATGTGAGTGTTGGCATTAAGTCACCCTCTCTTTTCAGTACATGCTCTCTCCCTACACAGTCCCTTTGAAATGTATGCATTTTTAATGCAGATAAATCGCCAGCCTAATCCTTCAGTCTAGACCTCCCATTTCAGGTAACCTACTGCCTGGACGTGTTCACTCAGCTCTCTTACAGAGTGAGGCACCTTCATCGTTCAGCACCCATCTCTGAGCAGTTCTCTATTTTAAATTTGGTTTTCTCTCAATGTTTCCTGATGGCACCAACAATGACCCAGTTGTGATCATCAGAAACCTGAGAGCCATGTTTAACAACTCTCTTTATCAATTCTTCTCCATATAACCAATCATCAGAAACTTCTATAAAATTCCCTCCTGATTTTTTTATTGAATTCATTTATTCCTGTTCATTTCTAGTGCCACTATCATCATTCAAGTTACCATTGTATCTTATATGGACCCCTGAAATAGTCTCATAACCGGGCTTTCCACTTCTGCTCTTGTAGCATTCAAACTTAAGCCAGAGTAACTGAAATAAAAAAATAAATAAACTTGACTAAATCATTCAGTGCACAAAACATCTTCATAGTTTCCAAGTGTTATGAGGTAAAGACCAAGGCTCTTAACTGTTTCTCCTCTACACACCTTATTGGTATATTTCCCATACTCTCCCTCCCATATTATCTGCTTCAGCCCACCTACTTTTTTTTTACTTCCCTTAGCATGCTTTGTTCCCTCTTGTCTCACCTGAGGTCCCCTCTGCTGACACACTTTCCCTACTGCTTCTGAAAATTCTTCCACAGAGAGCAGTGTCAACATAACTTCCTTGATGAAACCTTCTGTGACTTCCCTGACCAGGCCAAATGCCCCTTAATATGTTCACATAACACCATACCTAAACCCTGGCTTCATGGCATTTCCCACAATTATCACATTAACGTTATCTGTATGATCACTGGCTTTGGATCTAAGCAATGAGTTTGCAAGAGCAGTGAAGGGCCTGGTGTGCCCTGCTTCTGCATGCTGTAGGTGCTGACTCAATATTTATAGAATTTGTAACTCATTAAATGAAGATAGATACTCCCTACAATATTGACCAGCTAAAAAATGACTTAGGTAACCATAGAACCTTAGGTGACATTCACAAGCAGTGAGGCTAATTTTTTTTTGATAATAATTAAAATGAAAATGGTGACAATGATAATGCAAAGGTGATATTAGCAATGGTGCTAATGATAATGATAAAGGTGATAATATCACCTAATTATATTAGGTGATAATATATTAACAAAAGTGATATTAGCTAATACCAAGGACCTTTATTTAAGTCATAGGCAACACATCTATGTAATCCTCATTACAACCCTAAAAGTAAATATCTCTGTTCCCTTTGTATGAGAACACAAATTCAGTGACTTGATGGTTTATACAATTACTATCATTAAAATTTGATGACCCTCTCAAGTATGTTTCCTATTTTTATCTGTTAGGTAGAAGAGAATTTCTAACTCCTTTTTCAATTCAATAATACCTAACTTTATATATTTGTGCCCTACGGGAAATTGCTGACCTTTAAAAATGAGCGTATCCACACACATTTCCAATCATTTAAGTGCACTGTTGTTCATCATCAGTAAGTGGAACTCTGTTCTTCAGTACTTAAAAAAAAAAAAAAAAAAAGAGTGTTTATTTAGAATGTAATGTGTCCAGAAAGCTAAGTAGTAGGTTGATTTGAATTTCTTTTTGCTTATTAGAATGTTCTCTCTAAAAATCTGAGTAACTTCTTGTTTAAGTCTAAAAAAAAAAAAAAAAATTCCCTGGCTGGTGCAGCTCAGTAGATTGAGTGCTGGCCTGCAAACTAAAGAGCCATCGGTTCGATTCCCAGTCAGGGCACATGCCTGGGTTGCAAGCCAGATCCCTAGTAGGGGACACATGAGAGGCAACCACACATTGATGTTTCTCTCTCTATCTTTCTCCTTCCCTCCCCCATCTCTAAAAATAAATAAATAAAATATTTTTTAAAGTTTTACTTTTTATAATATTGACATAGAACTTTTTTCCTGGTGTAGAAAGTAGGACTCTATAAACTTTAATAATAGATCTTCTAGAAATAAAAAATAAATTTATTATGACTCAATTTTACATGTCTCTAATAAATGTTTCCATATTTGTTATTCCAAAATATACTGTAAAAATGTAACTGAAAAACATACTCTGATCATACAAGAATGTATCAAAAAATAAACAAACAATAACAAATAATTATTCCTTGTACTCTCACCTCCATAGACCTCTTATTATTTTCGATGGCATAGCCACTATACAGTGAAGTGGAGTAACTACTAATAAACTGAAGGCATAACTTGGATATAAAATAAACTCTAATGATTACTAAGCTTTCTAAGTGTCAGAATAGGGTCCCCCAACCTGGACCAATAGGTCATGAAAATACTGAGAAATCTTTCCAAGATAAGTACAATTTCCCCCATCTTCCCAAGATTTGATATATATATATATATGAACTTCTTGTCATCTAAATTTTTAGAATATATAACTTACAATATAAACTATTTGGATAAACCTGTGAAAATGACAGCTTGATCCTGTTTTAAGAAATGTGTCACTCCGTCTCACAAGAAGTCATGCAATACCGAGACCTAATGATGGTTTTACAACTGTTTTCCAGCATATTTTTGCATTGCATGCATTTTCACTTCCAGCCATGAATCCAGTACTTAACAAGACAGAAAATTAATAATTCAGCTGAACATGTTTAACCAGGTAATGTAATCACATGCTAACTCCCCAAATGAGCTCTATTTCATTTTCTAGATAGACTTTTTAAGTCATTTAATATTGATCCAAGCAACTTGTAATGTACCAAAAAGTAGAGTGGATATACACCTCAAAAGTGCTTTTCCCCTGTGTTTGCACTAAACGGGAGGAAAAAGGGGAATCTGGGGAGGGGAAGCCAGGCCGACACTCCATTCATAACTTGTGCCATTGTGTCTTGTTATTGCAGCACATATGGCTCCTGCCGTACTGATCTGAGACCCTCCGACACATCGGTGCAGGCAGAAAAAGTGAGGAATTAAGTGTTAGCCTCCACTTAGAGTTTCCCTGCTTTGGAGATTTTCTCTAAGAGTATTATTTAAAAGTTGTTAATTTCCTTTGATAACAGTTTTTTTTTTTTTAATGGAAGAAATTCCTCATTGAAGTGAAAAGGAAATGGCATGATAGATTGTAAAGGTTCTAAAGATGTGTAAATACTTATTTGTGAACTTTTTAAAATGCAGATTATGTAAATACTCATAAGGATTTTAAACACATTGATCCAACTGACTATACTTACTTTATTTGGGATTATTCAAATCTGCCTTTAAAGCACAAATTGGATATTTTAAGTAATACTATTTACTTCATGGAGTGATTCCACCAAGGCTATTATAGTCTGTGTATAAATACATAGAACATTATCTTGAAAATTAGCAGTCTGAGGCACAACAAAAATCTTCCTGAGAGCAGACAGAAATCAAACTGCAATTTAAAAATAGGATATAGCTTTAGTGACCCACCAGCATGTTTAGCATTGAGAGACATTCTCTAATTTTTCATGATATCTGGTCACTAGGCAGCTCTTTCACCTGTGGCAAATCACTCAGGACTATTTCTTTCCTGGAAAAGTTTTAAACCAGCAGGTTCGTCTACATACCAAGAATCAGCTGTGTTTTCTGGATAGTGTAGAGCTTACAGAACAAGTTTTGACCAAATTTGACATGTTTCACCACCTCAAAATGCAAAACTATTACAGGTAGCCCTGGCCAGGCAGCTCAGTTGGTTAGAACAATGTCCCCATATGCCAAGGTTGCAAGTTCGATCCCTGATCTGGGCACATACAAGAAGCAACCAATGAATGCACAAATGAGTGGAACAAGATCTATCTTTCTTTCTCTCCACCCACCCTCAAACCTCCTTTCTCTCTCTCTAAAATCAAAAAGTAAAAAAAAAAAATTTAAACCACTACAGGTGTAATTTCAGGCCCTTCATTATGTTAGCATACATGTCAAAATAAAAATGCATTTTAAACTATTTGTAGAAGATTGAAGAGATAGGATGACTTTATTCCCCTAGGATAATTTAAATAGATAACTAAACTTTATTTAGCATGTACGTGAACCATTTAACTGTTTCTACATTAATATATTAAAATAAACTTATTTTAAAATTTATGCATTCCACAGTAAAAAACCTCCCCTTTTTGCATTTAACACAATAACTTCATAAAATTCATGGCATAATGGTTTAAATATACCTTCAAGTATATTTAAGCCCTAAGTCTAGAGTGACAACTGTAAATAATTGATTTATCATTCATTCATGTGTTTCTGGTGTATTCTATATAATACATTTGCCTAACCATGCCTAGGAATTTCCAAGAAACTTAGAGAAAAAAATAATCAATAGTACTTTTAGTTGTTAAGAGCAACATTTACTCCAGTTACAAATGACCTTGTATCTTTTGATTGGGAGAGTAAAATAGTTAGAAGCGGGTTATGCAAGACTAGCCCTAATTTGAAAACTGTGTCTGGTTGTATACTTACTTCATGCATCTTCAGATGTTAGTGACATAGAAGAATGAAGAAGAAATTCAAAGCTGATTCAGAAGTGCTAATTTTGACTCTAACCCAAACCTTTGGTTACGAGCAAGACTGCCTGAACAAAAATTAGATTCCTAAATAAGAGGGGAAATAGTTTTTAAAACCATACCTGAGGCTCTGCTTTTGAAAAGAGACACTATTATATCAATCTTTACAAATAGTAGTTGACTCAATAAATATATGGAAAGCAAGTACATATGGATGAGATTTCCTTGACATCATTTAAAAATAATTAAGGCAGGGAAATACTTGGGATGGAAAGAATTGGGGATTTTATTGAAAACAAACCATTTGTAAAATAACTGGAGATATTCAATGAGCTTAAAGTGAGGGCTTGTTGGCACATCCTCCTTTTGGATTAATGGACTTTTCATTACTGGAGCCTGGTTTGAGTGTCAGACTTACCCTCCTTCAAGAAAGCACCCTGAAGCCAGCCGCAGACCACACCCACAGTGTCCCTGACGACAGGAGATCCTGGGAACACAGAAGGTGGCAGGACAAAGATCACACGAAACATCATAATGATACAGTTTTTCTTATGAATTGACTTGCTCTTTAAAATAATCAGTATGAGAGAAGTGATTTGGACTTTGGATTTATAATCAAAGTAAAATTCTTTCTCTGGAGGTCCAGTTGATCTTAAATGCACCTATTCTGCTAGAATAATATTTAATCATTGAGAAATAGTTTAAGGAATTTAAAACATAGTTATACAAAACCAAAGGGCCATGAATTCTTGCCTAATTCTGTGTCAGTCCTATTCTACTTATAGCAGGCACCGTTTTCTTACATGTACGGTCCAAAAAGTTTGCTAAAGAAAAACTGATTTGAAAAAATATTCAATAAAATATCATAACTTCCCAATACCAATGACTGAGAATATAATCTATCACTTAGAATACACTTGGATATCAAATTTTCTATCCACTAAAAACACTTTGTAGGTCAGAAGATATTTTTACAATAGCAATTGCTTACTTAGTGACAACCCTTAGAAATAAGGTGGCATTTTACCTAATTTAACACAATTAAAGTCTTTTAAAACAACTAGTTGTCCATTCCAAAAACAATGGAATTCGTAAAGGAAAGGGCCAGTATACCTGGAAGAAGTATAGTGGAAGAGATAAGACTTGAAATAGACCTTAAGAAATAGGTAAGAGTGGAAGAGGCAAAAAGATGAAAGAAAAAACAAGACACGATGCAGAGAGTAAGGAATAAGAGTCAAAGCAAAAGATTATGCGTGCTGAGGAGAGAGAGATGAACCCAACCAGAGAGAGGAGTGCTGAAACTTGAGGAAACTGAAATACAAGTCTGAATAAAATTTACGAAGTCTGCATAAGACTAAATAAGAAAAGTCAAGATGTGCCATAACAGGACAGAGGTTACAGATTTTGAATTCAGAAATGTTATGATGGAATGAATGTTTCAGAATTATAAGTATAGAGGTACAAGTATATAAAGTGGATTGAGGAAACACTGGAAGAAGGAAAATGGACCAGGAGTTATTGCAGAATTGCAAACATAAGGTGATTAGCAACTAGGATGGTGTGATAGACGTCACCACAGCCAGTAGAGCGAGAAAAGTCAGCCAAGTGTCAAAGGACAACACAGTCAACTAACAGAGAGAGATCCCCACATGGCGAATGGGAGAAGCATGGGCTGTGAACTGAGTTTGAATCTTCATTATTTACTAACTCTGTAACCTTATTTAACTCACATAATTCCTTCAAAATTTTTGTTTCCTTATCTGTAAATAAGAATAAAAATGCCTACCATGTAGTGTTGTAGGAAAGAAAAGGGAGAATGTATATAAAGAACCTGACAAGAAATAAATATATAGTAGTTGTTGTTAAGAGACCATAGAATTAAGAAAATGTGGAATATTTATATTTTGTAATTTCCAATCCTGACAAGAAATGTAATTTCCAATGATGACCAGAAATGTCTTTAATGATCCTCTCACTTATTCTAACAGATATATTCCAGTGGAAAGAGCTGAGTCATAGGGTCCCATTTTATGAACACTTTTAATCACTTGCAAAACGATAGGTTATTTTCTGTGCTGCTCTAAGCCAAACCAATGGCTTTAAAGCAAGTGTAGAACTTGGCAGGATGAACCAAAGAGTTACAATTTCAGGGACATCTGAGCACTGGCAAATGAAGAAAACTCAATTTCTAATATTGATTAGTTTCTGCTTCAAGAACTCCAGGTATTCTTGCTGAGCATCTTATGGCTTTTTTATGAAGATAAAGATAATAGCTGCAGCTTTTTATTGCTATAGCCAAAATCTATTTTTGTGGAAGTAGGCACTGGACCATATAAAAATACTAAACTACCACAAAAGCCAAGTTTGAGCTCATCTTTGATGTTAGAAGGTCCTTGTCTCCATTTTGTGGCTGGAAAAATCTTCCAACAGCTCAGAGTTACAGACATTCACTTTTACCTGAAATGCACAGAGATACACCTCTGGGTCTGTTCATTTTCCAAACACCAATGCTATTGTCCATCACACATTTAAATGGTCCCTATGTGCCACAGCACTTAGGCCTGGACCTTAGAATTATAAAAATAGTTCATTTGCTATAAACTTTTTCCTTCATCCACCCTTACCAGCACAAGTAGTTTCTCATCTTAAATAATTTGAAGTCTAGACACCAGCTGAAAATACCATTCCCATGGAGAGTATTCTAAGCTTTATTCAAAATCTCTATCACAAGGAGATATTAAAGTTGACCCTTGTAAAACTGGCAGCTCATTTCCAACTGTATTTCAAGAACAGAGAAAATAAAAAAGATGATGGTATATAGAAAAGTACCTTAAACTTCTGCCTAATTTCCATGTAGTCTTTAACATTTTTAATTGTATTTTAACCTCAAGTTTTTAGGTGCATAATTTTATGAGTTACAGTTTCATAACCATCAACAGAATCAAAATATAAAATGCTTTCATAATCCTGTTAAGCCCCTCTTGCCCCCCACATGATTACTCTTTTTACCTATTCCCAACCCGAGATATCCACCACTCTATCTGTCCCAGTAATTTTGCCTTTTCTTAGTATCATGTAAATGGAATAATAGAGCATGTTTTCTTTTGTATCTGACTCTTTTCACTTAACATAAGTCTTTGGAGATTCATCCATGTTGTTGCATGAATTAGTAATTTGTTGTGAGTATTTTTGTTTTGTGTAATATTTCAGTGTATGGTTCCTTTATGCTTTCAGCAATTGATAGAAATTTGGGTTATCTACAGTTTGGGAGACTATGAATGAAGCTACTATAAATACTTCCATAAACCTTTATGTAAACGTATGTTTTCTTTTCTTGTGGGTAAATGACTTAAGTGGAATTTCTAAATTAAATAACAAATATAAGTTTGCTTTTATAAGAAATTAAAAACTGTTTTTGCAAAGTAGCTGTACCATTCTACATTTCCTGCCAGCAATGTAATGAGAGTTCCAGTTGCTCCACATCCTTGTCAGCACTTGGTATTATCTTTTTGTTTGTTTGTTTGTTTGTTTTTAACTCTGGTATCTTGTGATTTTATTTTGCATTTCCTTATTGACTAATGACATTGAACATCTGTCCATATGTTTATTTGCCATTTGTATTGCTTTTTTGGTGAACTGT
Source organism: Anoura caudifer (assembly GCA_004027475.1). Classification (NCBI taxonomy): domain Eukaryota; kingdom Metazoa; phylum Chordata; class Mammalia; order Chiroptera; family Phyllostomidae; genus Anoura; species Anoura caudifer. The sequence continues at coordinate 409,686 of PVKU01000136.1, read as the reverse complement.
TCAAATTATCAGCCTGTTTTGTATTTGATCAGTTATCATAATCTATCTTAAAGTAATGTTACATCATTTCACAGTTAATGTAAAAATCTTACAGTGATATATTTTCAATTCCTTCCTTACATCTTATGTGTTCTTTGTGTCAAACATCAGTTTTATTTATTTAATGTATCCCACAATATATTTTTTATTTTTAGTTCAGATAGTCTATTATCTTCTAAAATAATTAAATATTTTAAAATCTTTTCAATTTAATTTAGTTTTTTTATTAGTTCTGCTTTTTTAAATTTGTGTGTTTACAAGTTCCCACTTGGTGTTATAATCCTAGAGAACTTCCACTTTATTTCTTTTTTTTGCATTTTATTTTTTAATATATTTTATTTATTATGCTATTACAGTGTCCCATTTTCCCCCTTCACTCCCCTCCACCCTGCACACCCTCTCCAACCCACATTCCCACCCTTTAGTTCATGTCCATGTGTCATACTTACAAGTTCTTGGCTTCTACATTTCCCATACCATTCTTACCCTCCCCCTGTCTATTTTCTACCTACCATCTATGCTACTTATTCTCTGTATCTTTTTGCCCTCTCTGCTCCTCCCACTCCCCTGTTGCTAACCCTCCATGAGTTCTCCATTTATGTGGTTCTGTTCCTGTTCTACATGTTTGCTTAGTTTGTTTTGTTTTGTTTTAGGTGTGGTTGTTAATAATTGTGAGTTTGCTGTCATTTTACTGTACATGTTTTTTATCTTCTTTTTCTTAGATAAATCCTTTTTAACATTTCATATAATAAGGGCTTGGTGATGATGAACTCCTTGAACTTGACCTTATCTCAGAAGCACTTTATCTGCCCTTCCATTCTAAATGACAGCTTTGCTGGATAGAGCAATCTTGGATGTAGGTCTTTGCCTTTCACAACTTGGAATACTTCTTTACAGCATCTGCTTGCCTGTTAGGTCTCTTTTGAGAAATCCGCTGACAGTCTTATGGGTACTCCTTTGTAGGTAACTCTTTCCTTTTCTCTTGCTGCTTTTAAGATTCTCTCCTTCTCTTTAATCTTGGGTAATGTAATTATGATGTGCCTTGGTGTGTTCTTCCTTGGGTCCAACTTTTTTGGGACTCTCTGAGCTTCCTGGACTTCCTGGAAGTCTATTTCCTTTGCCAGATTGGGGAAGTTCTCCTTTATTATTTGTTCAAATAACTTTTCCACTTGTTGCTCTTCCTCTTGTCCTTCTGGTACCCCTATAATTCAGATGTTGGAAGATTTAAAGATGTACTGGAGGTTCCTAAGCCTCTCCTCACTTTTTTGAATTCCTGTTTCTTCATCCTTTTCTGATTGGATGTTTCTCTCTTCCTTCTGGTCCACACCATTGATTTGAGTCCCAGTTTTCTTCCCATCACTATTGGTTCCCTGTACAATTTCCTTTATTTCACTTAGCATAGCCTTCATTTTTTCATCTAATTTGCAACCAAATTCAACCAATTCTGTGAGCATCCTGATTACCGGTGTTATGAACTGTGCATCTGATAGGTTGGCTACCTCTTCATTGCTTAGTTGTATTTTTTTTCTGGAGCTTTGATCTGTTCTTTAGTTTGAACCATTTTTTTTTTTTTTTTGTCTTGACGTGCCTGTTATGTAGTGAGGGGTGGAGCCTTAGCTGTTTACCAGGGTGGGGCAATCTAGTTGCTGGGTCCTGACACTGTATGTGGGGGCAGGGGCCAAGTGGGAACAATGGTGCTTGTTCTGCTCTCTGCCAGATTTCAGTCATTTCCCCTGCTACCCACAAGCAAAGTGGGCCCTTCTGGTGCTGATTCCCATTTGGGTGAGTTTATGTACACTCTAGGACCCTGTGGGTCTCTCCAACCAGCTCTTCTGTGAGACTGGGAATTTCTCTCAGCACCTCAACCCCCACAGGTGTTTTCAATCAGTGTTTTGAGGCTTTATTTCCTCAAGCTGGGATCTTGGGTTATGAGGTCTGTCTCACTCCCCAGTTTTGCCTGCTTTATCTGTGCATGAATGTGGGACCACCTGGTCCACCAGCCGCCTTGTGCACTGTGCCCCTCCACAATCTGCTACCTTGCTGGGTCTGCAGGCTGCCACTTTGCACACCTGGGATCCATTAGCTGTCCTGCCAGGAGCCCTCTCCATCCCAGCTGCCCAACTCCACCCCTCCTGCTGGTCTGGATGAATGTGTATACTTTAACTCCTTGGTTGTCAGACTCCATACAGTTGAATTTTCTGTCAGTACTGATTGGTTTTTATTTTTAAATTGTTGTTGTCATTATTTTGGTTGTGCGAGGAGTTGCAGTGTGTTTACCTACTCCTCCATCTTGGCCGGAAGTCCTCCATTTTATTTCTTGTAGTATTAGCATGTAAGCAATAAATTCTCTAAACTTTTTCTTGGTTAAAAATATTTTCATTTCACTTGTATTTTTTTAATCTATTTTCTGTGATTATAGAACACTGAGTTGACAGGGTGAGGAGAATTTCTTTAAATAAAGATATTAATCCATTGGCTTTTGGCTTCCATAGTTTCTCACAAATATTCTGGTGTAATCCTAATCTTTCTTCCTTGATATGTAATTTTTCTTTTTTCTCTCATGTCTTTAAAGATTTTCTCTTTGCCTTTGGTTTTCAATATTTTATGACATGTCTAGCTGAGTTTAGTTTTGTCGTATTTTGTTTTTTAACTTTGTTGTTATTTTTTGAGCTTTTTGATTTGTGTTTTGATCTCTTCCTTGGGAGGTGGGGGGATTCTCAACCATTAACTCTTTAAATTATCACCTGCCCCATTCTCTGTTTTCCCTCTGGAATGATAATTGTACATACATTAGACCACTTGATATTGTTGTGCAGACTTTTGGTGCTCAGTTATGTTTGTCGTCCATTCGTTTTTCCTTTGTCTTTAACTTTGGATAATTTCTGTTGTCCTATATTCAACTTTAGTGTGACTGCCTTCAGGTGTATCCAGTCTAATGATGAGTCCCTCAAATCAGCTCTTTACCTCTGATATGATTTTATTTGGCATTCCCATTTGACCTTTTTTATACCTTTTATGCATTGCTAAGTTATGCAACTACTTGTGCTTACGTTCAGATTTTTCTACCAGTTTCTAACATATTAAAACACGTTATTTTAAAGTATTTTTCTAATAGTTTGAATATATCTATCATATCTGATTCTGCCGATTGTGTTATCTTTTGACAATGGGTTATTTATTCTTGCTATTTTTGTGTATTTTCTGCAATTTTTTAAAAGTTGATATCAACTCTGGCTGGTGTGGCTCAGTGGATTCATTGCCAGCCTGAGAACCAAAGGGTCACCGGTTTGATTCCCAATCAGGGCACATGCCTGAGGTGCAGGCCAGGTCCCCAGTAGGGGGTGTGGGAAAGGTAACCACACAATGTTGTTTCTCTCTCTCTCTCTCTCTCTCCTTTTCCCTCCCTGTAAAAATAAATAAATAAATTTTTTAAAAAAATTGAATATCAGACATTATGTTGAAGAATTGTGGAGGCTGGATTAAATAGGATTTATGCCTAGAAATAGACATCCATCTTTTGCTATGAAGTCATTAGTATAGGGCTTTGAGTAAATCTAGTCAGGAATTCAGCTAAGTTTAGGTTTTGTTGTTGCTAGCTAACCTTGCCTTCAGTACACCTCAGTTTTCACATTCCTTCAGCAATAAACTGATATCACGTTGGGTTTGGAGTGGTAGCAAGAGTGCTACATGATTCTCCTCAGTGTTCCCATCCTCCCATCAGCTTTCAGTGTCTCACAAGGCCTACCTCACACTGGGGTCTCTTCCCATGCCCTGTCCCTCTTTTAGTAGTAGATTGCTGTTGCTTGTTATTCAGCATCAGTCTCATCATGGAGAAAGAAAGGAAGTTCTCTTTAGTCCCATCTTAAGCAGTCTCTCTGTGCCTGGACCTTCTCAGCATCCCTGTTCCTCCCAGCCATGACAACAAAACTGCGCCTTTTATCTGCAGTTGCACGTGGATGGGAATTTCCCCCTGTGTCCCAGAAGCAGCAGATTTCTACTTATTATAAATATAGGATTTGGGGTCCAAGATAGATTTCCGCTGTTCCCTTAGGATTATGCATTTTTCCTTCTGTTTTTTTTTTCTCCAATAACAATAAATTTTTGCTTAGTTCTTAAGAGATTGTTTCCTACAAAAGCAGAGAAGTTTTCTCCTATTTATCCCACAGAAGCAATACTTGCATCTGAAAGATAGTATTTGCTGCCTCTTCTTGGCCATGCTTTCCCTCCATAGGAAAGAAGTGCTCAGCAACTCAGATTGGGGTCCACTGTGCCTCCCCGCAAGGCAGCCAATCACTCTCCTCACCTAAACCACTAAGGGGGATGCTCTCCAGTTTTCACCTCTCTGCCCAATTCTTTTCATGAAGACCCAGCAGATAAGTCCATGCAAAAAAATGCTCGTTTTGTGTCTGTTTATTCCCAGATGAGATCTTCCCAATGTAATAGATAAATAGATATATAAATATGTACATAGTTAATAGAAATCTCCTACTTTGTTCTGCTTTTTTGGTTGACTTTGACTAATACAGTTCCTGACTTTAATAGTCTTATGTTCTAGTGAAAGGGGACAGAGAATGAACAACTAAAAATATCAAGAGGTGATAAATAATATGAAGAGAAGTAAGCAGAGACTGCCATTTTAGAGAGGGTGCCAAGAAAGAGTTTGATGATATGATCTTTTGCTGGCAACCTGAATAAAGTGAGGAAGCAATGACCTATGTGTATTTGAGAGAAACACATGCCTAGTACGGAGAATAGCAAAGCTCATGAGGAGATGGAGGCTTATGATTTGGGGGGAAATGAAGAATGAAAGGGCTAAGGCTCAGGTAATGAGGGGTAGATAGAGGAATTAAGGCCAGACAGGCTCCTGGGGCTGAAAATGTAGGGCTGAAAGGTCGTGGAAGTTTTTAGGTCTTACTGTGAATGAGTTGTGAAACCCTGCAGGCTTGTGAGTAGGCACAGTTCAGAAGTACCTGGCTGCCATGTAGAAAACCGAATGTATGGTGGAAGAGTGGAAACCAGGGGCAGGGTGTGGGGAGCAATCAGAAAACTATTACAATATTCCAGGAGAGGGGTGAGGGCAGTTTGGTTTAGTGTGATAGGAATGGAGAGGGCAAGAAGCGGTCACAGCCTCAGGATATTAGGAAAATAGAAATGAGAGTTTGCTGAGGGATTCGGATGAGGGTTGTGAGAAAAAGCGGAGACAAGAATGACACTAAACCTTCAGCCCTGAGCCTCAGTCCGAGAGGATTTCCCGGACTCCTCCGCTCTGGAATAAGGGATACTTCACAGCGCGTTCTTCAGACAGAGCAGCGATGGCCAAACCACTCTGCTTTTGCCTGTTAACTTTCTATAATCCGCTGAAACTGCAAGCATCTCCAGGCTGCGGACTGCTTACATCTTATTCATAACTATATCCCTAGGACCTGCCACAATGCCCTGCCGTCACTCAAAAACACGTATCAAATGGATGACTGGATTTTTTAATGTTTGCAGTTCGTAATTAGGAAATTTTCTTATAATTATATTAATTTCAATCTATTTATTATATTGGGTAATATGTTAAACACAAGTCACTTCATTAAATTTATGTCCATAAATTTGTTAACCATTTAAAATTTTATTTTCACTATTAATTTTTAAACTTTCCTCTATATCTAGTGAGACTTTAATTTTTTCATAAGTTTGGATAAATATTTATATTTATATTATAGATATTTCTATAATAAATATTTATATTATAGCTATCATCTCATCTGATTTCTATGAAAATATTCTTTATTTGTCATCTGTGTTTCAACTTTGATATTTTTATTTCAAATTTATTGATCATTTTAGACTTTTTTTAGATATAAAAAGGTATCTAGATGTTTAGATATAAAAGTCATTTTATATCTACAGAGCAAACATATATCATTTATATCATCCTTCATGTTTCTTATGGTTCAAATTTTTAAATTATCCCTTTTTTCTTCTGTAATTTATTTTGTATATGATGGGAAAAGATTTACTAAAATGATTTTTTTCTCTAAAAATGTAAAACAATCGAAAAGGACAGTGAGTTTTTTAACCTGTGTTGTTATTTTTGAAATGATAACTAATGTGCTTAATGTTTCCAAAAAGCACCAGCTCCCTGCAAGCAAGACTAAAATATGGAATAATAGTATTCGTTATTTTAAGACATGTATCAATACATAGCACATACTTATTTGAATTGGTTTACTGAGCTAACACTACTGAAAAATTAGAGTTTGTACACAAATAGCACTTTAGTTTTTTCAAATAACCTTTGCAGTTTCCAAGGACACCCACACTGATATGGCTAAAAAGAAGAACTTTATTTTGTATAATCATGCTTTAGAACTAAACAATTTCTAAAGATTCCTATGTGCTGAACAAACTCTTTGTTGATATAATTTTGCTTCTTTACCTGTGACCTAAATAAGGCTTATTTCAACTTTTTATTAGCACAGTACCAGTCCATTGACATGTTCTTAATTTAGCACAGCCACAAATAATGGAACAAACTTTCTTAGCCTTTTTCTGCCTGTCAAAATTAAGCACAAAAGAAAAATGTAATAGTGCAAACTAAAAATATATATCAAAACAAAAAATCTAACTTTAAAAACTAATAATAAATTTGAGAGCAAAGTTTACTACCATACGAAATGTAGAACTGTACATAGTTCAATGCCCTAAGTCCCTGGAGTTACCGAAATCCCTAAAACAACATATTTTCTATTAGAATTTTCTACTTATAACCCTGTTAAATTTATGCTGTAATAAAAATACAGAGATTCATGAAACTATTTTATAAAATCAAAAAGTTTTCATGTGCCAGAATATTTCCAAATCCAATTCCAGGCTTTGGTTTTTTAAAAAAATCAAATCTATAATCAACTTATCCTTATTTTTATCAAAATGAAAACATTTACTGAGGAAGGGAAGTGACTGAGAAATATGCTGGAATTTCACCTTTGTCACTTTCATTTAAATCAAGTCAAAGAACATCCATGTGGCTTTCAAAGGTACAAATAAAACATGTAAAGAATTTTAGCTGACTTCTTAATGACTGGATTTCTTCTTATATATTATTAACTTTTGAACCATAAATCTACCCTACATCTTAGAATCTTGGCATCAGAGCACTCAGAAAAAGTTTAAATGTTCCCGCTTAAAGAATATCCTTCAGTAAAAAGTCTGAGGAATGTTTAATAACCATCAAGTGATCAAGTAAATCATGTGAAGATTCCACCTTGCCTATTTCACAATTATGTACCTTTGCATTTGATTCAATATCCAAATATCCAAAGCAAACAAATAGATTAAAAGTGAATACATATATTTCATCTCAAAGATGACATAATATAAATATTTAAGTTAAATAAGTTTTAATAAAACACTTTATTTGACATATTTAAATTTAAATAAAACAAATTTGACCATGTAAAATATTATTTCATAAAAGTACTTAGCTTGAAATGTTAAAATAAAAAACAAATGTGGTTATTTATTAGAAATAATAATTTATAAAACAGTTCAAAATCCCCTAATTATTTGAGGCAAAAACAGTATAATTTAGAAAGACGAATAACCAACTCTACTTGTTGTGACCCATCACATCAGGTGCTTTTACTGAATACATTTTTTTAACGCATGTGCTAGAGAACACTTCTTTTCCTTGGCAGATTTGCCTATATGGTTTTACAGTCATGATCATATTCAGGTCATCAGTGGAGATTATGGCAGTCAAAGTAAAACTGTGTTATGGTGTATTTTAAGTGGTTTATTTAAATGCTTCTTGGAGTGGGATAATTAATAATATCTTTTGAATCTAAAAAAATGAGTAAAAAAATCACATACATGAGTGTCCAGAATTCTGATCACTTCTATAACAAGTAAGTGTAATGATTATTTTAAATCACTTTTAACTACTAAAGTCCAGGTTGCCCTATCATTCTCAAGCTGAATTACCTATGATACATTTGAGATACTCCAGTAATTTTAAAGCATTGTGGATTGCACATGCTCAGAACCCCATCATTTCCAAATTTGAGGGCATAAAAAAATTTGAAGAGCTTCAATTATTTTAAATCACCACGTGTAGCACAGAGATTTGAAATTGTTGTAGTGCTTCACATTTTTTTAAGAGCTTCAGTTTGGAAGGGAGTCAAGCAGTATTCCGACATTGAGGCAGGAGACACATTGTCCTTGTTTGACATCATAACACTCATCACAACTAGAAATGTATACCTAAGAGCCAAGGAACTACTCTTTTTCAATTACACAGTTGAAAAGGTGGGGGTCTTTTAAAACCCAAGTAAACACGCCAATTCCAATTAGAAACAGTAAAGTGAAAAATGTGGTGATTATTAGGACATGGAAGAAAGATCCAAATTGGATTTACAAAAATGGTTTTCCTTAAACGTAAGGCAATGCAACTGATGAAAGAGACACAAAGCTAAAGAAATGCAAGGAGGTTTTGAAAGCACAGCAGGCAAATTCATGTACTCCTACAGCTGAATTTTAATCATAGTGGCCTTTTCCTCACCATGGTTTTCCTTGCCTCAATTTGCCCAGCAAAGCTAACCTCTGGTTCCCTCTTGGATGAATGATTATATGGCATTATGTTTTACCAACACTCTCGAGCTACTTTTTCTGTATTCTCTTTGTTTGATTGTGGGAGAGGGTGAGCACTCTGACATTTTAGACAGCTCAGAGTTCACTTTCGACATCCAAATCCTTAAAGAACCCAAAACTATATCAGCACAATCAGGCTATTTAAAGATGGCCTTTCTTCAGCATTTTCCATCTTTTCATCTTAGTAAAAAGTTATGGTCTCCTTTGTTGCCTCTGGGTTTTCACGTATTTTTGGCCTGGCACTGCCCAGAGAGCAGGATACTCTTCATAATCCTGCATCAGAGAAAACATAATGTCCTATAGTTAGTAAGAGGGGGAAAGAATAGAGAAAAATGAAATAAAAAGAGCCTGAAGGCACTGGAATAATTAAGCAAATACAGTGACAGCTGTGGCAGGACTTGGGCAGAACTGGCTCCACTGAGCTGAATTAATGACACCAACAGCCCAGTACCTCCATTAACATTTGATCGTTAATTATTACTACTTGACAGCAAGAGCCTAAACCTTCTTAGGAGTGGCCTGTTATTAATCTGGTTTACCTGCCCAGAGCACAGGCTGCTCGCCCACCTCAGTGCAGTTGGTGGGCTCGGTTTCGTTTCTGGTTTTTTTAAGCATCAGCTATTGCTTCATTTACTTGGGTAAATGGCGATGACCATCAAATTATAGGCCCTGCTTTGGATTGCTGGGTTATGTTTTAATCTAAAATAGAGAACCTACTTGGACCCATTGCACTGATTTTCTTTGTCAAGTTTACAAGGATCAGGAGAAACAATCTACCTGAAGAAGTGTACAGGGTAGCAGAAATCATTTACCATTGTCCTGTTATCTAGTCCTGTGGGGACAGGAGTTCCTCAGATTTCCCCCAGAATCCCAGTCTTAGGACTGTCATCACTGAGCATAACTGTCTTTCCATTTCTAGAATTCTTCACTTAAAATGCAAACCCAACACATAGAGAAGTTGGTTTTATGAACATTTATGGATTATCTCACCAAATTCTGATAACCCCTCAGACAAACCACATTCCCTCTCTTTTCTGATAAAAATGACTTATATTTTATCTTTTAAAAATTAAGGATTCATCCTGTATCTATTTTTCTAAATGTTTCTGGTGAGGCTTTAAAACTTGCCAAAGACTTGGCAATTCAGTGTGCCCCTGAAGGCACACATGGACACACAGACCTACAGACACACCACAGATAATCTATAAAATTGTAGAAGGATTAGCAAGCCCCTCCACTGCTGAAAAGTTTAATTGCCTGTTAATACTTAACAGGGCCTCATTTTCTCTCCAACAAAGATTGTCCTGAGCATGTGACAGTGTGTCTTCATCACTGGCAAGAAAAAATAATGGGAAGTCTAACAGAAACTCAGATGTTATGTACTCTCCTGAAGGCAACACACCTTACAACATTAGAGGGATAATTCACTTTCACCAAAAAACCTTTGTAGAAGTCCAATACATTAACTTGCTGGTTGTTCTTTTCCTGCTACAAACATAATGCAGAGTTCACTTCCTAGTGATAAATATAGAAGCAACATAACTTAATAAAGTGCCCGGTCCAGCTAATGGCCATGAATGGACTGAGAAAAATCCCAGCAGTTTTAGGACTGCATAGTATATTTCCCCAGCATACAGAGGTAATCTATATATCCCTCCTCTTTTGCAAGAAAAATTATAGAATCATACCTGGCCAAAAGTTTCTGTCAGTTTTGCTTTTTGTGCCTCACTGATATTGGCTCCCAGGTGGTGGGCAATGGTAGGTTTATCTAAGATGACTAAGAGAAATAAAGAAATCCTGTGTTCACCATCCTAACCTTCAGAAGAGCCATCTTCTCACTTACTAACAGACCTCTGTTCTGTTTGCAAGAGCTCATAGATTAGTCCTCCAAGAGAATCTTTCTTCATCCCTCAGTCAATGCATATGGTTCCCCAGGCCTCACTATTGGAAACCATTACTCAGAAATCACCTTGGATAAAGAGAAAGTGGAATGAAGCCTTTGGTTAATACAAGTTGTTGGTTTTTCAATACAATGAAATAATAAAATGAAAGAAAAGTAATATAAACTGTATGGACTTTAGTTCTCTCATCTGTAAAGTATCAGAAAAAAAAAAAACATCATGGTTCCTAATAAGTCTGAAGTTGAGATTTTGTTGAAACATGTGTTTACATGGCTAAAGCTAGAACAGTGAAGGAAGAACATAGAAAGAAGGGCAAAGAAAAGACCTAGGGAGAAAGGACAAAGTTACTGGGACTAAATACCATTTAGTAAATTTTTTTAAACTTAATATTTTTATATACAAGGCAGTTCTGTGATAAAGGAGGGGGAATCAATGTTTTTTATCCATGTATCATTTTATTTTAGCCTCATGGGATATATTATCATATGACATCAGTCTTTTCCATTAATTGATCATGCAGCTGTGTTCCCTAAAACTTTCTCCTACAACTTAGCTCAGTTTCACTTGATTTCCGCAATATGCCGATGGCTCTTACAGCCACCCCAACCAATGGCCCACACATGCCCACCATAGAACATTTTGGTCTCATGGATTGAGAAATGCTTAACTTTTTTACAACTTTCTTATAACTACATTCAATTTTTCTATTTTGAGATCACTATAAACAGATTCAAACCTAGATAATGCATTTTTTTTTAAATCTCTTGTTTCCCTCTAGCTTTCTTCCATCAATAACATTGCTCACTTAGATTCTTAAACATTCTATCAAATTTCTTCTAACTGCTTATAAATTTTATGTGTTCCCGCTGCATACTAATTTTCAATACCTGATAGTATTTGTTTTAGTTTGTCCATAGTTTTCCTGACTCATAAGTTACATTGAGTCACCCAAGTTCACTCGGATTTCTAGCTACAAATACTAGCTTCCAACAATTCTCCCACTATATGTAATCATTCTATATTTCAAAAGACTTAGTAAAAATGAAATGAATGGACATAAAGCATTAATGTGCCATCTTCCTGTTAACTATAGCAAAAAGAGCCACGATTTCTATGGGTGAGCCTTACAGAAAAAAGTCACTATGTTAAACATTCTCCTATTATAGGTTCTTATTAGATATTTTGCTGAATTTTCTTCATCTTATACCACATTCACAATGACTCTTTAAAGAATTGAAATCTTGCATTTTTATTACCTCTTTTTTACATTTAGCAAAAGATTACAGAGCAGATATTGTTTGACATTGAATTTCTGTTAACATGTCCTCCACTGGAGCATAGTTGTACACATTGTTTCAGAGCTAACATAATGGGGAATATTTTCAAAGAGGGCTGTGTTTCAAGCCAGATGGTTTATCTGCCGAAACAATTCTCCCAATAGAGAGATAGTGGCTGCACAGTTGCAGTAGTGTTCATAAGCCTAGTGCAGTAGATTCATTTGGCACCCACATCTTGGAGTCAAACAAAAGTGTAGTTTGTGTGAATCTCAGACTCAGACGTTCAGAAGTAGAAAGGAGTTTTCTGCAACTGCACATTGTGCGTTATTGTAAAGGCAGTAGTGTGTTTATATCAGAAACACAATATGCATATATGATATGATTTTTAGATACATGTTAATAGTTTCACCCATATAATGCAAGGGAACAATAGTAGAATGATTGTTTCAGAGATTATCACAGTCTGATCCAAAGAGAGCCAAGTTGCCACACTTGTGTCGAAAGCAAATATATTACCACAACTCAGGTCCACTGTGTCTATTAAAATTTGAAAATGAAAGACTAGACATGTATGATATCTTGAGATTTAGGCAAAGACAACTTTTTACCTAATAAATATTCAGGAGTTACAGAAAGTGTTCTATAAATGTTTCAATTCATAGTTCTTTCCATCTTCTCATTAAAAAACACTCCTGATTTAAAGTCTCATGATTTTCACCACCTGGCTTATCTCAGCATAATATTCTCCAATTCCATCCATGCTGTCACAAAAGGTAGGTGTTCCTTCTTTTTTCTGCTGCATAGTATTCTATTGTGTAAATGTACCACAGTTTTTTGATCCACTCATTTACTGATGATCCACTCATTTTCCAGCACCTAGCTATTGCAAATAACACCAAATAAGTCAGTCAGTGAACGACAAATACCATATGATCTCATCTATAAGAGGAATCTAATGAACAAAATATATCCTCAGGCATGGAAACATGGAACAGACTGAAAGTGACCAGAGGGGAGGGCAGAGGGGGATACTGATGGAAAGAAGGGGAAGGGACAAGTGAAAGAATATGTATGAATAACCCATGGTCATGGACAACAGTGTGAAAATTGACTGTGGGAGCAGGGGGTAGGATGGGTGGAGGAGGGAAAAGGGGGAAAACTGGGGCAACTGTCATAGAATAACAATAAAGAATGATTTAATAAAAAATAAAATAAAGTCCTGTTAGTTTCAAAGGGTCCTTTAAGAAAAGCCTTGGTGGATTAGAGTATTGACTTCTCTACCCAATGACGATCTTCAGAGGTGTTGGTATGCATACTCTCACCCTCCTTTGTCAGAGGAACCGTCTCCTCCCTGTATACTAATGCTACCCACATTTTAAAAATAAAACAAAAGAGTTAGAGGATTCCAAGAGGGGGTTACCATACTCTGAAATGTCTCAGGCATGTAGAGGGATGGGAAAATCCCTGAGATTCCAGAGATTAAAAAAATAGCACATGGGAGGTTCTAAATAAAGAAATTCTTGGGCATGTTAGGGAAGTTGGCATGAGCCTTGCAGCTCCTTCGCTCAGAGACTGCTTTTGCTTGTGTTAACTAGCAAGTGGGTGCGAGAATGTTTGTGAACGCATGTGCCCTTTTATGTTTGAAGGACTCAAGGAACACTAGAGACATTTCATTTTCCTGGAGAATAAGATATTTTTTTAAAAATATACTGTTTTCCTCTGAATCATTTTTATCCCAAATATATTTCATATCATAGTAAATTTATAACAACAAACTATGTTATCCACTTCAAAACTTAAGGATAAAAGAAGAAAGGTGTTTTGTTTTGTTTTGTTTCAGAAAAACAGTGAAAATAAAACTGGACCTCAACAAAGTGAGGTAACATTGTCTTCATACACAAAATGCACACACACAATTTGTGTCCCATAATAACTATACAATAAGAGGAGGAAAATAAAGGTAATTAGTACAAGCTTAACTACCCTGAAATTAACAGGTTCAGTAGAAAACCCCATGACACTGTAAATATTAACATATTAGTTGTTAGGGCCCCCAAGTATGATAAATCCAGATCAGAAAATTTTACTCCAAATTAATGTGTATGTTAAATTCAAACAAATGTTAGAGGCACATGCCAAGATGAAAATCTTTACGTGACTGTCTCCAAAACATACTGTTAAATGAATACCTGTGGGCAAATAAAAATGAAAAATATAAACACCTGCTAATTACCTGCATCACTTTGGAGGCTGCCCAAGGAACGTTAATACGGTATTTCTTCCTCAGTCTTGTATAATCATTATCTTGATCTTTGTGAGTGAGGATTTGTTGGCATGACATTTAATGCAAGCATTAAATACTAGAAGAAAGAATTGTGGGGTTTTTTAAATAAGTGATTGCTTTGGGGAATTTCTCATTCTTCTTCCTTTCTTTTCCATTTTCATTTCACAAATATTGTCATTTACTAGCAGGCAGCTCGTAAAGTATTGTGATCTATATTACACTGACTCCATTGCCTTTGTAACAGAACTTTTGCAAATGTTTGGTAACGGATCTAATATTATACATTTTAAAACAAAGAAAATGTCCTAGTAGGTCAGGTGCTTCCAGTGTCTATGGATAATTAATGCCACAAATCTTTAACTAGTCCCACAACTCAAATGCCAGGAAAACTGCCAATTGCTTCAGCACATCATGGGAGTGGTTTCCTTGTGTGCTCCAGGTATTTCTTATCACTTTAAATGACTCTACCAAACAGACAAAAAAGTGTATATTTTCCTCACTTTTTGTTAGTGTCATCAAAATTACATATATGAAATCCAGGCCAGAGGGGAAAAAATCTCTGATGGACAAGTTGAATCCAATTCAAATATTTGTAGCATCAACACAGCAACTGGGTATTTCCACAAAGTGAGCCATTGAATTATTCATGAGGCAAAAGTTAAGTCAATACATCTCTATCTTAACCAGATCCTTTATAATAGTTTTCATGGTATGAAATATGCAGGACAATTAAGATCCATAAATATTATATGTAAACAGATAAGAAAGATTGGTAATATGGCAAATCCGTGTATTTGTATGTAATTGCCTTGATACACTAACTTTTAAAATTTTTTAAATTGATATATATTATTTTTAATTATATTTTATTGATTATGCTATTATAGTTGTCCCATATCTCCCCCATCATTCCCCTCCACCCTGCACACTCCCTCCCACCCACATTCCCCCCTTAAGTTCATGTCCATGTGTCATAAGTTCTTTAGCTTCTACATTTTCCACACTATTCTTGCCCTCCCCCTGTCTATTTTCTACCCACCATCTATGCTACTTATTCTCTGTACATTCCCCCCTCCTCCTCCTCCCACTCCCCTGTTGCTAACCCTCCATGTGATATCCATTTCTGTGTTACCTGCTGCTGGTCTAGCTGTTTGCTTAGTTCGCTTTTGTTTTAGGTGAGGTTGTTAATATCTGTGAGTTTGCTGTCTTTTTACTGTCCTATTTTTTATCTTCTTTTCCTTAGATAAGTCCCTTTAACATTTCATATAATAATGGCTTGGTGATGATGAACTCCTTGAACTTGACCTTATCTGAGAAGCGCTTTATCTTCTCTTCCATTCTAAATGACAGCTTTGCTGGATAGAGAAATCTTGGATGTAGGTCCTTGACTTTCATGACTTGGAATACTTCTTTCCAGCCCCTTCTTGCCTGTAAGGTCTCTTGAGAAATCCGCTAACAGTCTGATGGGAACTCCTTTGTAGGTGACTGTCCCCTTATCCCTTGCTGCTTCTAGAATTCTCTCCTTCATTTTAATCTTGGCTAATGTAATTATGATGTGCCTTGGTGTGTTCCTCCTTGGGTCCACCTTCTTTGGGGCCCTCTGAGCTTCCTGGAAGTCTATTTCCTTTGCCAGATTGGGGAAGTTCTCCTTTATTATTTGCTCAAATAAGTTTTCCATTTGTTGCTCTTCCTCTTCCCCTTCTGGTACCCCTGTAATTCAGATGTTAGGACATTTAAAGATGTCCTGGAGGTTCCTAAGCCTCTCCTCATTTTTTGAATTCTTGTTTCTTCATTCTTTTCTGTTTGGTTGTTTCTTCCTTCTGGCCCACTCCATTGATTCGAGTCCCAGTTTTCCTCCCATCACTATTGGTTCCCTGTGTGTTTTTCTTCATTTCAATTATTGTAGCCTCTATTTGTTCCTTTAATTTGTGACCAAAATCAACCAATTCTGTGAGCTTCCTAATCACCAGTGCTTTGAACTGTGCTTCTGATAGGTTGGCTACCAGTGCTATGAGCTCTGCATCTGATAGGTTGACCACCTCCTGGTCACTCAGAAGAATTAGCTCTGGGGCCCTGGTCTGTTCTCCCTTTTGAGCCACCCTTGGTTTTGTTTTGTTTTTTTGTTTTTGTCTGGTCGCGGCTGTTACATAGTAAGGGGCGGAGCCTTAGGCATTCACGAGGGCAGGGCAGCCCAGTTGCTGCATTGTGATGCTGAATGTGGGGGCAGGATACAAGAGGAAACAATGGCGCTTGCTCCCTGCTGTCTTACGGATTCCAGTCCCTTCAGCCTCTTTCCCCTATCAAATTGGGCCCTCCTGGTGCTGATTTCCATGTGGGTGGGCCTGCGCCTGCACCAGTACTCTGTGGGTCTCCCCAATGAACTCTCCTGTGAGGCTGGGACTCCCTCCCGGCACCTCAGCCCCTACAAATATTTTCAATGGGTGCTTTTAGGCTTCACTTCCCGGCACTGGGGCCCTGCATCATTCAGTCTGTCTTGCTGCCCATTTTCGCCTGGTTTATCTGTGCCCGAATGTGTGTCTGCGGTCCACCGCCTTGTGTGCCCCACCAGTGCACCTGGAGTGACTGTGCACTTGGAGTGACTACATGCCTGGAGTGACTGCATGCTTTTCCCATCATGATCCAACTGCACCAGCCGCTGACTCTGCCCCTCTTACCAGTCTGGGTGAATGGTTGTTGTCGGACTCCTGCACTATTCAATTTTCTCTCTGTCCTGGTTGGGTTTTCTTTTTTTTTTTTTTTTTGATTCTATATTTTTGTTGTTCTTAATCTTGGTTATGAGAGGAGGCACAGCGTGTCCAGCTCCACCTCCATCTTGGCCAGAAGTCCTAAATTGATATATTTAAATCCAAGTACTTTCAACAGGGATGTTGTGAAGTTTGAAGATTATTCAGGGAATCAGAACACAGACAAAAGCAAGGAAATTCATCTTAATTATTTTTTTAGAGTAGCTACAAGAGTTCAGTGGAACCATTCTCTCCTCTCCATTTTATCAACTTTTAGTTACACTTATTTTCAAAGAAAGAACTCTAGCATTATTCACACAAGGAAAGTAGTTGCATGATCCCTTCACGATATATTTTTCTCTCCAAACTAGAACCCAAATTATCACAAAGTTAAAAGGTAAACTTCCATAAATAGAAAAAGTACAGAGCTGCCCAATTCCTTAACGTTGGAGTGATGGTTGGAAAGCACTAGTGAGCACTCTTCATGGGCTTTGTGGGTCCCCACATCACCAACCACCACCAATAAAAGAAACAAACCCACCAAATTCTCTTGCCTGCATCAAACCTGTGATACCTTTCCTACATCATAATTCTAGAACCAGCTTTGTTTCCAAAAGAATGTCCCCATGCTGTGCCAGATTGCCGGGATCTTTCTGGTCAGGACTCTGAGACTCTGATAGCCTTGCACTCTCCGAGCATGCAAAATTCCAGCCGCAGAGACCTGAGCCGTGTCTCCACGTGGGCTGAAGTTTCCAGGTGGCCTCTGTGTGTTATGATTGTGCCTGGCCTCAAAATAAAAGCAAATTGACAATCCCTTACCTCCTCCAAGCCAGTGCCAATTTTTAAATAAAATGTCTAGTGGTGATTTATTGCCAGTGCAAACTGCCAGACTGGCAGCCCCATTTACCTACTAAGCAGACAAATCAGTGAAAGCTATGTCAGCCTTGCCCAGTTTCCCAAGTATGTTGTGGAAAGCATTCCAAATCTCATATTTATTCTGTTACCAGATTTCTTATTCCTGTGCGTTACTAAACAAAACATGTAGCTGACCTTGATGACTTCAGAAAGTGGTCATTCTTCCCTTGAGGACTTCCTGAGATCATCCAAACTCATTTTTCATAGATGACACACACTTGCATTCAGATAAGAATTGTTGACCACTAATCACCTGGCTTGAATACCAGACAGGGCTGCAGAACTGAAAGAATTTCTGTCCTGAGTCTAATACCATCTCAGAGGCATGTTTCCTCCCACTTCCCCAGGGACCAAGCACCTGCCTTGGCGATCTCAAGAGACTTCTTCCCTCTTCCTCTCCAGCCTATAAATAACTGCACCTGTTGGCCAAGGTATAATTTTTTAAATGTTGACTTAGGTCTCTGCAGCTCTATCCATTTCTACTATCCCCTATCAAGCTGATCTATTCTTGCCAGAATAAATTGCATGAGAGTTTTGCATTGCTCTGATCAAAAGCACTTCTTCCTACTCAGGAGTAGCAGTTCAAAGAAGACTGCTACATATAATGTATTTTAAGAAGAAGGGGTAAAAACAGAGGCATCAATTCCTATTTCTTTAAGATTACACACAGGCTGCTCTGACGAATGAAACCTTTTCCAACCTTATTTAAGCGGCCCAGAATGACTAGTTATCATGTCAATGAGAAGAAATCTTTTATGTCTCATCTTGATGGCTCCGTGTCATTGTACACAAAATGCAGAGCCGTCTATATTTCATTAACCATTTTCTTCATGTATTATTTAATAAACTGTTTAGAGCATGCCTAATTACAAACATTTATTATAGAATTCAACCCGAGACATGTGTGAGAATATGCTAAATTGTCTCCTACCTAGAGTTTTAATGAGAGTATAATACCTCCGGCCCATATGCTTCAAGAACGTTATCCTTAATTATGTAACATGGGTATTTTACTGATATCTGTTAACTGCTCCAGCAGCTGTGGTTTTCTGCTTTTTTGCACAGCTCGGGAGGAGCAGTGAGTTCAGTTTCCCCTTTTTGGGGGGTTGCAAAATCCATACCCCAAACAGGTGTGTGCAATCACGAACCGCAGTGATGAACCCAAACTGCTGCCTTTCTAAAAATTCCACCAGCCGGTGACACACGCTGGTCAAGGTTGCACAACTTTGTTTTCCACCGGTTATTTTGATGATTCATTCCCCCATGGGGAGGTGAATTTCAGCCATTGTTTCTTTGCTCCTTTTTCTGATAACTAGAGGAATCACTTCCTCATTTTGATAATTTCTCTCTCTCCCTCTTTTGCTCTTGTTCTTGCTGTCTCCTTGTTTCTTTTTTTAAATTGAATTCTGATCATTTGGAAGCTGCTGCCAGAAATGGCTGTTCTCATTTTTATGGACAAGGACTAAGAGAAGTGAAGCTAAAAGAAACACACTCATTAAGCAGAACTCTTCAAGTTATTGCTTCATTGCTGAGAATCTACCTGGATATTATGTAACTATAAAGTTATCACTCACTAAAAACAGAACTCAAAGCAGTAAGTATTATCCACTTTCAAGTACACAACTTGGTAAACTACACTGATTCTATTGATTGCCTCAGAAATGTTTGTGGAATTGCCATTGGAACCTTCTTTCTATTGTTTTGAATGCTAAATTGGCAAACTGCCTTCTTTAAAATGTAGATTTGATTTTTGCAAACATCCAAAGTTTACCCAGAGCCACATCTGCTGATAAATTGATCTGGCCTTTTTTAAATAAAAATAGATTTGATTATTAAATAATAAAATGAACTCTTTTGAGGAATAAAAAATGAATCTAAAGAAAATTTCAAAGAAAAGAGGGTGCAAAACATTTTGAACAATTGCAAATACCACTGATTT
This sequence comes from Anoura caudifer, assembly GCA_004027475.1. Lineage (NCBI taxonomy): Eukaryota > Metazoa > Chordata > Mammalia > Chiroptera > Phyllostomidae > Anoura > Anoura caudifer. The sequence goes on along the minus strand of PVKU01000136.1, from coordinate 389,950 downwards.
AAATGTAGACTGCCCAGTATGACTTCCCTGGAGAAGATAACATTCCTCTGTAAATCTTGTCTGCTTGCTAAAATTATACAATATTATTTTGCCATCATATCTTGTTTTTTATAGAAAATGAAACACTCAATTTATTTTTCCCTTTTAAGAATAAAGTAAGGCTACTCTGCAGAAATTGTTTTCCTAATTAATGGCAACATCAAGATAGACACAAAAACACATCAACCCTTTTCACATTGCTGTAAACATGTGGATTTTCTTGTAACACAAAGCAGTGTGTAATAATGGTAAGAGCACATCATGAAATGTGATCATTCAAGTACAAAATCCTGAATTACTACTTGTTGTCTGTTACCTTGAGCAAGGGTCTAGATCTCAATGAGGTCTAGAAAAAAAAATGTATGCTTTGCAAGAGTATCATGAAGACAAGAAAAACCTCAAGCAGAGTACCTGGCACACCATACATGCACAAAACATGCTGACTTTTGTGATATTTATTACATGCCAAGGATCCCCACTGGAGCACAAGCTCCTGGAGAGCAAGTATTATTTCTCAACCCCGTTTGTTACTCAGCATCCAGCATAGTGTCTGGCACATAGTAGGGCTTAATCGTTTATGGAACCAGGCTGAATACATCCTTCTAAATGTACCTAAAATTAAAAATAAAAACTAGAAGATATTTTAAAAATTGCCCTGGGGCAACACAATTCAGTTTAATTTAAAATAGATGCCAGGTTCATTGGTAATCAGAAAATAATGTATATATTATTCTCTCTCTATATATATGTGTGTGTATATTTATTCACATATATATTAAAATTTCTTGATCTGGCCTTTTCCTCTCCTATTTGGTGTTTTAAGAATTTTATTTTTTATCACCGCAAAGTAATCACAAACAAATTTTAAGTAGGTGACTCTAGCCAAGGCAGGTAGATTGAGTGGAAGTACAACAGAAGTCGAGAGAGTTGCCAGATGGGACAATGGTGGGAGGAGAACTCTGATCTGAAGAACACGAACCCACTACTTCTATAATTCTTGGTAGCTGCAGGGGTGTGGGCTCTGTAAGGTTGGTGGAGCACTGAAGCACAGTCACACTTCCCTAAACACAAACACAGTGGGGCAAAATCTACTCTTCACCTGTCTCAGGCACAAGCCCAATGGTTGGCCCTCACAAATCAATCATGCAAAATGATTCCCATATGTCCTGGGAACGTAGAAAGCAACTGTTATGCAGATAAATGAAAAAAATACCACTTAATCATCATTTTGTCTTTCCCCATTTTTTCTTCTTTTCTCTATCCTCTGACAATAGAAATAAGAAGACTCTGAAAATAAAATAACTCAAATATGAAACCATCTTAGGCTCAGTTGAAAATTGTACAAGATGTCCTTTGTGAATTATAAGCAATTGTTATACCTACATAAAACAAGAAAAGTACAACATACGTAGGTATCTTCAACTCTCTGACATTAATAAAAATTCTTGAGCTGGTCACTCTTGAATATTACTAGTCTTGCTTCTTCTCAAGCACCTGCTTATGAAGACTTTGAACAATGCATTCAATTTGCACACAGGTACCCCCAATGAAAAAAACTGTGCTTTGTCATGGCACTTGGAGGAGAAGTTAGATAATCGTGTTTAGGAGAATTACAAAGAAGGAACAGAAACTTTGGACTTTTTTTCTTAATCTTAGGTTGGAATCTCATGACCCAAGATTTTGCAAGTCCTGAAGGAAATTCAGCTCAGGCAACGAAAAGTCTTATGATCCATTACCCTGCAATCTCTTAGTAATTAAACCCCTGATTCATAAAGGAAAATAATAGTGCCAAAATATGGAATCCAAGAATTAAGCAGCAAAATAGAAATACACAGCCCAGCTCACCTGACACTTCATCATCCCCTGTCCTCTAATCTCTCAGTTTGGGACCATCCTTTTGTAATAATATTTCTCATTGTGTATTTATATATGTCTGCCCTCCAGGCTGTGAGCTGCTTCACAGCCAGGGCCAAACCCAATACTACCCTGTAGCCCCTACTCCTGACACAGAACTTGGCACTGACTGGATGGTTGGTATTTGTTAAATAACTAAAATTACAGCTAAATTGTGGTCTTTATAATGGGTATATCTATGAATAATAATGCATTCTGTAACTCAGTAACAAACACTACACAGTAAGCAAATATGACTATCTCTAAACACAGGAGCAAATAGCCAGATTCCCTTTTCTTTCTTTTTCCCCAGCCTATTTTGAGATCAGCCTCATCACTTCTCTCCCCACTTTTCTCCAGCCTAAATGCCACCCATTCATCAGTAGATTGCCATGGTTGGAGGCTTAAGAGTCAGAACTGTGGAAGAAATGGAGTAGAAACAGGGGAACCCATGTAAGATCCCTCTGGCTAGCCTTAAAATTCTACTGCTCAAATAGCACTATAGAGCTCCTAGTAAACAAATCTCTCTGAACTAAATATACTGCTCCTTTCACTGTCTACCTATCTCAGTTAAGGGCGATCCCAGCCTTAGTTATTCAAACTAAAACCTTGGTGCATTCTTAATAGCTCTGTTTCTCATACCACATATATAATAAATTGGAAAATCCTTTGGTCCTACCTTCGAAGTACATCCATAATCCAACCATTTCTCATCATCTCCACTGCTACTACCTTGACCTAAGCCACCATTGCCTCTTGTGCTGATTGCTGACAAAATAGGTCTTAACATCTCCTTGCCCACCTGCAGTTAGGTTTTAACAAGAGACGTAGAGTGACCCTCTTCAGTCATAAGTCATATCCTGTCATTCCTTTCATCTGAACCTACCCATGGCTATAGATATTACCTAGAGGAAAAGCCAAAGTTCTTAATGTGAACAACCAGGCCCTATGCCACCTGCCTCTCCCCCACAACCCACACCTATTACCTCTCTAAACTCTCTGATTACTTCCCTATCTCTCTGCTCCAGGCACCCTGGCCACAGGGAGGTTCCTAGAACAGAACAGACAGTGTCCTGCCATTGCACTAAATGTGCCCTTTGACTGAAATTAACACCCAGATGGCCAGATGACACACCCCTCATTTTCTTTTTCTCTAAACTGGATCTTTTCAGTGAGGCCTTCCCTAGACAGCCTGTTTAAAACTTCACCATCCCTCCCTGATACTTTATACTTTTCTCTACTATGTTTTTATCTTTAGCAACTTTCACTACCTAATAAACCATGTATTTTCTTTATTTGTCCTAGTTATTGTCTATTACCCCCACCAGTATATATGTTCCACCACAGCAGGCATTTTTGCCTTTTTTTTTTTACTTCTGTGTCCCTAGAGCATAGAGTTTTTCCTGATAGGGGCCTGGTATTCAGTACATATTCATGAATGAATGAATGAATGAATATGCCTCCAGGCATTGGCTTCATTTACATGATCCATAGTCTTATCATTTATGTTTGAATTTTCTTAATGAGGTATCAAAATTGTAAATTTTGTAAGAAACAATGTTTCAAAATTTATATTTATTAGGATATAACTGTCCTACTATAAAGTTGTATACTAGTTTACCTAATACAAGGAGCTCATCAGAATTTTTGACTTAGGTCATGAGAATGATTAAATGAGATAGCATCTCATTTAATGAGATAGCATTTAAAAGCATCTTTAGTAAGAACTAACAGGAAGCAAAAATTATCTTTACTTTCAAATGACGGAATCTATAACTAAAAACACGCAGAGAATTGATTGAAAAATTTGTTCAAAAACTCTGAAAATTGAAAGTGGCTGTTATATTAATTTAACAAGTAAATATCACCATCATCACCAAGCCCTTATTATATAAAATATTAAAGGGACGTATCTAAGAAAAACAAGAATATCAAAACTATGAACGGTAAAATGACAACAAACTCACAACTATCAATAACTGAACATAAAAAAATAAAACAAAACAAAAACAAACTAGGCAAACAGCTAGAATGGAAACAGAATCACAGAAATGGAGATCACATGGAGGGTTATCAGCAAGGAGGGTTATCAGTGAGGGAAAAGGTACAGGGAATAAGAAGCATAAATGGTATGTAAAAAATAAACAGTGGGAGGTTAAGAACATACAGGAAATGGAGAATCCAAAGAACTTATATGTACGACCCATGGACATGCTTTAAGAGGGGGAGAGGGGCTGCAGGGCACAGGGGAATAAAGGGGAGGAAAAAATGGGACAACTGTAATAGCATAATCAATAAAATATACTTCTTTAAAAAAGTAAATAACATTCTTTTTATTAAAAACCAACCCATTAGAGAATATCAGAGGGGAAAGAGTTTTATTAACTATAGCAACAAAACAGATGAAACATTATAAAAAAAATACTAAGACTTGTATAAAGCCTACATGAACAAAATGCTAAAATGACATTAAGAAAGGTAAAGTAACTTAATCAAAAAGACAATTCTTCATGAAATAACTCCAAAAAAAAATTTATTTAATCCCTGTCAAAATTCAGGATACCACTCTAGGCACTGGGAACACAACAGTGAATGAAGATTCCTGTCCTTACAGTGTCTCGAGGGCATCAAGAGGTCAATCTGTCCAAAACCAAACTCATAATGCCCTTTCCCCAAACTCCATCCTGTCCCAGTGACTCCCATAGCTAAAAATGACACCACCAAGTCTGTAAACCATGAACCTGGCATCATCATTGACACTACTTTTCCCCTTACCATCTAAATCAAAGCCATCAACAGGTTTGATGATTTTCTCTACTAAAATTTCTTGAACATTTCACCACCAGTACTTGAACCTCAACCAGCATTGTCTCTCTCTGGACAATGAGGTTCCCAGCACTATATGACCTGTCTCCAATTAGATCTCCTAAGGACACAAATGAGATATTTATTTGTATAATTCAATGATTTTTGGTCTCTTCTGCAAACTATATGCTCTATGAGAATATACACAGTACCTCTTTGGGTTCTCATGTATTTCTAGCACTCAGCACAGGGTCTGGCATATAGTAGATGCTCAATCAATAATTGTTGTATGTAGTGCTGCCCTTAGATCTGGCTAAGATGGTGTTTGCCACAATCCTATTCTCTAGAGTCTCCTTACATGCACACACACTGTCATGCCAAGGGAAACTAAAGAACATCTAGATTGGGTTGATGCAGACACTGGAAAGGAACTCTGCTTCAAATGGGCAGCAAATGCACAATTCGGTAGGAGAAAAGATGGCCATGTCAAATCCTCCTCACCAACAAATAAGAAAGATTCTTACAAAACAAGTATCGTTTCCAATAAGTATCTAGCATCCTTCTTGCTCTTTTTGTATTCCAATTCACAGCCCTGGAAGTCCTAAACCAACACAGTGCTTAACATGAGAATTCTTCACATGTCAGAATAGCAAAGTTTAAACCAGCTCAAAGTTGATGAAAGTATAGGGAAGCAAGCACTCTTTACTATTGCTGGGACTACATGGTGCAAAAATTTCAGAAAGTATTTTGAAATATATATCAAAATTTAAAGTCTCATACCCTGGAGCGGCAAGACATCCCAGTAGTTATCAGTACAAGCTGTGAGTCCAGAAATAATTGAGTCATATTGTGATTCTGTCACTTCTTTGCTATGTGATTTTATGCAAGTTTCTTAACCTCACTACACCTCAGTTTCCTCCTCTGCAAGAAAGTGATAATAACAGTACCTACCTCATACCTACTAACATTTTGAAGATTAAAAGGGATACTGCCTATAAAATGCTTAGCAGAAAGCCTGACTTGCTTAGGAATAACTATATCTATATCTATATATCTATATATGTAATATCTGTATACATAAATAAAATAGAAAATTTCCAAAAATGATACACACTGTTAAAAATGGCTATATTTAGGATAGTTAAATTAGAGGAAGGATTTTGTTAACCACTTTATATTCTTTTATACTGTTTGGACTTTTTATTTGTTGTGCATGTATCATTTTATTTAAAAAATTAAATTCATTTTTAAAAATATTTGCAGTTTTAGTGTTCGAAATTATTAACGTTCACCAATTCCAGGACATGTCCTTTTTTGGCATGTGGAAAGACTTCCCACTCTCTCTTGCTGGCTAGTTGAAGCCATGTGATTACTTCTGGCCAATGAATTGTGAGTGATTGTGACATGCATCACCTCTGGAAGAAGGGCGTTAAAGTGTGGTATCCCAGACTCTATCTTTCTGTGCCCTGGCAACCCTGGAAGACATGGTGTTGGTGTTGTGGCTATCTGATAAAACAGCACAATTCTTTAACACACATTGATAAATGCTATACTTTTTTTCCTTTTAGACTGTCCATTTGTTAAGGGTTTAGTGGAGTGTGCTGTACCATAAAAGGGTTCCAATATATATTTATTCATGGTGCTCTTCATTATTTCCCTCCCTCATTGGCAGACATGGAACTGCAAATTGTAGTGTAAAACATTCAAATTTTGAAAAGTATTGTACCTGCCATCTTTGAAAATAGATAAGAAATAAAAGAAAAGTAACTAGCCAAAGAACATTTTTGGAATTCAGTTGTATTTATGTTGTAGTCTACTAAATTGCCAACCTTCCAATGCATCATGCATTCAATAAGCAAGTTTCAAATATCTATCTGTACCACCAACTTGAAAAACACAAATAACTAAAACTCAAAACCAAATCTCACCAAATCCATACCCAATTGGAAAGGAATGCTTGGAAACAACCAATCAGAATATCAAAGCTGCTGATGATAGGCCTATGGTATTATGGCTAAATGGAGCAGCTAGTGGCCATTTATTCCTGGTGATCTAGGAAACTTGTAAGAGGAGATGCTGTTTGAAAAGAAGTTAGGTAATTGGGTTAATAAATTCATTTTTAGAGTTCAAACATGTTCCAAATAAAGGTGTTTAAAACAAATTCATGATAACTTCTTCCCTTTGTTTGACTACAATAAAATGAATGCTTTTGTGCTATGTTTGTATGTATTTTCTCATAAGGATTTATTTCTATTTAATTTGGCTCTGCCTAAAGTCAAATATAAGTCTTTGTACTGCTATTTGAATTATTTGATGACTTCTCATTAGGGATTGGTAAATCATGGTTTTATAATTTCAATACATGAAATTCAGTGCAAAATCAGATTTATGGCAGTCTAGTAATTTAATTGAAAGACATGGCCACAGTTCACAAAGCCAGAGGTGTGCTCAGATTGCATATTGAGCAGTGGATGGTGAAGTGATGCTTACTCAGCATGTTGCACTCTTATCATGTTTCACCAGTGAAGGTGTAGATAGAAAAGCTGCAGGTTAGAATAACACAACAAAATAAGATATAAATTACATGAAACCTGATATTCAACAGGCATTTTATCTCCCATTACATCTTAAAGCCTTCTTCATCAACTGATCTCGGAATGAACAACTGCATCCCAAGACCACAAACCTGTAATTTATATTTTGTATGAGACCTAAAAACTTGGTAGATAGAAACTGAAATTTTTTAAGTGTATGTAAATTTCTGGTAAATGTTATGTAATTAATAAATAACTAATCTGTGTCCACTTTGTTGAACTATTTATTCTGGAGTAGTTCTTAATCTGGTAAATATAAATGTCACCACCAAATGTGATTATCTATGTCAACATTTTCCAACATCATTGCAAGGACTAGCAAGTCAATATTTTCCCATGCCATCACATTCCTGTCTGGTCACACTACTGTCACAGTTCAGTTCTTTATTCCTTCCCTACCCTCTCTCATTCTCAGACTTCCATGATCTCCACAGAAAATATGAATGTTTACTGTCCAGAATTTTAATCTGAATTGTGATATATATGTCTCAAAAAGAGTACCTGACTCTTATTGTCCTCTCTTAGAAAGTGTTTAACTCTTTCTTCAGATCTTGAAAATATTTATATCCTTTAACCCAGTAATTCTACATCTTAAAATCCATCCTAAAAAAAAAAATCAGACTTCTGGTCAAGATGGAGGCATAGGTAGACATATTTTGTCTCCTCTCACAAATACAGAGAGAATTACAAATAACACCCAAAACTGCCAGAAAACTGAACTGTACAGAAGTCCATCAACCAAGGATTTAAAGAAGCCACATTCATCCAGATAGGTAGCAGGGGCAGAGATGCAGAGACAGGAGGAGAAGGGAGGAGACATGGTGTGGTGCAGAGTGACAGCAGCAATGGAATGATCAGTCCCACATTCACCAGTGGTGGATACCTTGGGAGTGAGCAATCCCAGCCCCAGGCCAGGCCAACCCAGGGTTCCAGCACCAGGTAGATAAATCCCCATAACATCTGGCTGTAAATACCAGAGAGGATTGGGGCAACAAAAGACACTGCTGAATTTTCGGCAGATTCCACTTAAAGGGCCTGCACAGACTTACAATGTATGCAAACCCACCCATTCTGGGATTAAGCACCAAGGGCCTTTCCAAACCCTCCTGCCACACACAGTCACAAAGCAGTAATCAGGTTGCCCTGCTCTGGTGATTACCTAAGGCTCCACCCCACACAATGTCCAAGTGCCTTTTCTACAATAGGCCACACTACTAAGACAGGGAGTGAAAGCACCACTACCTAATATACAGAAAGAAACACAAGGAGGCTGCCAAATTGAACAGACAAAGAAATATCGCCCCAATAAAAGAACAGAATAAAACCCCAGAAAAAGAACTGAATGAAACAGAGATAACCAATTCATCAGATGCAGAGCTCAACACTGGTGATCAGGATGCTCAAAGAACTCACTGAGTACAGCAACAACATAAAGGAAGAAATGAAGGTTACACTAAGAGAAACAACAACAAAAAAAAATCTACAGGGAACCAACAATGAAGGAAAGGAAGCCAGGATTCAAATCAATGATTTGGAACACAAAGAAGAAATAAATTTTCAACCAGAACAGAAAGAAGAAATAAGAATTCAAGAAAAATGAGGATAATATAAGGTACCTCTGGGACACCTCCAAATGTACCACATTCAAACCATAGGGATACCAGAAGGAGAAGAGAAAGACCAAGAAATTGAAAACTTATTTGAAAAAGTAATGAAAGAAAACTTCCCTAATTTGCGAATGAAATAGAGATACAAGTCCAGGAAACACAGAGTCCCAAACAAGATGAACCCAAAGAGGACCAAACCAAGACACATCATAATTCAAGTGCTAAAGATTAAAGATCAAAAGAGAATCTTAAAAGCAGCAAGAGAAAAGCAGAGAGTTACCTACAAGGTAGTTCCCATAAGACTATCAGCTGATTTCTCACAAGAAATTTTGCAGGTAAGAAGGCACAGGCAAGAAATATTCAAAGTGATGAAAAGCAAGGACCTATAACCTAGATTACTCTATCCAGCAAAGCTATCATTTAGAATCAAAAGGCAGATAAGGAGCTTCCCAGACAAGGAAAAATTCAAGTAGTTCATCATCACCAAACCATTATTACATGAAATGTTAAAGGGACTTATTTAAGAAATAGAAGATCAAAGCTATGAACATTAAAAGGGCAATGAATTCACAACTGTCAACCAAATATGAAAAAATAAACCCAGCAAACAACCAGAATAGGGACAGAATCATAGATATGGAGATGATTTGGAGGGTCATCAGCTGGGAGGTGGGAGTGGAGAATGAGGGAAAAGGTACAGGGAATAAGAAGCATAAATGGTAGGTACAAAATAGACAGGGGGAGGTTAAGAATCATATGGGAAATGGAAAAGCCAAAGAACTTATATGCATGACCCATGGACATGAACTAAGGGAGCAGATTACAGGAGGCAAGAGGGCTCCCAGCAAAGGAGGACAAAGGGGGAAAAATTGGGATAACTGTAATAGAATAATCAATAAAATATATTTTTAAAATACATCAAAATAGACTCAGGATGCTCATCAAAGCATTATTTCTGAGTGTGAAATATTGGAAATAAACTAAATATCCAACAAAATGGAGCTACAAAATAGAATATTATACAGTCTTAAAAAATCATGTTGCTGAAGATTGATAAATGATTAAGGAAATATTCACTGTGTGTTGTAAAATAGCAAAAATATATTAAATTAAAAAATCTTACATAAGGTAAGATCTGAAGTTAATGAATATATGCACAAGGATGAACAAAAGGGTGTGTTACAGAATGTGAACAAGTGTCATTTCTGGGCAATAAGAGTACAAACACTTTTAATTTTCTTATTCACTTGTTTCTAAATCCCTTATAATTTTCTCAATAGACACATAAGAAAAATATAAAATATATACACATACACAGAATTTTACATCTTTCTCCAGGATTTAGTAAGTCCAACCATGAAGTGCAATCATTTCTTAAGCAGAATGAAACAGCATCTATTAACATTCAACCACTATTTAATACAGAAAGAAAAATTATCTTGAAAAGTTCATGGACTCATCCAGGTCAGAAAACAAGAATGTTACTCAAAACCCTGACACTAACACTGAAATGTGTTTACCCCACAACAAGGCAGTCAAGTGCTGACAGTTGGCTGCAAAGGCCATCTCAGTTCCTTCTGGTTCAGATTCTCTTCGGACTTGCTGTTCTAGACACATTTATCTTGATTTAAAAAAAAGACTGAGTATGAACTCTCACCCTTTTAATGCCATTTGGCTTCTCTGGGTTAGGACAGGTGATGACATGGAGCCTTACAGAGGCAGTTGACCCCTGAAATTAGAAGAGAGGACTGTGACTACACTTAGAACAAAGACAGAAGAAGTCTAAAAGAATACACCTCTACCAAACCAGTTCTGCAACAGATGCTAAAGGGACCACTTTAAGGAAAGGAAGGAAAAGAGAGAGAGGAACATAGGTACAAAAATGGCAATGAATCAGTACCTATCAATAATGACCTTGAATGTAAATGGATTAAATGCTCCAATCAAAAGACATAGAATAGCTGAATGGATAAGAAAGCATGACCCACACATATGCTGCCTACAAGAGACCCACCTCAGGACAAAAGACCTACACAGACTCAAAGTGAAGGGCTGGAAACATATTTTCCAAGCAAATGGGCAGAAAAAAAAAAAAAGCTGGGGTAGCAATACTCGTATCAGACAAAATAGACTTCAAAAGAAGGGCCATAAAGAGAGACCCAGAAGGTCACTTTATAATACTCAAGGGAAGAATCCACCAAGAAGACATAAACATCATAAATATATATGCACCCAACATAGGAGCACCTAAATACATCAAGAAAATCTTAAGAGAACTTCAAGAAAGATATTGACAGCAACACAATTATAGGGGATTTTAATACCCCACTGTCAAAAATGGATAGATCTTCCAAACAAAATATCAACAAAGATATTGTGGCAATGAACAACACTCTACATGAAATGGACTTAACTGATATATATAGAGCCCTTCATCCCAAAGAAACTAAATACACATTCTTTTCAAATGCACATGGAACATTTTCAAAGATAGACCACATGATAGGACACAAAACAAGCCTCAACAAATTCAAGAAAATTGAAACCATACCAAGCATTTTCTCCGACCACAAGGGACTGAAACTAGAAACCAACCCCAAGGGGAAAAAACAAAACCCTCAAAATCATGGAGATTGAATAGCATGCTATTAAACAATGAATGGGTCAAGAATGAAATTAGGGAGGAAATCAAAAAGTTTCTGAAAACAAATGAAAATGAACTCACAACAACCCAAAACTTATGGGACACAGCAAACTCCCTCACAGGGAAGTTCATAGCAAAACAGGCCTACCTAAAAAAGATAGAAACATTTCAAACAAACAACTTAACCCTACGCCTACAACAACTTGAGGAACAACAACAAAGACAGCCCAGAGCAAGTAGAAAGAAGGAACTAACCAAGATCAGAGCAGAATTAAATGACATAGAGACTAAAAGCACAATTCTAAGGATCAATGAATCCAGGAGGTGACTCTTTGAAAAGATAAACAAAATCGACAAGCCTTTAAGGAGGCTCATCAAGAAAAAAAGAGAGAGGATCCAAATAAACACAATCAGAAACAAAAGAGGAGAGATTACAACTGACACCACAGAAATACAAAGGATTGTAAGAAATTACTATGAAGAACTGTATGCCAAGAAACTTGAAAACCTAGGTGAAATGGACAAGTTTCTACAAAAATATAATCTTCCAAAACTCAATGAAGAAGAAGCAGAAAGCCTGAACAGACCAATAACAGCAGATTAAATTGAAGCAGTAATCAAAAAACTCCCGACACACAAAAGCCCTGGACCCGATGGTTTCACAGGAGAATTCTACAAAGCATTTAAGGAAGAGCGAACCCCTATCCTTCACAGACTATTCCAAAAAATCCAAAATGATGGAAGACTCCCAAACTCTTTTTATGAAGCCAGCATCATCCTAATCCCAAAACCAGATAAAGACACAACAAAGAGAGAAAACTTCAGGCCCATATCACTGATGCACATAGGCACTAAAATCCTCAACAAAATATTGGCAAACTGCATCCAACAATACATTAAAAAGATCATACACCATGACTACATGGAATTCATCCCTGGGATGCAAGGATGGTTCAATATTCACAAATCAGTAAATGTAATACATCATATAAACAAAAGCAAAGACAAAAATCACATGATCATATCAATAGATGCGGAAAAAGCATTTGATAAGGTACAACACCCATTTATGATAACAACACTCAGCAAAGTGGGAATAGAGGGAGCATTCCTCAAAATAATAAAGACCATATATGAGAGGCCTACAGCCAACATCATACTCAATGGGCAAAAACTAAAATCTTTTGCACTAAGATCAGGAACAAGACAAGGCTGTCCACTTTCACCACTTCTATTCAATATAGTATTGAAAGTCTTAGCCACAGTGATTAGACAAGAAAAGGAAATAAAAGGCATCCAAATCGGAAAGGAGGAAACAAAACTAACGTTGTTTGCAGATGACATGATAGTGTACATAGAAAATTCTATAGACTGGGCCAAAAAGCTGCTCAACCTAATAAATGAATTTGGCCAAACAGCAGAATACAAAGTCAATATCCAGAAATCAAAGGCATTTTTGTATACCAACAATGAAATAGCAGAAGCAGAAATCAAGAAAAAAATCCCACTCGTTATAGCAAAACGAAAAATAAAATACCTAGGAGTAAACCTAACCAAGGAGGTAAAAGACCTATATGCACAAAACTACACAACACTGAAGAAAGAAATCAAGGAACACACAAACAAATGGAAACATATACCATGTTCACGGATTGGAAGAACCAACATCATCAAAATGTCCATACTACCCAAAGCAATTTACAAATTCAATGCAATACCTATTAAAGTACCAATGGCATATTTCACAGACATAGAACAAGCACTTCAAAAATTTATATGGAACCATAAAGGACCCTGAATAGCTGCAGCAATTTTGACAAAGAAGAGCAAAGTAGGAGGGATCAAAATACCTGTCACCAAACTGTATTACAAGCCCACTGTAATCAAAACAGCCTGGTACTGTCATAAAAACAGGCACATGGACCAGTGGAATAGAACAGAGAGCCCAGAAATAAACCGAATTCTCTACAGTCAATTAATATTTGACAAAGGGGGCAGCAACATAAAATGGAGTAAAAATAGCCTCTTCAACAAGTGGTGTTGGGAGAACTGGGCAGCTACGTGCAAAAAAAATGAAACTCGAGCACCAGCTTACACCATACACAAAAATAAATTCAAGGTGGATAAAAGATTTAAATATAAGCCATGACACCATTAAAGTCCTAGAGGAGAACTTAGGCAGGAAAATCTCAGATATTTCACACAGCAACATTTTTACTGATATGTCCCCTAAAGCAATGGAAATAAAGGAAAGAATAAACAAATGGGATCTTATCAAAATAAAAAGCTTCTACATGGCTAAAGAAAAGAATATTAAAATAAAAAGAGAACCAACTGTATGAGAAAATATATTTGCCAATAATACCTCAGACAAGGGTTTAAGCTCCAAAATATATAAGGAACTTAGGCAACTCCACTCTACGAAGACAAGCAACCCAATTAAAAAATGGACAAAGTACTTGAACAGACACTTCTCCTAGGAGGACATACAGAGGATCCAGAGACACATTAAAAGATGCTCAATATCGCTAGCTATCAGAGAGATACAAATTAAAACCACAATGAGATACCACTTCACACCAGTCAGAATGGCCATCAAAAACAAAGCAACAAACATCAAATATTGGAGAGGTTGTGGAAAAAAGGGAACCCTAGTGCACTCTTGGTGGGATTGCAGACTGGTACAACCACTATGGAAAGCAGTATGGAATTCTCTAAGAAAACTAAAAATGGATCTACCTTTTGACCTAACAATCCCACTGCTAGGATTATATCTTAAGAACCCTAAAACACCAGTCCAAAAGAACCTATGCACCCCTATGTTCATAGCAGCACAATTTACAATAGCCAAGTGTTGGAAGCAGCCAGGTGCCCATCAGTAAATGAATGGATCAAAAAATTATGGTACATCTACACAATGGAATTCTGTGCAGCAGAAAGAAAGAAGGAGCTTCTACCCTTTGCAGCAGCCTGGTTGGAACTGGAGAACATCATGCTAAGTGAAAGACAAATACCATACGATATCACCTTTAACAGGAACCTAACCAACAAAACAAACAAACAAGCAAAATATAACCAAGGACATTGAAATTGAGAACATCCTGACAGTCACCAAAGGGGAGAGAGGAGGGAATTTCAGGGGAAAAGGGGAAGGGTTTACAGGAACAAGTATAAAGGACACATGGATAAAAACTAGGGGGGTGGAAATGGCAGGGAGGTGGGGAGGGCTGGGGTGTTGGGCTGGGATGGGAGTAAAATACAGAAAACTGTACAAGAACAACAATTAAATTTAAAAAATAAATAAATAAATAAAATACTGGGCAAGTTAAAAAACAAACAAACAAACAAAAAAAGATGTCCCTTCTAGACCTAAAGTTCATTGGTTCCTAGACTTCTAAATTTCATGAATTGGCCTATTGCAAGCAGAAATTAAAGGACCTATATTGCCTAAATCTTTATTCTGCTAACTTCCATTCTCACTATCACTTTACAGAAGAAAGCACATTTACTTTTACATGAAAAATAAGTGCATGATCACAAAATAAAATACTGAGGTTTTCAAGAAAAATAATTGTTCAGCCTTACACTGAAACAAATGTGTGCCACCAACAGGGAAAATGTTATCACCAAACAGGGGTGGTCCTTGGATTGGTGTTTGGGACCTCCTGAGCCAGCTGATACCTGGTGATTTCTCTGAGAGGTTTATCCTCGAAAGCTAAGGTGGTTTCATAGTTGAACTGGTGAATGTATCATAATAATATTATAATATTATAAATAAAAGTGAGACAAGGCACAAAAATTTATTTATTACCCAGAATTGACATATTCCAGATAACAATCAAGTGTTTGCTTATTTGATAATCCATTTTAAAACACTTTTGGAAGGCAAAAGGAGCATCAGAGATCAATCTCTTCTAGGAACATTACTGTCCATCATTATGGAGTTGGGCTTTTTTAAATGTTTGCTATTAGAATTCATCACATAGTAAGCTCAGGTTTTTAGCTGGCCACTAGAATCCCTTTAGTCTTGCTGGAATCCTCTAGTCTAAATGCCAAAACCAAGATATACTTACTGTCCTAGGACATAAAAAGTCGAGGGACATGGTAGCAAGTTTATCTGAGGATTGATGCAGATACATTTTAACTCCACATGGCACAAAGCAACAAAATAACCATAAAAGATCTAAATTGCAATTCTAAATCTTACTTCTAACAGCAGCAAATTCTGCTCATCTAGGACAGAGGGAATCTTGTTTCCTGATTCCCCTCATTATTTCCAAAGCTGCTCAAATCATCCAAGAACATTTGCTAGCCAAGTCCTGGCTCATTTTTCAAAGCATATACATGATGAAAATACAAACAAATGACTCACTTTTATTTGTCTCAAAATCACTGTGTAGTAGATTAAAGTCAATGAAAGTTTTAGCAAGAGCCAATGAGTAAAACTAAAGTAAAAAGATTCACTGAAGAGGGCCGTTTTTAGCTAATAGGTTGTGGGTAATACTTGGAGAAAATGAACATTCATGAGCATGTTTTCTTCATAGTTTCTTAGACCAAATTCAAAGGTAGTGGTTTCATTTATGAATATTTTATCAAATGAGAATAAATGCAACATTTTATTTGGATTACACCACTTAGACAATGGGGAAAATAGAGAAAGGCCAATAAATCTTAAAGAGTTAATTATTTATACAGAGAAAATTTACTTTGTATGTTGTGACTTGTTTTATTGGTATACTGCAGTTCAATTTAGATTAAGAAGCAGAAAGATTATTGTTCCCCAACTGAGAAGCATCATAAATAAATACAGAAGAGATTTTCTTTGTATTTGTGCCAAGCCACCTACAAATATTGAGAATAAAAGAAAAATATGTTTTCAAAATTCCTCCAGTTTAATGGCATTTAGTTATAGTTAGCACCAAAAATTTAGTGGTGGGGGCAATGAGGTCAGGCCCTTTGCCTGGAGGTGCTGCCAGCTGCAGCGCTGGCACCGCAACACCCCATCTTCACAAGTGTTTGCTCACTCCTGATTCAGTTTAGTTTACCTACAGCACTGTTCCAAATTTGTCATCCTTCTGTGCATGAGAATGTTGTGTCATATAATGTGACACTCTGGTTATTGAAGAGACCTTTTGTAATCCAAACTATAGGTCTTTATTTACCATTACTTGCCATGTTGAAGTTACAACCTCTGCTAACCTATCAGAAAAGTAAAGTAATAAGAAGAAGAAACTCTAGAAAAAAAGTTTCTTTCCCTGACATAAAGAGGTTGGATGGATGGATAGATGGATGGATGGATGGATGGATGATTGTTCGAAGAATTATGTATTCTAACAGTACAGATGTCAACCCCACAGTCCTTTGAGAAATCCTAACAGATACAACTTTGTAACAAGTTGGCTTGACCTAAAACAAGTTATAGAATAATGCCAAACAGTCATAAAACAATGCTAGTTACAAGAATGCCCCACATTTTTGGATGTTCTCTAAAATGGAAGTGGATTTCTTCAGTCTAAAACCAAATTGGAGCCCTTGTTGGTGTGGCTCGTTTGGTTGAAGTACCATTCCATAGACCGAAAGGTCATGCGTTTGATTCCCAGTCAGGCACATACCCAGGTTGTGGGTTTTGGGTTCAATGCCCAGTCAGGGCTCATGCAAGAAAGGAACCAATTGATACTTTTTCTCACATTGATGTCTTTCTCTCACTTCTCTCTCTCAAAGCAATGAAAAAATGTTCTCAGGAAAGGATAAAAATAGATTTCTAATTAAAAAATAAAACAAAATTGGATCTCCCAACTCACCACAGAGTTTACCCTATTCCTTGGGTCTTCCCTGAAGTATATTCTGTTATGAACATGCCTATAAAACACTTCCCCCATTATTTACAAACCTCAACTTATTTCTTAATTTCCTTTCAGAATTATAAAAATAATAGCTACCACTTATTGATCCCTAAATATGTACCAGCCACTGTGTAATAGACTTTAGATATATGGTCTCAATTGATGTTAATAAAAATTCTATACATATATTTATTCATTCAACATGAATTTCTTATGTACCTTTTATGTATCAGGTAATGTTCTAAGAACTTAGAAATTGCTCAATGACAAAAACAGACCAAAATCTCTTCCCTTATAGAGCTTATATTTTAGTCAGGTGGGTAAAGGAGTGAACAATAAACCAGTTTACTATTATAATAATCATTCTTACTTTGAAGATCAGGCAACTAATATTCAGAGAATTAAATAACTCTCCAAAGAATACATTGACAGTAAATGACAGATTTTAGGATTCAAATCCAGGAATCTAGCCCCAAAGCCTGTGTTTACCATCATTAGGTCATACTGACTCCACTCTTGGAATTGAGCTAGAATATTACCAAGTTCTTAGAGTCTAGAGTAGACTGTCCAAGGTGTGGTATAACCTAACTGACTGCATGGCAGACGTTGTCAGATGCCAGTCATCCTCACAACCACTGAATAAAGCCAAACCTCTCAGTCCCTCTATCTGTGATCCACAGCCTTCAACTAAGATCGAAGGCAGCCTGGCAAACTTTACTTAATCTAGTTCTAGTCCAACCTCTTCCAGGCAGAAGATAGGATTATACCCCTGGCTGCTGTGGCTCAGTGGAGTGCTGGCCTGCAAATCAAAGGGTCACTGGTTTGATTCTTAATCAGGGCGTATGCGTGGGTTGTGTACTAGGTCCCCAGCAGGGGTGCATGAGAGGCAACCACACATTGATGTTTCTATCCCTCTCTTTCTCCCTCCCTTCCCCTCTCTCTAAAAACAAACAAACAAACAACAAATAAATAAATAAAAGATAGGATTATATTCCTCTCCCACCCTTTGGTTATAAACATGGTAAGTTCTGCTCAATGTGTTTTGAATATAAGTGAATTTGTCACTTATATTCAAATGAGGGAATATTTAATTTCTAATTCACTAACCCTCAGAACTTTCTTTCCTCTTGCATTAAGCCTAGAAATGTTTAAGATGCCAGTGGCTCCTCTGCTGATCTGTGATGTATAAAGAGCAGGAGTAAGAATAAAACATTGTTCTTTAAGCCACTAGAAATTTGAAGATTTTTGTTACACAACATGACCTAGCTCGTCATTCTTTTACCTGGGCTCAGGCAACTCCTAAATCTTTTTCTCTTAATTATGATGATGTAGGAGTAAAGGTAAAATAATAAAAGGGAAACAAACAAACAAGCAAAATATAACCAAAGACACTGAAATAGAGAACAGGCTGACAGTGACCAGAGGAGAGAGGGGAGGGAATTTCAGGGGGAAAGGGGAAGGGTTTGCAGGAACAAGTATAAAGGACACATGGATAAAAATCAGGGGGGTGGAAATGGGAGGGAGGTGGGGAGGACTGCGGAGATAGGCTGGGATGGGAGTAAAAGGCAGAAAAGTGTACTTGAACAACAATTAAAAATACAATAAATAAAAGGGAGCACCCCACTGTCTAGAAAGTAACTATATGCTATCTGGTAGAGAAGATATTAGAGAATTTTGAGGAAAAGGAAAAAACCCAGCCCCAGCCAGCTGGTTGAGCACCATTCTGCAAAGCGAAAGGTCACCCACTTGATTCCCAGTCAGGGCACGCGCCTGGGTTGCTGTCCAGTCACTGGTTGGGGCATGTGCAAGATGCAACCCATTGAAATTTCCCTCTCATATCAATGTTTCTCTCCCTCTCTTTCTCCCTCCCTTCCCCCTCTCTAAAAAAATAATAAAATATTTTTAAAAAGAAAGAAAACATTATGAGAAAAATATATCTTAAAAATACCAATAAGCAAGGAAAATATATACAATAAAAAAATGAAGAGATTCTTCTCTATGCTCAAGCCAAGCAGTTATCACCATGCAGAATCTCAACCTTAAAAGAAAAAATAATAAAGTTGAATATTTAATTTATTCATTCATTTGTTTCTCTATATTTTTCTCATCAGTTGATCCCTTTCTCAATTAAAAATAAACTCTGGGAAACCACAATATAAGTGTCTGACAAGTGCCTAAATGTCAATATCTTTTAATAAAATTTAAAAAAATGACACTCAGATCTGATATTACTACTTTAACATACAGAGCCAGAGAGAAAAGCCTTCAAGAACTGAGACACCACCTGCATTTACATCTTTCAAATGAAAAGTGAAAAAGGAACAAATGCGGTCTCATTACTTTCCATCAAGGGCAAGATCCTTACCACAACAATGCCTATTGTACCAGATTACCAATCACAGAATCACATTGTAACTTCTGGAAAATACAGAATATATACACAGAACAGAGTCAAAAGACCACCACACAAATTTGTCTCACCTTCAGTGTTTCAGATGTTACAGAAAAAAAAAATTATGTCATGAAAATACAGGAACTTAAATAATGAGGACAAAAGAAACTTGCCCTATTAAGATTTCCTAAACTGAAATTATTCTTATAGTTTATTTTAATTTATCTTTCTTACAATTCTTATTCTCATATTAAGTTGCATTTGCACCTTTGTTAAATTTTAGCTTTTTGATGTAAGTAGTCAGTTTCTGGCAGGATTTCATTAATACCTATTTCAAAATATTGGATTCAAACATTTTCATTAATCTAAATAGAAAAAGAGGAAGATTATATAATAGGCCCTGGTTTATAAAAACATAGGTACACAGCCATAGATGAGAATAACTGAAAGTACCTAGAAGCTTGTGTTTCCAAACCCATGGGAAAAATATTACATGTGTGTCAATTACAAGTGTCAACTACAAGTTACAGGTGTAATCCACATCCTTAAACTGTCATCCAATTATGACGCTGCCAAAGCACATTCACAGTGAGGGTCCCATGGAACGGGCAGCATCAACAATGAAATAGATTGATATTAACTGGTCTAAAGACAGAGCCTGGGCTAATGCGAGGAAGTATGGAAACCTTAAAATTCAATCAAGTTTGTTTTCATTATCAAAACTCATTTGATTTGATGTTTTTCTGTCCAAGTTCCTTAGATAAAAGCTCCAAGGTAGATCTGACCCTTCACACAAGTCATAATTCCTTACGCGCACTTTTCTGAATGGCAAGAACAAGACTTAGTGGAATTATATCGATAAAATAATACCCAAAGATATACCTCATACACTTTACTTGCTCATAAAGCTGACTATTCTACAAAAGTAAATCATGTACTTGGACTTGTTAAATATCACCGCCTGGATACATACTGTAGAACTCTATGTCATGCTCTGCTGATAGTTCTTGGCTAAAATAAAAACTCAATTAAATATTTCTCTCCTGCAAATATCGAAACTTAGTTTAGCTCATTTGAGCAGAATATTAATTTGATGAAGTTTGCATATTCTCTACCTATGGGTGCAGCTATAGTCACACTCTATAGTGCTGCCACAGAATGGTCCTCATCTTGGACATTTCTCTACATTGTTTCTGTTACATTCCCAGCATCAATCTAGAGACTCCTCACAAACTATTAACATATATTTCTTAAATGAACTAATCAGTTTTCTTAGACTTCTATGTCATGCATGATAAATGAACCAATAAGAAATAAAGGAACATGTTTACTGCACACCTATTATGTGGGAGGCTCTTTGAACACTTTACATGTTCTCTTACTTGACACAATGCTGTGGATATTATGTCCATTATACAGACGAAGAAATCAAGGCTCAGAGAGTATAGTAACTTGTGAAGAGTTGCCAGGTTATTAAATGACGTATGCTACCTCAAATTCAGTTTTATCTGACTCCATAGTTTTATCTATGTTCTTCCCAACATACCATCTAGTGTATTCTTACATAAAACTTATTTTCCCTTTTTCAAATCCTTGTCTACTCTGTACCAAGAGCGGATCTCATTGCAACAGGCCAATTTACACTGCACACACTTTCACATCAGGTTTTTCCCCCTGATTGGATATTCTCCTCCCTCCCTAACATTGCAAACATTACCCTCCCTTCAAAAGTAATTTTCTACATGAAGTCTCACTTTCCCATCAGCCTATTCCTCTCTCAATGTGAATTGCATAATTTGGCTTCTGTGAACATAAATTAGTTTGGGATATTTCCTTTCTTGAATCATTTTCTAAGTAGACTATTATTTCAATCCCAGTCACATAAATTCTTGTATTTTAGTTTTCCTTGAATTCCCCAGTTCTCCTCAGTGCTGATATGTCATAAGTATAGCGCAAATGCTTCGGTGCTATTGAAACTGCTAAGTCTATGCCATGCTAATTATGTCTCCATCTTCATGAATTGTATCATTTGACTCCTTTATAATAAATTAGAAGATGATGTCATGCACAAAAATTGCACTGGACTGAGAGTCAAGAGACCTCAGTTGACATTTTAGGCAATAAACTAGTTGTGTCATTTGGGAAAGTAATACAGCTTTAGTGCATCTCAGTTTCTTCATCTGTAAAAGAAAGAATTTGGATGACTAGATGCTACCTAAACAGAATGCTTATTCTTGTACATCTTAAACTGTGTTTCTAAAAGAAAAATTATAATGGTGGCTATGTACTTTGGTGGCCAGGCTTCTCCGAGATTTTCTCCACCCAGAGACAATGCTCCCTACAGTGTTTTCTACTCCATTGACAAGGTCCATCTGATGCAGAATGAAAAATATAGACATTAGCGAAAGCTTTTCTTCAAATTTTAGCCAGTTTTTCAAGGCAAACATCCATCAACCCATCCAGATATATTTAATACATCTGTTTCAGTAAACAAGATTTGTGAGCAAAAATCGCAGTATT
The DNA here is from genome assembly GCA_004027475.1 of Anoura caudifer. Lineage (NCBI taxonomy): Eukaryota > Metazoa > Chordata > Mammalia > Chiroptera > Phyllostomidae > Anoura > Anoura caudifer. The sequence goes on along the minus strand of PVKU01000136.1, from coordinate 367,613 downwards.
CTCTCTGAAACTTAAACTTCCGTCCATGCAGAATGCTCTGTGAGTTAAATAATAGGTTTATGTGTAAGACTTGAGTCAAAGTTCATTCCATCTCACCAACCAAACTGTTTTTCCTTATACTGTAGGTTTTTTAGCTTTTACTTATGTCAACCACATGTATTTAAGGTGGGAGATGGATTCAAATTTTTAAAAGAGACTTCATCAAGTTTACTATTAATATAGGAAATACCTATATTTCAGGTAAGATCATATGTCAAAGGTGAATCTTTAAATGCAAGCAGCACAAACAATAATGATGAGAGGTATATTAATAATTAAAATGGTATACAGCATCCAGTGCAAGCCATTTTTTCTTCATACTTGTTTCCCTTTGGTCATTGTTGCATTTACCTACCCATTCATCTGTCCAATGTGAAGTTACTGAGCATCCACTATTGATTAGCAATTGATCCAGCTGTTCAGCTTCAATTTGTGATATTAGGTGAGATGCAAAGAATTATTTTGTTTCTAGAACATGTTATATAAATGCAAAAACTAAGCAACTTAAAGAAAGTTTAATTATAGAGAGAAAGCCGAAAACCCTTATATTTAAGTTATAGGGGAAAAGTCCTCCAAAGTCTTTTAAAGGGAAGAAAAACTACTAAGAGTAGGGAAGGTGTTGACTTAATCTGCAGAGGAAAGGAAAATCATGGTTAATATATTGGGTAAAGTCATGTTCTCAGGAATGACTGAAAAACACTACAGATCACTTTTACTTGTATATGCTACTTGAAAGAAATAACTATAGTTGTTAGGTTCATTGTATCTTAGTTTTTACAAGCGAAATGTAAATTTTTCAATACAGTAGAGCTATTTTCCTATGCAATATTTATTTCATGTCAAGTTACAACCAAATCTAACCCACTAGATTTATGTTTTTGCTCTATCATCTCCTATGTTCTATCCAATATGGATATATTTTGGCACAAATGCACTTTACAACTAATAAATTATTCAATCATTAATAGATACTCTACTGAGAAATCATTACCTTTCTTGATAAGCTCAATTAACCTGACACTTTTCCTTCAGTGAGTCAAACAGTGCTAGAAATCTTGATAACACTGGGTTAAAAATGTATACATTACATCATGAAAATTAATGTCTTAGGTAAGCAAAGGTTTTATTTCTTTCCTTTGCTGTGGCATTTAGTCTCATAATCTTTCATATTTTCTAATGCTTTAGATAAACAGTCTTCTTAATTAGTAAAAGGGAAAAGGAAGCAAAAGCTCTAAAGCCCATAACAAGATATCTCAAAATATCTGTGCCTGGAAAAATTTACTCGCATGGTATACTGGACCCCCAAACAGTTCCAGAAAAAAAAAAATGAAGCAAAGGTGAACTTTGAATATCTTGTAAATATGTTGGTTTATTTTATTCAGTTTACTTGTGAGTAGTTGTTGGTTTTGTTTCTTTGATTGAACTTAAAGCTAATGGCAGTTCATTTGCTTTGAATGCTTCCTGTATATCAAGTCTTTTACAGGTCACTTCACATAATTTAGCTAATTTTCTCTTTATAAGCATCGTACAGTGTACATAACATTGACATGTTATTTTATGGAAGAAAAGACTCAGAGAGGTTAAATTAGTTGCAATGGGTCACACAGCGAGTGTGTGTTGGAAGTACGTCCAATTACCAGACCTGTGCTCTGAGGATCTGTTTTCTGACCTGCACACCTGGCTAATTGCCTCTCTTGGTTAGAGGAAAATACTGGAGAAACCAGAACTATATGTTAGATCCCCATTTTTTCACTTTGCTTAATAAAAAGGAGAATTCTACTCCAGATGTACTACCAATATGTTCTATTTATCATTCATGGAACCAGGTGAAAATGTCTGAATGGCCCAATATAAAATTTTATCACTGATGGTCACACACTTCATGTTGAATTCAGGACCAATGGTGCTCATTGTTTTCACAGAGGAGGAATAAATGTGTTGGCCAAAATGCATGGTGTGCATTCCTATGGGGGCTGCTTTCTGGGACATAGTAATTCTCATATAAATTATTTTATCATTTGGGTTTTTATTGTATATTTTAATTACCACTTAACCCCCTTATATATCCTCCCCCCTGTAATCACCACACTGTTGTCCATGTCCACAAGTCCTCCTTCCTTTTTGCTCAGTCCCTCCATGCTCAACCTCCCCCCTTGAATAGGTTTGATGAGAAATAGAAGTATCAACTTGCTGGGCTCCAAGAAGTGTCAAGCTAATAATCATATGATTAGGTCCCCTCTCTAGGACTCTGGTTATGCGAAGTAAACAAATTTGTGAATTCCACCAAGTGGAGTTTTTAAAAGAGGCACCATCCTATCAAATTATGTAAATAATTCAAAACTTCCCCTCGTGTATCCTTCCCTGCTCTTTATAAATCACCCGACAATTTGCAAAAAATAACCAAGGAAAATGTTTTGGGTGGGCTTTTGAAGATATTTTTGGCTAAAGTGGCAGAGGTTTAAAATACAAGCATGGGAGTGTCTGCCATTTAGAGAAATCACCTGCTCACACAGTTCCGTGGAGAAGAGGAATGTTTTAATGTGTGTGTCATTCAGGACAACATGTGGACTGCATTAAGGCAGGTTATGGCAGGTCATGCCACGTGACACTGCTGAGCCACATATAATCGCAAGCAATATAACTTGCTCAATGCAACATATATTTACACAGGAGTAGGTTTTTTCTCCTCAGCAAGAGTCAACAGCTGCTGTAGATAACAAAATGCCCACACTACCCCACACTGGGAGGGATTGGTGCTTTGACATGATCTAAATTATATGTAGGTAGTTTGGTACATCTATATTTAGGGCCATCTCTAAATATGAACAATAAGTGTTTGGGTACATATAACACATTCTCTAAGTGGTAAAAAACCTCATGTTTTTTAATAGTCCATTGTGTAATTTAATAACTGGTGAATATGAAGTATTTTAAAATATAGCCTTACAAATTAGACAGTAGAGACAATTTTTGGCTTAGACAAGCTGGCTTCTGAGCCAGTCGGCCAAATATTTAGTACTCTTATTTAGACTAAAGATAAAATACTCTGCAAGTACAGGCATTAAGAAGGCTTGGAAAAAAGAAAGCAGGCTTGAATTATGATAAAACAAGAAGTGGGAGAAAGTGAAGAGATGCATTGCTGCATATCATAACAGTTAATTTCCAAGAAAAATCAGGACATATGGTATCACTGGCAAGCATTATAGTCCTGAGAACAGTAAGCAGGTTGTTGAGCTTTTCTCGTTGGAATAAGGTGCAACATTATAATTTGAATTACCTTGACTTCAGATACCACTTTGACCACAGATTGAGCTTCTCACTTAAGCCTCATAAGAACCCTCCAAGTAGGAAGAGAACAAATCTTTTCCAGTGAGCTCCCCCCACCCAGTGCTGGTCACTCTCACCATGACAGCACACGCCTGCCCAAGCAACACTTCCAGTGTCTTTGTGCTATAATTAACCATGTGTTAGCTTACAAATCTATTCAAAGTACAAAAGTCTTAAGAACACAGGACTGCTTTTACAATCTCTTCTGCATTCATCAGTAAATATGAATCAGTTTTATTGAACTAACAACTATTGGGAAGTATAAAATCAAACTAAGTATCTCATTAAAGAGGTAACATTTAAGCTTCAGAAACAAATTTTGGTGTAGGACAAATGTAATAGAGCTCTATTCTGTAGGGCACAGTCCAGGAGTGTGTCTTAGAAATAACTAACATTTATTGACTGCTTATTATGTGCTAAGCATGTTACCTTAGCAAATTAATTTAATCCACATAAGAAAATTATAATAACAACAAGAAAACCATATGTTGCTTAAGAAATTTGCCCAAATTCATGTAGCCAGTTTAGGGCACAACAAGAATTCAAACCCAGGGCCACATCTCGCTACCAAACACCCTCCCTTTCAATGCTTTTTCCTAACCTCACCCATGATGAGAATTTGCTCTCTGTGCTCAAGGAAAATTATGTTTTCCTTGGAACTCAAATTTATTCCTCATGTTCTTTAAAGTGAGCATATCATATGCCAACAAATAAACTGAAAAGTTCTTATGGCCAAGGACTTTATAAATTGTTTCCTTTTATACTTCACATGCCTACCTGTATGTTTGGCCCAAAATTGGCATGTAATGTTTGCTGCATTTAAATGTGTTCTCACCCACATCTACTTAACCGTTACTCCCTTCTTCTCCACTCAGGTCTGACAATAATCAGGGAGGCAACAGGGTTCTGAAAATAGAAAGATTTACAAAAGACCTGAATTTTGGATCCAGCTTTGCCTCACATTAGTTGTGTGACAACTGAGAAATTTGTTTTCTTATTCCCCTGAACTTTGTATTCCTCATCTATAAAATTGGGATATATAAAATCTGTTTCACAAAGGCAAAATACTGTCCCATTTTCCTTTGGATCTTTTTGTACTCTACACAAATGGCAGGAAAATTTAACTTATAAACTTTGAAGTATCTGTTATGAATATTAGTAAAATTTTCTGGATTCAGGTACCATTTATTCATTCATAAGGTGCCTCTTTTGTGCAGGCACTTTTCTGGAGGATGGTTATACAACAGTGAGCAAAAATACACCAGTATCTGCTCTCATAGTATTCATAATTTAATGGAAGGCCAGATGTTACATCTGAATATCATTCTATTTTAACACTTTCATGATTAAAATATATTGACAATTTCAATTTTTATTGAGGGAATCTTCAAGAGTCAATTTAAAATCCATCAGATCTGTGATCCTAATCACTGAACTTTCTTATTAAATAACAAGAGCAAAAATTATCTAGGACACTGGAAGCATAGTCACCCACACATTTCTGAAATATTGCTTGTCATGAATAGAGCACTTGGGGATCCCAGGGACTTTCATAAAATCACAGAAATTTTTTTTCATTGTTAAAGTGTAGTGCTCAAAGTATTCCTAGTATAGGTACAGTATCGCCACTCAGGTCCTGTTTGTACAAGATGAACAATTAGACTATTGTAGGCAACATGGCTTTGGTCACCTCCAATGCATTGTTTGAGATAAGGTGAAGGTAAAGAGAAACACCTCAACTCTTACATGATAATAGTTTATATTATATTAAATATTCTGTAGGATTTAATTCCCAATAGTAAAAAAGTACATTATTATTTGCAGAAGTGATCATATAAATATGACATTTATAACAGTAAGTTTCTTAAACCTGGCATTATCTTAAAAGTGCATTCATGTTAAAATACATCCTCATGCTGTAGGATTACACTTTTATTTACTTTTATTTCTCACAAAAAGATGTGACATATTTAATGTTAATAATTTTGTAGCAATCGATTAAAAGGAAGGTAAAGAATGGATTTTTCATAAGAAAGGAAGGAGTTATTGGCAATGGATTTCAACAAATTCCCCGGCTGGCTGAAGATATATCATGCTGGGCAATAGAGTAGATAAACCTCCCATGGCAAACTTTCAAGGACCCGTCATCAATGGCTGTGCTCCCTTTTCTCTCTTGTCTTCTTTTAAAATGCCAGTCGTGTACGGATGAGGCGCATGTTTCTTCTGCCAGTGCCTGCTCAAGCAGACAGTTTACTAATTTGTAGCTTGGTAAACCTTTCACTGCACTGAGCACCTTGAGGTTAGCACATCTCTAATCATTATTTGATAACAGAAATCTGCAAGCATCACATCCCTAGTAACAAGAACATTGTATCTTAGCAACCAGCCTTGATATTCAAACAATTTCATTAAAGCGTAGCACCTCTTAGCAGGTGGGTGAGTGCGGGTGTTGATAAACATTTATAACATGATCAGCCATTGTGTTTGCCAACATTGTAATCAGCATGACAAATTTATGAATTTGTTTACAAGCTCCTAGATAGCCAATCTATGTAGTTAAACTATATTTCAGACTGGTTAGGAGATCCAAATACCAGATACAAAATGGAGAGTTTCTTTAGAAATTTATCAATTTAAAAGATTGCCAAACTGTTTTTAGTACTGAGGCATCATTAATATTTTCATTGTGGTTTACTTTTCAAATAACACTGTTAAGTTTAAATGCTTCAGGAGTAAAATCTAAGTGGGAACTTGAGCTACACTGAGATTCATAAGTATCATGGTATAAAGAAAGTGCAGCTGGATTTTTTCTTCTCCGGTTGGACAGAGCTAGCTGATACACCTTTTGTGCCAGTGATCTGTTCCATGAATGGCTAAAAGAAAACAAATGTGGTGAAACTCCCCTCTAAGAAAGAAGGAAAATTTTTAGTAAATAATTTACTACAAATTGTAAAATGTATTATAAATATATTTGTGTAGACATTCATTTAAGAAATAAATGATATGTGCCCATCATGAATTGGTCCAAACATGAATAGCCTTTTCTTACCTCTTTATTTCGATCTAATAGGCCTCACTTACAGTATCTAGATTTTCATGGAATTTAATATTTCATTTTAGAGATATTTTGAATCTTTTTCCTAGTGAATAAACAGGAAACAACATATGTGTGCTTTTAAATCTCCACTAACCCCATGCTCTTCAAAATTGAAAGCCTTCTAACCTGGAAAGTACTACCAAAGCACATCTTTTTCTTGATTATATAACACAGCTCCTAATATTACTATAAGATCTCAAACCTGTGATTGCTCAAGCACTACCGAGCATAAAAGTTCACTAAGGCATGCACTGGCAAACAGGTAAAAGAAAAACAAGGACTTTTATACTTTCAGAAGTTTGAACCTTGAACCCACAGCGCAGTTACAACAGGGCCCCTGGGCTCCTCATCCCTGAACAAGCTATTAAACTACCTGAAATAGGTGAACTTCAGTGAAGCATTATCAAATAGGTAACAAGCTCCCTTTCAAATTAAAACCAGCCATGATGAAAAACAAGTTAGTTGACCTAGCTTGTTCACCATGAACCATGACATGGCAGTTAATAACTACCACCTGGATAACTCCAAGCTTCAACTGGAGTCACAATCTTGGAAAGATTGAAAGACAAAAATATAGTTATGGTCTGCAAGACCAACAGTTCTATACTCAAATGTTGTTCATGAAAGTTCTCCAGAAAGAAAGAAAAACTAAAAACTTCCAAAGTTGTAGTAAGAAAAGATCATTATCTGGGGACTATTGAAGACATCAAAAACTCTCTGAATTTGTGTGTATGATACCAAGTGGGCCGGGGGCCAGTGTGAGGGAGGTGGGAAGGAGAGAATGAGGTTTGCCTTATACATTAGATTAACTGTTCTACTTACCAATTTAACAATTATTCTTCCTAATTTCCTAGCAGTTTCCGATACCTCTTTCTTGTATTTTGACCAAGTGTACAGAAATTATTTTACTCCAAGGGGAGGAAATAAAGCTGCTGAGGTGGGATGGGAAAAAGATATAGTGACGAGAACAGAGACACGGTAGGAATCTGGGATTTACATTTTAGTCTAGTCCTTGAAGCTATTTATACAAACACTTTCAACCTGACAATTGTTTATCAGCTCCTTATATTTATAATCCAACTTTTCTTAAAATCAGTGATTTATCATGAGAATTTTAAACTTTCTGCTTCTATATGACATTTGGAGAAAAAACAGTGTTTTTTTGTGTGTGCATGTGTGTGAGTGTGGGTATAAGTGAGTGTGGGTGTGAGTGAGAGTATGCTATAAGTTTGCTCTGCTTAATAAAGTCATCAGATAATTCTATGTCTAATTTTTGCGAGAGTGTTATGAAAATTCAGTGGCTCAGTGTTTGTTGGACTATTCAGCTGGACATTTGTGGTCATTAAAACATTGGATTTCTAAAGATATATAATAGAACATAATTAAAGCACCTGTTCCAGAAGTAAACTTCAGAATTGAGAAAGATTTTTCTATGTAGCATTTTGACATCAGAACAATGTAGACATTATGGAATATTTCTCATTAAACAGAAATTATAGATAAATGAACACATCATTCCCAATAACACCAGTTAGTGAAAACCATTTTAAGCTGCTTTTCCCTGCCTGTCCTTGATACTTAAAACACAAAAAAGTTATATTGCACATTTGATCCACCTCAGAGAGGCAGCAACCACTAATATCAGGTACCCATGTTAAGGCAAAGACTCAAGTTTTATACGACCAACATAGAATGGTATATATTCAGTAGATAGAATTGATCTGTTATTACTGCAAATACATTTTTGATGCTGCCTATTCAGACATAAAATTTCTGCCAAAATATTTTAGATTTAAAAGCATTGCCTATGTCCTTGATCATATTAAAATTTAGAAGGAGTCTGAGAAAGAAAACAGGAAAGAACCGTGATGTTACTGATGAAGTCAGACACTGGCATGAACCAGTGTTGTGGTCCTGCAGAAGGAACACCTTCCATAATGAGCTGCTGAATAGCTTGCTGTTAGCAAATTGTAAGGACTGAAAATTCCACAGAGTTCACCGTGCTTGATATTTGTGTAGTACTCTTCATCTGCAGGTATCAAGGTGCAAGATAAATATTAACTCCCCAAGTTTGCCAGTTTTGTAGCACTTAGATTTTGTATACTCACAGTTTTAATCGTAATTATTCCCTATTCCATTTTACTTCATTTCCCAGGATAAGAATAAGTTTTAATTATTCACACAAAGTTTGAATATAAATAAAAAGTTTCAAAATCCCATGAAACTTAAAGCTCTAAACCCCTCTTTCTCACTTAAATTCTATTCTCTTTTCTATATTGAAAAAATCAAATTGGAGTCAAAAAAAAAAGGCTCAAATTATCTGCCATAATCAGGGAAAAGCATATTTCTTAAAGAACTAAAACCTCACTATCAAATTTTTTAAATAATGTTTATTGAAATCATTTTTTAAATTGTTGCTCATTACAGTTGTCCCAATTTTTCCCCTGTGCATCCACCCCTAGCTCCCAAAGTCAATCCCAACTCTGTTGTCCATGTCCATGGGTCTTTTATTCATGTTCCTCAACAAGACCCTTCTCCTTCTTTCCTCCATTATCACCTTCACCCCTCCATTCCAATCACTGTCAGTTTGTTCCTTATTTTTGTGTCTGTAGTTCTATTTTGCTCGTTTGTTTTGTTCATTAGGTTCCACTTACAGGTGAGGTCATATGGTATTTGTCTTTTACCACCTGACTTATTTTGCTTAGCGTAATACTCTCAAGTTCCATCCATGCTGTCATGAAAGGTAGTAGTTGTTTGTTTCGTTCTACTGAGTAGTATTCCATTGTGTAATTGTACCATAGCTTTTTGATCCACTCATTTACCGATGGGCACTTAGGCTGTTTCCAGCACTTGACTATTATGTTTAACACTTCTATGAACATTGGAGTGCACAGGTTCTTTTGGATTGGTGTTTCAGGATTCTTAGGGTACAATCTCAGCAGTGGGATCACTGGATCAAAAGGCAGTTCCACATTTAGTGTTTTAAGGAAATTCAGTAATGTTCTCTATGGTAGCTGCACCAGTTTGCATTTCCAACAACAGTGCACAAGGGTTCCCTTTTCTCCATCCTTGCCAGAACTTGTTGTATGTTGATTTGTTAATGATGGCCATTCTGACTAATGTGAAGTGGTATCTCATTGTGGTTTTAATTTGCATCTCTCTGACAGCTAGTGATGTTAAGTATTCTTTCATATGCCCTGGGACCCTCTGTATGTCCTCCTTGGAGAAGTGTCTGTTCAGGTCCTTTGCCCATTTTTTAATTGGATTGTTTGTCTTGGTGTTGAACCATGTGGGTTCTTTTAGGTTTTGGAGACCAAACCCTTGTCCAAAGTATCATTGGCGAATATGTTTTCCAATATGGTTGGTTCCCTTTCTATTTTGCTGATGTTTTCTTTAGCTGTGCAGAAGCTTTCTAGTTTGATGCAGTCCCATTTGTTTATTCTTTCCTTTATATGCCTTGCTCCAGGAAATATATAGGGGAAAATATTGCTGAATGGAATATCTGAGATTTTCCTGCCTATTTTTCCTCTAGGACTTTTATGGTGTTATGACTTATATTTAAGTCTTTTATCCATCTTGAGTTTATTTTTTGTGTATGGTGTAAGTTTATTTTTGTGTATGGTGTAAGTTGATCTAGTTTCATTTTATTGTATGTACCTGTCCAGATCTTCCAACACCATTTGTTGAAGAGGCTATTTTTACTCCATGTTATGCTTCTGCCCCCTTTGTCAAATATTAGTTGACCATAGAGACATGGATTTACTTCTGGACTCTCTATTCAGTTCCATTGATCTATGTGTCTGTTCTTTTGCCAGTACCAGACTGTTCTGATTACAGTGGCCTTATAATATAGTTGGATATCAGGTATTGTGATCTTTTTAAATTCTATCATAAATGATCTGGTTTTTTAGGACAAAATAAACCAAAGACAAGTTTAACCTTTCTTATTATTCTAGGCCAGCAATTTTCAACCTTTTTTATCTCATGGCACATATAAACCAATTTCTAAAATTCTGCAGCACACCAAAAATTATATTACATTTTTAGCCAATTTGACAAAAAAAATAGGTATAATTTTGATTCATTCACACCACATGACTATTGTTGTGTTGGCTGTTGTTATTTTTTAATTTGACAGTTTAAGGGGAAATAGGTCAGTGCCCCTGACTAAACAGTCAGGGATTACATGTTTTAAAAACGTTTGTGACACACCAGTTGAAAACCACTGCTCTAGGCCGTCATGTCTGATTAAAAAACGTTGTAATACAGCTCTGACATAGAGAAGGCTGTTTGCCCCCTAAGCAAATAGTTCAAATTTATTTATTTTTTTCATTTTTCTATCTGATTTTGTGAACTTAAAAATTGTTTTCTACCTCTCTATAAGCTGCCATGCTACTCTTAAAGCAATATCTACTCCTTTCCACCTGTGCCTTCCAATATGTTAGCCAGGAAACCAGAAGCCTGAGCTAAAAGACTAAACTAGTCATGAGTGAGGATCTATGGCTGTTTGCCAATGAATAAGATACATGAGCTTCTTTATTTATGATATACTTCTGAATATATTTGATTCACATCTCTAAATAGGTGAGTTATTTACATAGTGTAAAATACACAACTAAGACAAAAATCTATATCCCTACCATGGTAATTTGAACTAGTTAACTGGAAGGAAATACTGGTCATAGAATAATATATTTAAAGTAAATTGAAGAACACTCAATAAATAAGGTGGTTTTGTCCCTTCCACCTTGCTTTTGTAATTCTAGTTTCTATTTCTAGAAGGTGATCATTCCAAAATCTAAATTCCCAACTGGGTTTCCTTTATATTCATTGATTATTGGGAACTGGGAATCAGACCAACAAATATTATTTCACAATTTTTTTTGGTTGGCTTTTCCAAATTAGTCTGTCTCTATGTTAGCAACAACCACAATTGGAGTAGGGCAAAACTGAGAGAGAAAGAAAATTTACTACCAGAAAATATAGTAAATACCAAAGATAAGATGCTACTGATATCTAGGGACATGTATGACACAGCCAGGGGAAAAAAGGGTGAAAATCTTAGAGAGAGAGGAAAAGCCCATGAGTAATGTTCACAATCACATACCTGAAATAACAACAGAGGCAACATTGGTCAGTAGGCTAAGCCTCATAAGAGAATGAATAATGATGCCACCAATGTTCCTGCAGCAACCTGTTACTGATCACAGAGAGCACCTGGATCTCACTAAACATCTTCCCTGAAATGAAATTCTTAAGCAGTTTCCCAGATACACCATGTAGGCTTCATCGTGAAGACTTTTCAGTCTAAACTAGAAATGTTTTTTGAATTTTCAAAACAAACTTTTACTACCCCAGAACCCATTCCTCCTAAATGCCTTAATAGTTTCCAAAGGGTAAAAGGTAAAATGGGAATCACCTAGAGGATTGCTGGGATTATAGTTTAGACTTTAGATTGTGGATTATACATAACAGTAATTCCCACAATGCGTCATATAATCCTTCAAACGTCAATAGAGTTTGTAAATGAAAATACATATAAAAATAGTGTATGCCCTGCCTGGTGTGGCTCAGTGGTTTGATTGCCAGTCTGTGAACCGAAGGGTCACTGGTTTGATTCCCAGCCAGGGCACATGCCTGGGTTGTGGGCCAGGCCCCTGGTGAGGGGCGCATGAGAGGCAACCACACATTGATATATCTCTCCCTCTTTTCTTCTCTCCCTTCCCCTCTCTCTAAAAATAAATGAATAAAATCATTTTTAAAAATTGTGTAACTTTACTCTCATAGGCTTCTAGATCATCAGTAGAAGACAACCATGGCCAATCAGGACTAGGACCTCACAGACTACAGTCACAGCTCTAACTAAACAACTAGATTAATCACTACCTAAACCTTTGCTACTCAAAGTGTGGTCTGTGGATCAGCACCACTGACATCACCCAGGTGTCTTTTAGAAACAAGGAATTTCAGGCCCCATTTCACATACTGAGTCAGTATCTGTATTTTAACAAGATCCCCAATGATTCTTATGAACATTAAAATTTGAAAAGCACAAAGCTAACAAATAAATATACAATATAGAATGTGTTTCTATCTTCCATGTACTGTTCTAAAAGTTTATATGTATTTACTTAATGAATGCATACAGTAAACTCAAGAAGTAGGTATGAAGACCACAGTTTTATAGATGCAGACAGTAACATAGTTTCACTAATATATGAACAAAGTTAAAAATGGTATTTATGAATGGAAACTGGTTTCCCTTCTGACATTCCCCTCATGGGCACATAATGGTTCTTTAGGCAATTTCTGTGGACAGCTGTGGAGACTATGACATTCCTCCCCCATAACATTCTATTTTTGGTAAAGAAGCAATTGATAGAGGCATCAGGCCAGATATTCATCCCAGAATTGTGGAATGGGACACTTTTTTGAAAATTTCAAGCTCCACCAAGAGCCGATGAATTTTCCATCTCAGTTTTTCTTCCCTGTCAAGGTGTGTCTTACCTTGAAATTTAGGATCAACATAGGGAAACCTATATTTTTCAATTAGTGTTAACATTCTTTAAAAATTAATTTTGCATTACTGACCATACTGAATAAGTAGAAGGTGGGATTTCTTGTATGTTATTCCTGTTAAGGATCAAAATTGAAATAATTTCAAGAATAAAATCAAAATAAACCTTGTGACTCCAGCATGAGGAAGGAAGGAAGGAAGGAAGGAAGGAAGGAAGGAAGGAAGGAAGGAAGGAAGGAAAGAAGGGAGGCAGAGGGGAAGGAAAGGAGACAGGGAGAGGAACATCAAATGTGGTTGCCTCTCACATGCTCCCACTGGGGTCCTAGCCTACAACCCAGGCACGTGCTCTGACTGGGAATCGAACCAGCGACACTTTGATTCACAGGCTGATGCTCAATCCACTGAGCCACACTAGCCAGGACATGTCAAATAATTTTGATTAATAAACAACAAAAGATATAAATGCTCAGCAATTTCCTTAAGATACTATTTAGATAATATATAGATAATATCAGATAATATAGATAAACATTTTATCTATTGTTGTAAAGCAATCATGAGGTATATATATAAAGATTTAACACAAAATATTTTATATTTTTAAGTTTTCTAGTAATCTTTAAATGAAGAGTTTTCTTCATGTGATAATAATTCCTAGATTTGTAGCAAAAAAAAAATCTTTATTTTCATTTTGTCCCCATTTGAACTTTCAAACTAAATGCTAAGCATTAACCATGATTATTGCTGACATCTTTTTATCAGTGATCCCCTAAGGTTTTAATGCAAAACCCTGAAGACTACACTCCGGTTATCATTAAATTAGGAAGGCTGGTTTTCCTCTGTGTTTACTGACCGGAGCACATAGTTCTGAACTTCAAAGTGCATGCCTGGCTAAGCAGTCATGCTCAGTCTTCACAATTTGTTTTTTTCTTTTATTGTCTTACCTTTAATCCCAATGAATTCTTTGATTCTTACTTTCACATTAATATCCTTTACCTGGGAAAGTGAAAAAAATGATAACACTTGCTTAAAATCAATTTCTTACTTTTCCCTCAGTGCAGTGTATCTAAAGAAGCAAAACTTATTGAATCAAGTTTAATGACATAATAAATTCTACCTTTCTGACAATACTGTGGTTTAATTCATCAGTGCACTAAGTTTTTGCCTTTAGCATCTGATAGGTCATTAGTCTGTATATGATCCAACATCCAGGCTCCTCAGAGTCTAAACTCCATCCGCGAGCGCCAAATCGGTCATTTCTGAAATATGACTAGTAGGTCAAGTGTCCTGAAAAAGAGTGCCTTGGGCGTCCCAAACAGAGATGAGGGCATGACAGGCAACAAACTAGAACAGAATTTGATGCTGGCACTCACTAAAGACTTCATTCATTCTAACTCATTAAACAACTGTTCTCCAAATGATGTGACTTCTACTTTTGATGCTTCTAGCCAGTAGGTCATGCAGTGAAATTGGTTGCTATATGCCAATGGGCTTAACAAACATACTGTGTCACTGAGCTGAACATATTCTAATCATGTTTTACCCCAAGAATCTTTGTCTAATATCATGAGACAGTCTATGGAATCTGTCAACCTCTACCAAAACAGGCAGATTACCACACATCGGCCCCACATGTGAAATGCACTCTCTGCTGGGCTATCTAATCCCTTTTCTTTGTGAGCATCTGCAATTGTTCAAAAATAGAGATAGAGATACTGTTAACATTTTTCAAAAATGTCCCATATGATTTGGTGAAACCATTTTTCTATCCCATTTTTTGTAGCTGAAACAGCCAACTTACAAATTTTACTGTAGTTCTGTTATGGTGCTACAATCATTTAGTCATTCAGTCAATGTTAGATACTGGGAATAAAGTTTGCAGTCCCTGTCAAGAGTAATACAGACCATTTTTGATAAGGTAGACGGATAAGTTCTATGGGCCTGCATCACCCTAATAAACATATCTCCAGCCTATGTTTATAAAGGTTTATCACCAAACATACAAGACTAGATACTAAATATAATTGAGAGCTGATATTATGTTTGGGGAAACAGAAAGAAACTTCATATACCTCCCTCTAAAATGGGATTTTCAGTGGGTTATAAAAAGCATGTTGTTTCACTTCATCATGGTGTCATCATCCTAGAGGAACTTGGGAGAAAGACTAGACCTGATTGTTGAACCCAGCAACTTAGTAACTTAAAGGCCAGCATCTAAAATTGCTGTTCATTTGTGACCCTTATGAGCAGAAGAGTACAAAGGGCCATGGTAGCAGGAACAAAACAGAGAGCTTGGATTCTGAACAAAACGTGCTTGTTGATGAGAGGGAGGACAAAGAAAAACAGGGAGTCTGAAACAGAAGTGAGTAGAGATAGAAGCAGGAGGGCAGAGGAAGCAAGAAAGGAAGAGCAAAAGGAGAAGAGAAATTGAAGAGTGGGTGGGAGGAAGAACAAGTGAGAAAAGCATTGAACTACAGTACATATGCCTACACCCATAAAATTAACATATTGAAAATAAACCAGCGTTTCCTCATAGAGAGAACAAGAGGTTGGATCAAGTTGTAGGGCCTGGGACGTGTGAAAGCCAAATATCCCATTGTGGTAGCAGCCTCTAAAATGGCTCCTGCCTCCTAATATTCATATCCTTGTATAATCCCCTCCCACTGAGTTTGTGCGGGAACTTGTGACTCACTTCTAACCAACAAAACACAGCAAAAGTGAAGGGATGCTTATCCCAAGATTATTACCCAAAAGCTCTGGCTTCTGTCTTGCTGGTCCTTTCTTGCTCTCTCTCATTTGCTCATTCTGAGGGGTATCAGTTGTTCCATTGTGAGGTGCCCTATGAGAAGGGCCATGTGACAAAAAAACTGTGGGAGGCCTCCAGCCAGCAATTACTGAGGAAATGGGGTGCTCAGTCCAATAGCTCACCAAGAACTGAAGCCTGCCAAGAACCAACTAAGTGAGCTTAGAACTTAATCCTGCCTGCACCAATCTTTAGATGAGACCACAACCCTGGCCAGCAGGATGACTGTAGCTTTGAGAAGTCTTTGAGACAGAAGCACTTAGGCAACCCTCAAATCCAGACCCACAGAAACTCTGAAATATAAATGTTTGTTGTTTTAAACTGCTAAGTTTTAGGATAATTTGTTAGACATCAGTGTTTAAGTAATGCACACATTTAATACAAATTTGACCATTTTGCTCAAGATTAACTCTAGGTTAGCAGGTAGGTCACTAAGTTAGCCCTAACAGATTGAATAACCGAACTGTGAGGGCACAGCCTATGATAAACATAAGAACCTGCTTTAAATTAACAAATCTTGCTCATGTTTCCCAGTCACCTGGGTTTGAACACCAACCATGGCCCAGGTATTAATGAACTGTGAGATAATGGCCAAGGCATTTAACCCCTCTGGGACACGATCTTCGCATGTAGAAAATGGGGCTAATAATTATCCCTGCTTGTCATGCCTGTCATGAGATTGACTTGAGGTCATGTAACTGAAACTCCTTAGGAAACTCTGAAGTTAGTCATAATGTAAGTACTTAGGAGGCTGCTGCAGCCTCACTCATGAGATTTCTCTGGGCTAATCACATTTTAAATATTTGCAGCTCTTTGAAAAGTATTTCCTCTTTTTTATGAGGCAAAAGATATTATCTCATTACTTCTTAAGTTTTGCCACAACTGAAAATATCTCAAGTTTTCATTTTGTTTTTCCAAATCTAAGGCCTTATTCTATCACCTGTCTTAAAATGGGTCATTTCCTGTTAACTGAAAATTTAGTTTAAAAATTTCAAGAATTTTCTTTAAAGGTGTATGGTTTTGGTGACTTTCCCTAAAAACAGAGACTAAGATAGGCATTCTTACCTCCAACTGATTTGCTGTAGGAATGTTTGAAGGAGGAGATGGGAAAAAAGAGGAGAACTCTAGGCAAGAATTTGGGCTCAGATGGAGACCAGCTTCTGCTGATCCCGTGGAGAGGCTCCGGAGTATAAGTCGCAATTTGAGGCATTAGGTCCACTTTAAGGCAAAGAGGCTGGTCTTTACAAGCTTCCTCCCTTTCCAGCCAGTCATTGGGTACAGGACAATTCTCTAAAGGAGAGGAGGCAGCTGTGAATCTACCACCCACAGTTGAAGCAACTGGGGAGCATGCACCAGCCACCGAAGGGATGTAGGCAGGGTACCAACAGCATCCATTGCAGGGTATATATATCACATGCTGTCTCATTGCATTTTATCATAATTTCTGCAAACAGGTCCCAATGTGCTAAACAGTTTCAGCATTTGGTCACTTTTACAACAGCCAAGTTAAATGAGATAGCAGAAGGAGTAGCAGTATGGAAAAATAAAGATTCCTCTCTAATTAGAGTTGTACAACTCCATTGAAGTCAGATAACAAAAGAAAGGGGATCATTGGGAGACTTTTTTCCTTTGCTGAGATGAGGAGGGTAGCTGGGAAGAAAGGGTTCCTGAACAAACTCTTCAAGTGGGAGAAGAATGGGGGGAGATGAAAGAGGAGAAGGGGGAGAGTGTGAAGAAGGTGAGGAAGTCATGAGCTCAGGGCCCTGAAAGAAGTAGAGGCGACAGAAGTCCGAGGCGACAGAAGTCCAAGCCGGTATCCAAGAGGAAAGGGTAGGGAAGGGCGGGGGAGAGGAAGGGAAGGAATGGTGATTTTTATTTCAAAGATGAGAATATATCTGAACAGTTTAGAACCATAACTATCTCTCCTGCCCAAGCAGACCTCTGATGTTCCCGTCAAGTTTTCCTCTGTTTCTCAAATCTGACGTGGCCCACTTTTTTCCTTATAAACTGTTTACATTTGAAAAGTGCAATCATGAAACCGAAGACGGTAAAACTTCTGTTTATCCGATGGCTATTACTCACACTTCAGCTGAAGCTTCCTAAAATATTGCTCTTGGTTACATGGGGAGGGGTGGTATTTATTGGAAAATATATTTTGACATAAGTTGCCTAGAAAAAAGTCTGAAGCTTCAGAATTTATGAGAGCCTTTATAGAGGAACTAAAACAGAAATGTGAAGTCTGGGGTTTATATGCTGTACAGGCTGTACAGGACCCAGCTCTCCCCGCTCCTAGAATGGATGCACGACCATTGCAACACTACAGAGGCAATGCTATTTCAACCAGAATTCAGTCTCTTTCCATCATTCTCAAACACAGGTTACCACTTTTTAAAACTACTTCAGCTGAGGAATGTTTACGTATGATAAAACTAAAATGTAAACGTGGGTTTAAGGTGATTGCCCCGCTTACTTTATATAACAAAATAACTGCTGCTTTTCAAACTTATATTGAAACAGTATGTTAGTTCTGCTCTGACAGTATATAAAGATACTGGCTTTCCTAGACACATAAGCAAAGTCTTTTTTATGAGCTCATAAAGGCTAGACATGAGAATATTTAAGTAGTAGGTAATTCCTAGAAAATATCTTTAGTTATTCAGCCAACATAGAGGGCAACCACAATTTATTCTTCTTACATCTCTTCCTCCCATTGTTTTAAATTCTTAGAAGGTAAAAGGTATTTAGAAAAGACCTACATGCTTTTTTTTTATTATTATTGAACTATCAAAGACGTGCTCTCTTGTGGGACTCCCTTCACTTCTAAGTTCTATATATGTTCACCCACTTCAGAGAAGATGGTGAAATGAACCCAAAATGCCAACTTACTATTTGCATTATAAATAGAGGCACAAAAGGGTATTTTAAAACTTTTGGTTGATCTGGCATATCAAAGATTTCTTTCTAAGCTACTTCAGTGCCTGCATTGAAGTAAACTGAAAGCAATAGCTTAAAAGTGGCCAAAAAAAAAAAAAAAAAGAGAGAGACAGAGAAAAAGTCATAAAAATAACCCATCTTATTTCCATGGAAATCTTCAGTTTACTCTCCACCCTCCCCCTCCCCCTCTAAATTACTTCTCTTTCTTACTCTCTATGCACAGGACTCAAACAAGGAAGAAATTTGGTATTTTTTTAAAGCCAAATGTTAAACTAGTTCTCATTGGACTGCAATCCATTTTCCTTGCCTTGCTAAATTTGCACTCAAACTTCCAGCAGATAGCTTAACTACCCTTTTTTATTATCTTGAGCTAATTAGCAATACTCGGTTTTGACTCTATTCATGCATTTTGCAATGCCTTCCATTTTCCTGTACTTCATAAAGTACCAGACCAGTCATTAGAGTGTTTACCTGACAGTCAATATAGGTGATGCTAATGAAATCTCATTACGAAGTTTCCATGTCTTACTCGCTACAGCTTTCCTGACTTCCACCTGGGCCTTCACAGACCCGTGGTTTTGTTTTCTGTTCTCAAAATGGAGGTCGGGCCTCCCTAAGAATCATGGGAAAGTTGAACTGGGCGGAAGAGAAGTGGTATTTTAATTATAGCAAACAGCCAGCGAACATGGGGACTCCTCCGTGGGCTCCTGCCAACTAAGCCAATCATAGCTCCGGGACGAAGGCAAAGGTTGCCATGTGGCCCTGGCAGTGCCGGGGAACGAATTGCACTTCTCCTTTTCAGCATTGTCTTGGGGCAGTTGAGCTGGAAAGGCTGAGAACTCGTCATCGCTCAGAGGATTGAGAAATGTTAAATCCAGTGCACGGAATATAAAATCCTATTATCAAAACATTAGGGGGAAGGCAACTTTGACCACTACGTTTTTAGAAGTAAAATATGCACTATTACTGAATAAATTCAGTAAGTTATCTCTAAAATGAAAAATTTATGCCCATATTTGACCATTTTCTCATTTCCAAGAATATTTTAACTATGAGAGACAGATAGGGTATCTATTTTATAGTGTAAGAGTATTTAGACTAAATTAGTATAATGTCTGACTTATGTGCACCTGTATTATAGAGCTCGTAAAAACCATCCAAAAATTTGATTTTTTCACACTGTATCATACTTTAAAGTGATAGGAAAATAATTCATCTGGGAACAGGTATCAGTCTCTCTGTTCTGATTTTTGTTTAATGTAGCAAAGCTTCCCAGATATGAAAAGTTGAGGACACAGAACTCTGGGTATAATTCCACCATCATTTCAGTGTTGTACCTTGAAAATACATACAAACTGGCCCTCAACCCTCTGAACGTCCATCACTCCACACACTCTATCATCCAAAAAAAAAAGATATCACCACACATTTAGTAAAATACTATTCTATTAAGATTAAACTGTGGATACTACTGATCGAGGGAAATGCTAACATTGCCATTCAACAATATGGAGCTTATTAGACCAGAGGTACATCTGTCTCTAATTAAGTTAGGAAATACAGTATGTAATCATTTCTGCTTCACAACAAAATTCATTGTTTTAGGGTGGTTAGATACTTGATTTGCATTTGACAAGCTACTGTCTAATGCAAAATTTGCCTCCAAGTTAAGCCTAGAATATTTAGCTGTCAAATTCTTTCAACGTTGTTTTTAACAAATCAGACCATTAAAAAAAATCCATGTCACTACCTTAGGTATCACATCTAGCTAAATTCAAGCCATACTATGAACTTCAACTGTGAATTCTGAAAATATTTATTCATTGCCTATCAATTTACCAGCCTTTCTCAAGTGCAAGTTTATACAAAGTAATATTGATATTTTCTTGGGTCTGCATAAAGCTTCAAATTATATTTTGCAATGACACATTCTAGAGGAAAACTTTAGTAATATTCTATTATTGCCACATATTCCTGTGCTGTGTTAGAAACACCTCAATATCTTTCTCTTTCTGACACCATGTCCTACCTACTTCCTCCAGAGTTATGAGACTCAAGGCCATGTTACAACGACCTCTGCCATATTTCACTAAGATGTCTTTCCAACATCAGCACTAAGTCTTCCTGAAAGCACATCTCCCTTCAATTGTCCATCTGAATTTCTCAAGGGAAGTCTGCCTGAGAGTAATAAGGAAACAAACAAAAATTCATAGTATGCAAAGGAGGCTAGAACCACTATATTTGAAAATCTCTGTTCTAGTCTCAACCCCAGTTGGCATTTATGGAAACCGTCCATCTCACTGAGGTTGTAAACCATGTTGAATAATTGAGGACTTCCTGCTGGTCCTAAGAAATAATTTTTACAAGGTATGATAGTAGGATTTTATCGACACTATTAAGATCTATTCGGTTAAACAGTTCAATTGATTTAAAAGGGGAAAAAAGTCCATTGACAGTTTTAAGAGCAAATTTTTTAAAAAACATGGTAAACTTTCAACTTGTCAGGAAAATAAAGTGTCTCAGAAATTATCTCTGTATTAATTGTCAGGATTTGAAATTTAAAAATATAGAAGTTTCTATAAATGGACATTTTATTTAATCTCTTCACTGCCATAAGGCTGAGATATTTCTAAATAGAATAAAAATATTTTTATTTTCCTTTTGAGAAGAATTTAATCAGACTTCCTAATCAGTACAATTTAAAAATTTACATATTATAATTTCTTAAGATTCCATATAAATCAGAAGTCAAAATGTCACTTATAAATCTTTATATTTAGACAACCTTACTTAGTAAGCACAAAACTATTGGAAATAGCTATACCTTTTATAGATATAGACATGATAGAAGAAAAAAAGTTATAGAAAAAGTAGATCTTTTTTCTATAAGAGGTTCAATCCTTTCACTCAGGGAATAAAAACATGTTATTGATGGAGGTATTCAATTAGACAAACAGTGACAAGTACTAAGTCCTATGAAATTCAATTAAGATCAGTCTGATGCTTAATGATACTTAACATTTTATTGTTCCTTTCTAAACCTGTCTGAAAAAAATCCCAAATTTCTTTTAATCTCTACCATGGTATCAAATATGTCAGAAGGCAATAGAATCAAGGACAGTCCAGGCTGCGAAAATTGCTGCTTTCAGTGTGTCTGGTAAAAATGACGGCTCCTTCCCTGTCAGGTTCTGATACACCAGAGCGGGTTTCCCTGTTACTCTGAAGCATGCCTTTCTTCCCATATTAACAATAAAAGTTTGGAGCACTATCTTACTGCAGAAGTTCCTTCCTGAGCACAAGTGTGTCTTATCTGTTGAGAAGTTCTGACACCAGGTAGATAGCTGTTTATGTCCAAAGTATCTCTCTTAGGCAGATAACTGAGGGTTTTAAGAACCTACATGAACAAGCAAGTTCTCTGCAAATATACAAAACAATGAGAATACCAGGCAGCTTCTTTCTGGAAAGACTATTGTCCATTTCTGTGATGAGCAGTTCTACAATGCGTACAACCCTGTCATATGTCCATGTTCAAAGGCTCTCCAACAATTGTCCATCCCCATCTAACCTCTATACTGTTGGCCTCTGCTCAGTTTCTACAATCTAGACAAGAAAGACAAAAAGCGAATAGCTATTTCCTATTCTTACCGCCTTTCACCTCTCTTTCACCTAAGGGCCATGCTAAGGGGAATAAAAACAAAAACCTACAAACTAGGCAAGTTCCCCTTGCTCTTTCCCTGAATCTCTTAGCCAGGGTTAAAAGTTGGCATACACTGCTGGCCTACACCCAAATCAGTATGCTGTGTCTTGCCATCTTGCCACCACTGTGCTCCTACTTCTGAAAAAAAGTCAGTCAGATAAAATAGCTTTGGTTCCTTTGTTAACTCACTACTGATCTATTCTTCCAGGTAACTAGATATCTTATTGAAATTTAAATGTACAAGTCATCAGATAAGACTTCAACAGTCCATATCTTATTTATTAAATACTAATTGTGTGCTGAACATTCTGTTGAGATTATGAACGTGGATAAGAGACTTCTTCCCCTCCAGGTGCTTAGAGGTCCGTGAAGTCAGCAGATATAAACAGCACAGGCAATAACAGGGATATGTACAGGATGTACTAGAAAAACAGGGGAAAAGTCATGTTCACACAGCTTTTTGGAAAATAATAGGTGCAGAGATAATTCTAAACATCCATAAATACAAGCATCAGAAGCCCTGGAACATTTTTAATTTTTCCCAGAGAGTGTAATGTTAGCTGTGGCTTTGTTGTGTATGACTTTTATGTTAAGATATGTTCCCTCTATTCCCACTTTGCTGAGAGTTCTTGTCACGAATGGGTGCTGGATTTTGTCAAATGCTTTTTCTTCATCTGTTGATATGACCATGTGATTTTTATCCTTTATTTCGTTTATGTGGTGTATCATATTAATTGATTTGCAGATATTGTACCGACCTTGCATCCCAGGGGTAATTCCCACTTGATCATGGTGTATGGTCTTTTTAATGTGCTGCTAGGTCCAGTTTGTTACTATTTTGTTGAGGATTTTTGCATCTAGGTTCATCATGAATATTAGTCTATAACTTTTCTTTCTTTGTAAAGTATCTAGTTTTAGAATTACAATAATAATGGCCTCATAAAATGAGCTTCGTAGTCTTCCCTCCTCTTGAATCTTCTGGAATAGCTTGAGAAGGGCAGGTGTGTGTTCTTTGAATGTTTCATAAAATTCACCTGTGAAGCCATCCAGTCCAGGACTTCAGTTTGTTGGACATTTTTTAATTACTGCTTCTATTTCATTAGTTGCAATTGGTCTGTTCAGATCTTTCTGTTTTCTTTTCATTCAGTTTTGGAAGAATGTATGTTTCTAGGAATGTACCCATTTCTTCCAGATTATCCAATTTGTTGGCATATAGTTGTTCATTAATATTTTCTTACAATCCTTTGTATTTCTTTGGTGTCTGTTGTTACTTCTTCTCTTTCATTTTTGATTATATTTATTTGGGTCCTCTATCTTTTCTCTTGATGAGTCTGGTTAAAGGTTTATTAATCTTATTTATATTTTCAAAGACCCAGCTCTTGTTTTCATTGATCTTTTGTATTGTTGCTCTAGACTCTCTTTTGTTTATTTCCACTCTGACCTTTATTATTTCCTTTCTTCCACTCGCTTTGGGCTTTGTTTGTTGTTCTTTTTCTAGAGAAAAAGTTCCTAGTTCCTTTAGGTGTAAGGTTAGATTGTTTATTTGAGATTTTTCTTGTTTCTTGAGGTAGGCCTGCAATGCTATGGAATTTATTCTTAGGACTCCTTATGCTGTGTCCCATAGATTTTGGGTTGTTGTATGCCCATTTTCATTATTCTCAAGGAATCTTTTGATTTCTTTCCTGAACTCATTGTTAACCAATTCATTGTTTAGTAACATGTTATTTAGCCTACATATCTTTGTGTGTTTTTCAGCTGTTTTTTCTTGTGATTGATTTCTAATTTCATACCATTGTGACAGAGACTATACTTGATATGATTTCAATCTTCCTGAATTTATTGAGACTTCTTTAGTGTCCTATCTTGTGGTCTATCCTAGAAAATGTTCTATATGTGCTTGAAAAGAATGTATATTCTGCCTCTTTATGTTGAAATGCTCTGAAAATATCAGTTAAATCCATCAGGTCTAGTGTGTCATTTAAGGCTGATGTTTCCTTGTTGCTTTTCTGACTGCAAAAATCTGTTCACTGACGTCAATGGGGTATTAAAATCCCCTACTATGACTGTACTACTGTCAGCCTCTCCCTTTATGTCCATCAAGATTTGCTTTATATAGCTAGGTGCTTCTGTGTTGAGTGATAAATATTTGCAAAGGTTATATTGAAAGAATATATGCATCCTCATGTTCATTGCAGCATGATTTACAATAGCCAAGCTATGGAAGCAACCCAAATGCCCATCAACAGTAGAGTGGATAAAAAAGCCCAAGCCGTGGTACATACATACAATGGAATATTACTCGCCTGTAGAAAAGAATGAAATCTTAACATTTCTAAGAGAATGGATGGAAATAGAGAGTATTATGCTAAGTGAAATAAGTCATTCAGAGAAAGATAAATATCACATGATTTCACTTATATGTGGAATCTAAAGAACATATAAACTAACAAGCAAAACAAAAACAGACTCATAGATACAGAGAGCAGACTAATGGTTGCCAGAGGGAAAGGCACTTGGGTATCTGGAAGAAAAAAGTGAAAGGGATTAAGAAGTTCAAATTGGTATTTATAAAATAATTATTGAGATGTAAAGTACAGGATTGGAAATATAGTCAATTATATTGTAATATCATATGTGTTGCCAGGTGGGTACTGGAAATACAGGAGGACTATTTTGTAAAGTATACAATTGTCTAATTTCTATGCTGTATACCTGAAACTAATCCAAAATTATATGGAATGTAAACTATATAAAAAAAGAATTTTAAATCTTTTAAAAAGGACTAGACTGTACTAGTGAGCTGACATTTTTATTTATTTGTGCATTAAACTTAGGAGTCATTCCAAACAAAACACTGTACTTAGGAACTACTAGTTCCACCTACTGAATCTGTTTCTCATGCGCCCTCTTTTCTCCAAACCCACTGCCTCAGTCCACGGCCTCAGCATCTACCTGGACTGTGAATCATTTTTCCCTAGGTACTTCAATTGATCTTCTCTGCCCTCCACACTGTTAGCATATTGAGCTTGCTAAAATACAAATCCATAACTTACCTGGTGGATTGGAGTAAGGGCCTGAGAAAGACAACCTAAAGAAAGGACTCTTGACATGGTATAAAAACAGTAAGCAAAGAAAAGCAAGAAGGGCCTTCTGGAGGAAGGACCAGCCCAAGCACAACTATGGAAGTGAGATTAAGTGTGG
This sequence comes from Anoura caudifer, assembly GCA_004027475.1. NCBI lineage: Eukaryota > Metazoa > Chordata > Mammalia > Chiroptera > Phyllostomidae > Anoura > Anoura caudifer. The sequence goes on along the minus strand of PVKU01000136.1, from coordinate 341,998 downwards.
TGTGAGCAGGAAAAAATTCTAAAGTTCTGGCATTTGCATAAGGATAGACTCCAGTTTGAATGATCTAAAGCGAATGCAAGAGCTTTTTTAGTCCAGTTTTGGGAAGATATTTAGTCAGCCTTCCTAAAGCAGCAACTTTCTGTTTTGAGAATGAGACCAGCCCTAACTTCAGAATTTCTCTTCTGCTCTCAAAGATTTCCCCAAAGTATGTTCTTTCTCTTCTTTAGAATCCAACATACCTGGAGATCTTTCCCTAACTTTTACTACTCCATGCATCCCATCATATTTAATTGGTTCATATAATTATGGTTATTTTGATATCATTCTCAACTATTATTACCTCTTCTCCCTTACAACACTTTGGAGGTAGGAGACTTGAATTTAGTTTCTTTCTCTTCCCCCATTCAGAACATTTTAGAGCTCTGTGAATGCTGTTAATTTGTGGTCTAGTTTAGCATTTTATACGCAGAAGCAGAAAATTATTTTTTCATAGTTGTTCCTCAGCAATACTTTTGGATAGAGATATCAGGAAAGCAATTCACAACAGGAGTTAAGCGCCCAAGGTCATTAGATACAAAATAGTAATAAAACTGGCTACCATTTGAGAATGCCTACAATGGATCAGGTTTCTTACACCCTTTGTCTCATTTAAGCTTCTCAATAATGTCATAGTGTCAGTATTGTTATCCCTATTTTATCGATGAGAAAACTGAATCTCAGAGAGATTAATTTGCCCAGGTTTTTCAGCATTTGATTAACAAATATTTATGGACACACTCAATTTTCCAGGCACTGTGCATATACTGGGGTTACAATGCTTAGTTAAAATAAAACATGATCCATGCCCACATGGAGCTTAGTCTAATAAAGAAAACAGGCTCTAAATTGTAAAATTGTATATTTGAGAGGTTTAACCTGATCTAGAAAATTAAAGAAAAATACTATTGCAAGAGGGAGCTATCAGTGACTGACCAGGTTTTAACCATGAAAAGGAAGGAGGAAAGATTCTTTCTGATGTAGCAGGGCAGAATCAGGACTCAAACTTGTATCCACTCACCTGACTTAGAAGTTTACAATCTGAATATGTTTTAAATCCCTGAGTTCAAAATAGTACACTTTAAGCACACACAGCTCTCATTTGTCACCTATAAAAAAATGCTAGAAAATAGCTGAAGCTGATAAAAAAGAGTTAAATCTAATATTTATACTGAGTTTTATATATAAGTAATAATGAATATATAGTTCCTGAGAGTAATCAAATAGTGTAAGTTTCTCTTAATAAAAATAAATATTTCAGCTATTGGTTAAAAGGAAATCAGTATATTAATAGAATTAATATATTGTAGCAGATAATGAATTAAAAGATCTAGGCAATGATCAATAATGGCTACTAATATCACAAAAAAAGGGAGGCAATGAAACATTATTTCCCTCCTAATAGAAATATGCTACATGTCCATGAATTAGAATTGCCAAAAAAAAAAAAAATCCCTAATCTAATCATGCCTTTAAGTACCGATTTACAGGAAACAAAAGAGACTGGAGAACATGTCAAAAGATAACACAGAAATTTAATCATTAAAATCAGAAAATTCACAGGAAAAATGACACAGTTTCTTCACCAAATAGAAGTTAAGGGGGAGGGAGAAAGAAAGCTAGAAGGAAACCTATAGATTAAAAGAGACAAGATATATTTACCAATAGCTATCTATGAACCATTAGGGTCCAGATTCAAACAAACTGTTAAAAGAATATATATGAGACAATTGAAGGAATCTGAACCCCGACTCAATACTGAATAATATTAAGAAATTTTTGTCACATTTTTAGATGTGTTAATAACATTGCAATTGCCTTTTAAATAAAAGGAGTCCTTAACTTTTAAAGGTATATTTGGAAATATTTACAGGTGAAATTCTGTGCAGGATTTATCTCAAAATAATCTTAGTGAAACAAGATTGGCCATGAATTAATTGTTGAATCTTAACAAGAACATGGAGATTCATTATACTCTTTATTATATTTTTGTATATGTTTAAAACCTAAATTTCAATAATAAAGGGGATATAATTTATTAATATAATAATGCCTTTTAAGTCTCTTCTCTTTCCCATGTTCCTCTGTGCCTCCTTCTATGAGGCTCTTCGCCTTTTGTTAAGTCTCATTTTCTCTTTTAAACACTCAACAGAAAAATAACACACCAGGGATTTCCTCTGTCAGGAAAAAGGGATCATCCAAGCCATGGGCAAAACTTTGCTTTGATTAGCACCCTCTTTCTTTCTGGACAAGGCAGTTCTTCATCAAAATGCAGTTTGGCTAACTCTGAAATATGCAAGGGGAAGACATACTTCTCAGCCTTGACCTTAGGCAGCCTAAAAAGTGCACACCCTTCAAAACTATTTCAATTGCACCCTGTCACACCTCTTCCTCATTTTCAACTTCACTTTTTTACCGTCCTGCATTTTGACATCATGGACATTTACAATTATCAGCAAGGACACGGTCCTTCTCCATAGTAACTGTAAGTTTACTTAGTGTTTACAGAGAAAAGTCCGGTGTCAGTGGCATGCATACTCAAATGGAGCCTTAGAGATCCTTGCCTCCAGTTCCCTCAGTTCCAAGGGGCAGTAAGTGAGGCTCCAAAAGGTGAGGGACTTAACCCAAAGTACATACTGAAGGGAAGCACCAGACCTAGGCACTCTGAAATTACAAACACGGCTTTCCTCTCCAATTCTCAATCTTCTCTGAGAAGATCACTCAGAACTATGATTTTATGATTCATTTTAGCCAGTGTGTCCCCAAAACATACAATCCTAAGAACATGGTTGACTCCTTTCAGGCCTCCTCCTCTTCCCCCAGAGGGTGGTAGGGTTGATGATGAGCAAGTGGCAGGTCCCAGCCATAGCAGAAGAGTTCGGCAGAGGCTGGAAGGTGCTGCTGAGCCCCAGATGAATTGTCCCGTGAGCAGCACAGTGTGGACCCTGCTCTCTGTACCTGGAAGGTTCTGTGGATGTTTGAGCCTACAATGTTGACCCTCTTTTAGTCTTTGGATAGGTTTCTTAGCTTTATTTATAGTTTCAAAAAGCCTTGTGTAAAAAAAGTTACCAGTGCACATTTAAACCACATCTTTCTCTCATTTGACAATGTTAATTTTATTCATTTTGTAAACCAATTCAAAAATGAGTAAAATTTGCATCTTTTATTAGTGCTCTGGCCTTGGTCACGTTTTACTTGAAGCAGTTGCCTAAATGAGTGCTGAAAATAATGTTAATATTTTTCTGTGTTAATTTCCTATAAATGCATTAAAACAACTCTCCATCACTTTCTATAAGTTTTATAGTTTTCTGAGAAAGCCATGCCCAAGAACAACAAGTGAACTGCCTGAGGCCTCGGAGGTGGTAAGGACAATGCCAAGAGCTAGCTGTCTAACTGACTAACTGACCCCAAACCCACTCCTTCCACACAGCACGAGAGAGGAAAGTACCATCTGGGTGTCCTTCAGAGATCAGAGAGGGAGCAATCTTCCCAGCAAGGGACCATCAGGACCTTAAGGCCATCTGCTCTCTACTTCCTTTTCATGATCCTCCTGTGAAAAGTCCAAAATGAGTTCTGTGCTTTTTAGACAGCTGTAAAATGGCTGTGGGAGAACAACCTTGGAGTGAACCTGATATTGGGTGTGTGTAAATGGTTCATGACTCTGCTGTTTAGTGTACATGAGTCACCCAGAACACAGCCAGGCTCCAACATAAACCATGTCCTCAGGCCTCACCCTCAGCCCCTGCCACAAGCTTATTCACACATGATGTGTTAGCCTGGCACCCAAAACCCCCAAATCATCTGTGAGTCAGAGCTCATTACATGGGACACTTCAGACTTGCTATCCTAATGTTTGGCTATTAGTTTCTTAATTGAACCAAGGCAAGGAACCTGGGAAATGAGGGGGCCAAGCTCTTACTTATACAGTAAAGGATATGAAGCAGGACCGAAGGCACCAAGAAGAAAGCATTCCAAGTTTAGCTTTCCCTAGAGGAGGTCAAGGCTCTGGAGCCAGACTCCCGAGTTCCAAAGTTAGCTCTGCCCTTAGCATATGTGTGAGTTTAGACACATTACCCCTGCCTCAGCTTCCTCGTCAGTAAATGGAAACAAAATAGCATCTGTCTCACAGTGCTTATTCTTAGTAAAACAATGCTGCCTACAATGTATATATGAACAAGTGTTATTGTTCTTTTGCCTTCAAAATACATTGTCTTAAAACCATCTATGCCATAAATATATACACCATGCAGTTTAAGCCATTAACCCATGACCAAAAAAGTTACTCATGAAATTGAATTTGCATGGCTTTGTTAATTACAAATTTGGTCAATATTTGATATCTGGAGTTGGAAAATAAAGTAAGTTGGAAACTAGTAACCAATATAAACCTAGATATCTTCAGTAAATTAAAAAATATAATCTTTAATAATTTATCTTCTCAGTAATTCTATCTTAGAACTAGTCTAGGTATCTTTTCTTTAACTTTTGGGTCCATGAGCTAATTTTTCTTCTTGCTAAAGTTCAAAATCTAATTTCTAACACAGGTTACCACTGTAATAAACTCTACAAGCTTTAAAATGACAGGTTGAAAGATACAATTTTTTAGAGTTATGAATTAATAGCCATATATGTCAAAGACTTTGAAAGTGCCAACTTTTTCATATTTATAGATATATTATTGAAATGATAAAAAATGAACTGCAGAAGGAGGAAAGAACTGAGAACCACATATAATGAATCAAACATACTTAACAAGACGTGTACAGACACTTTGGTGAGCATCTCTTTTATTACATTGCATTAATCAAACACTGCGAGAGACATCCATCTGAGCACAGTGTCACAATGTTATTCTATAAAAACATTCTTTTGGAAAGAGTCTGTCCTGACAGCCATATCAATGACATTGTCTTAAGTGATTGTCCGACCCACTATCTCAGAAATTAAGACAATTTCCGTGTGTGCCTCTTGGGCTCCCCTCTCCACCTGCCCCCTCTCTACCCCAACCCAATCAAACTGGCTTTTTAGAAGAACATAATGTAGTTGGAAAAAATGCACACACTCTGATAATGACTGAGAAAAATCTGTGTGTAAATTATTTGAATTCTTGAAAGAATGATATCAACTTTAGCTTGTACGTTTTCACAAATTAAAACAGAAAATTCTGGTTATTTAGCAAAATAATTAATCTATCCTTAGGGAGATTTTTTTCCTAATGTAACACAGACCTGATGGTTGTACCTAGTTATGATGGGCTATGTTTTCATTTTCATGCTGATAAACTACCTAAGTATTTTAATATGTAATTGATTATCATGTGTAGCTGGATTTCTGTTAAAATTCTATGAGTCCTACTTTATGGAAAACTAAGTCTATCACATAATATTCTATTTAATATTGAGAGAAACACATATAAGAGCAAACAGATGAGGAATATGAGTAATATCTCAAGATCAGTTGCCATCAGACTATGCAAAAATCATTGAATATCATTAAGTCCCTTCTGTTACACTCGGATAGTTCAGGAAAAATTACAACAATGTATTCAAAATCAAATTCTTTCTTGTCTTTAAATAGCCACTGTAATTTAGCTCATACATTCAGATGTTTATAGATCTCTACACCCATGGATTGGTTTTGCCATACCTAAACTAAACTGTATCTTCAAACAATTTAGGTACCAATTTTTTTTTAACCTGAGAAAAGAAACTTCAAAGAACTTTAAGGCTAGAAGTTTATCTTAATTACTATGCAATTGAACAATCAAAATCTAAAAACTGGCAGCTAGTAGCTGAATGCAAGACTAATTTTAATATCTTTACTTTTAAATGGAAACTATATAAAAAATTGGTGACCGGCAGAAAGAGCATAAAGGTATTCATGAACTGCTTAGTCAACTATCTATAAAAAGCATTTGGAAAAAGAACAAATTGGGCCAATTGCACCTTTGCCTTCATACGGATTCAATTTTCTCTTTTAGTTTGACAATAAAGTTTTCAGTACTTACATGACTCCTTTCCCCCTCAAAAAAACTTCACCAAACAAATAAGCAAATCATTTTTCAGTCTGAAATAATATAGCTAGCAACCTGTCTTCTAAAATTACAGTAACTACATAGAAAGAAAATCCAGTTCCAGTGTGGCCATGATGATTTTTAAGACTGTGAGGAAGCCACCTTCAAATCTGGTCCTCCTACTTTAAGACACCTACCTACAAGGCAAGTTCTTTTCTTCCAGTCCTTGGCACATTTGGAGTGGCCAGCCTGACTTATTGCTGTCACTCCCATACAAACGTAATAAAGTCTGTCTACACACAACCATTCTCTAGTAACATTGTCTGCTAGAGGATTTCTTACTTAACCTGGTTTAACTATGTTAAACAATATAGTTAACACGATAATCTGGTTTAAGTATATTTTTTAAAAAACCACCCTCATCATTTTGTCTAGTAGACCAAGCCCCAAAATGTCTCCCTTCAGATTTTATATTGAAAAGCTAAATTTATTTTACTTTAACTTTTAAACTTTTTAAAAAACTTGTTATATAATTGCACTAGTGGTCTGGATGTCGGAATGTGATTTTATTTGATATTGTTTAAACTAAAAATGAACTTTATCAAGAAACATTAATAATATTTTTAAATAACCTGAAAAGGTATAGAAGCTTTGATTTTGAATAAATATATAGTGTGTGGTATATATCTGGCCATTGAGTTCAATCACCACAATCTATTCACCTGTTATATGAAAGGTTGATAAAAGGGACAGTTGAAGTATTTTGCTCTAAGCCTGACCACAGTTCTACAAGGTAAGTGCATTACCCTTATTGGACCAGCGAGAAAATGGAGGCTGAGCCAATGGAGTGACCTGCCCAAGATCACAGCAGTTAAGTAGGCAGATCCCAGATCAAATGACATTCAGGAGTTTATAGCTCCTATATTGTGCTCTTGGGAGCCTATGGGACTGCTGGCCCAAGTGTCAGTCAGTTCTCCTCAGTAATGACCTCATCAGAGCTAGTGGTCAGGGCTCAGAGAGGTTCTTCTGCAGAAGTCAGCTTGAGAGAGCACCACAGGGTCGGCCCAAGGAAGGCCTCAGCATTTAGGGCAAGCTTCAAACCAGCCAGACATTGTATAGGGAGACTTCCTAACAGGACTTTTCCCAAGTGTTTGGACATAACAATCACAAGCACATTTCATGAGGCAAGGAACTTGTTGCATGTGTAAATCCACTTTTGTTTTTTTCCTGTTTACTAATCTAATGAGATTACCAAAAAAAAAGTACCAAGTAGAAAAATATAATTTAAACAACAAGCAGCCTGTGCCCTGAAATAGTTTCAACCCCACAAAAGTTTAAATTTTATTAATTTAATTTCAACACTTTAAATATAGGATCTTTTTTCATAGAATTCCAGATTTCTGGCTCCTGTTAAGAACCTGGGAAATCTGGCCACCCTGTACCCAGGGCCTAGCAATTGTCTAGAGCAAAGTGGGTATCACTCAAGTGTAGAGAGGCCACATAACTGTCCAGCTTACCATCACTTCCTCCCTCCCCACCTACACTCCAATATGTCCTATTGTGTTACTCACTTGGAAACTATATGTATTTTCAGGAGTTAATCGCTGGCCCAAAGCATTTGTGGGATCCTTAGAGTACTGGTCCAGTCTCAATTTCACAGACTCTTTGCCCAGCTTTTCTTGCTTCAATGCCAACAGATTTCCATAAAGTTGAGGAAAGCTGATAAAACGAATATGAACTTGACTACTCTGGGTACCTCATATAAGTAGAAACGCACAGTATTTATCTTTTTGTGACTGGCTTATTTCACTTAGTTCAATGTCCTTGAGGTTCAATCATCTTGGGACAGGTGTCAGAATCTCCTTCCTTTTCCAGCCTGACCAATACTCCAATGTGCATATGCAGCACACTTTTTTTGTCCGTTCGTCTATTGATTTGGGTGGCTATTTCTGGACCTGGATAGTAGTTATAAGACGTTCATCTTTAATACTATAAATCATCAAACCATGCATTTGTTTACTGTGGTTTTCTGTAAATATGTGTAACTTCATAATAAAAAGGGTTAGAATTTTTTTAAAAGAAGGAAAGAACGGAAGAAGTAGGCTTCAACAGGAAAGGAATATCCGGCTCTGGTAACTCGTGCCTGTTTTCAAACAACCTGAGCTGCCAATTCCAACCCCAACCCCAGTTTCCTAGCACAGAGGCTGTGACTGCAAAGATTGGTTGGATTCCAAAACAGAAAAGAATTTCTCAACAGACACCATCTCTCCCAGTAGGAGCAGCAGGCAGGTAAAATAACCTGCCAATTTTCAATGCCTCTTTGGCGCTGCTGAGGGAAGACCTGGGGGTAAAATATGCAACAAATGGGGAGAAATTCTGTTCAGAATGAGACTCCCTGGTTGTTCCTCGCCTTCTCTCTGTTTGCATCCTTATAGGCCCCCCTCCCCTGGCTTTCCCACTCATCCAGAGTTTTGAAACAGAGCAAACACTCAGAAACAATTGGCAGGTGATTTCATGTCATTACCTGCCTGCCACACTAATTACAAGCCATTACCTGCCAGCAGCATGTAGTTTTGTACAGTTTGTGAGACACAGGGAGGGTCTACTTAACTGGAAGGATCATTTTTCTCTGACTAAGTAATGCCAGCGTTGGCAGCCCCATGCTTCCTGGTGGTACGTAATGTTCACCAGGCACTCATTCTGAAGGATCATCCTGGAGGATGCGCACACATGCATCTTGTGTGCAAAAGGCCAGAAGGATATCCATAGTTTTCTGTCATTCAACACTATTTGCCTCAAATTTTACATTCTTATGTATTAAAAGGAAAAAATAACCCACAGATCCCATTTTGCAATTTTCCCTACTATAACACTTCTTTGAAAATATACAAAATACAGATTGAATAAAACTCTACTGCTTTAAAAGTGCATTTTATACTAAATATGGTTTTAGATTGCCACCTGTTATTACCTATCAATAAGATAAAGTTCCATTATAATCTTAATTTCCACTTGCAGAATGGATATTGCTAATGTCTGTAAATTATGCATGCCTCTATTAAATGAAGGTCCATCAAAAATTGTCATTTCTAATCCATTCTGTATAAAAATTGTGACACAATGGATAATTAAAAATTTTAATGCTTTCCAGTTACTTTTTAAATTATAAAAAGCCCAGTTCTGTTGCTTTTCTTTTTAAGCTTATTTTTATTTTATTGTTCTCCAACCTCAGCATAAGAAATACAGAAATTTATTAGCTTTTAACTGACACAGTTAAACCCCCATTATTTTACTCTTCTGTATCTTGGCAATGAACACAAGACATACCAGGTATGTTACACATTGTATTTTAACTGAACTTTGAGGATAATTTACAGGATTTTCCAAAATGACACTTCCTTTTTATTCAGCAGCTTGAACATAAAGACAGAACCCTCTTCTGACTGCAAATACAGCAATTATACCAAGTTATGCTTTGACACTGTTACCACAGGCAAGTGGCCAAAGCGCATTCACAGTCAAAATATCTAAGCAAGTTAACAAGCTCCCTTTACTCTCTACAGAGCAGGAGAAGAAAGGGAATCCAACCCCTGAGAGATGTTAAAATGAAGGAGAAAAAAGGCTGTTGGTGTTTGTTAAAGAAAATGGTGTCAGTATCTTGGGCTGATCAAGGTGTGGAATCGGAGGCCCTGACAGATGCCCAGGCCCATGTTCTACAGAAGCCTTTCCCCAGGTCAGATCTGCTTGATGGTCTCAGCTAATGAACGACTGGTCTGCAAGCCCTTGCAGTGGAACTCTACCTTGCTTTCACGGTTTGGTCCTACTGGTCTGCCCTCTCTCTCACCTCCCTGCTCCCTCATCCCTTGCAAGACTGCTTTTGCCTCCTCTTTTATCAGCTCTGTTTTATCAAATATCAGCACATTACCACACAAAAGACATTGAAACTAATTAAGTAAACTCCAAACAACTATTACAGATCATTTTGCTTCAGCCAGAGATATCAGATTTAATTAGGTGATCGGTGTTGATGGGGCACAAAAACGAAAGCTATCAGCTGTTTGAAAGGGTTCAAGCCCTAGAGAGACCCAGTCTTCCCACCATGACACAAATAACAATTGAGCATTTCTTTTAAAAAAAGGAAGAAGAAGAAGACAGGCATGAAAAGAGTTTTCTGTTAGAGACAAAAGCTTTCATCTGAGATTTGTTTTCTCTTCTTGCCAGGTGATTTAAAAACAAAAAAAAAAAAATCCACAAAGAAATAGCTAGAACCAACATTGATATCACCATGACACAGAATGTAAACTGCTTCTAGCAAGCATAATTTTTACAAGCGATTAATCAAAATCTATTTAGCCAGTCATCTCCAATGATTATCAACAGACTGGCTTAATAGTTCAACGAAAATAGTTTATTTTTACCCGGGATACCTGTCACATAACAGCTTATCTTTAGCAGGTAAAACAAGAGGTTTGAGGTTAAAGTTAATATAGTAGTTAAAAGATCAAAATTTTAGTGCGATAGACTTCTTGTTCATAAGGAAAGCAGGAAAAAAAACTATTGATTCTGCTTGGCCACACTTCAGACACAGCACTGTGGACTAAAGTGAGCCCCATTTCTGCCACTCACTAGAAACGTGCTGTTGTGATACATTGGCAATAAGTAATAGAGGGTAGGATAATTATTCAATCTTTGTCATGAATAAGTTGTCAATCTCCGATGCACAGATATATTGGATCTTAAAAGAACATGGTATTCTTTGCAAAGAAATGTGGTCTACTTTTATTATATATTTATTGAGTTAGAAGTTAAAAATGTGATGATCTTTTAAGTTTTTGCACTACTGACATATGACAACCAGACCTCTTTTGACAGTGGAAATTCACGTCGTTATAGTCTTAACTCATTCCTACACACGGGGGGAAACACACACACAGAGATTATGAAGGAAAACATACATACTGGCTTCCACATGATAGACAGTGGGTCTCTTTTGTTTCTAACTGGTATTTATGGCGTGAAGCAGCTCTGAATAATGGCTCTTTTATATGCTATTGTTAAACAATTTTCCTGGAATTTTTGTCCAACAAATGCACATAAGTTTATGTGACGGAAGAGCCTTAAAGCAAGCCTGAAACAGTCATACTAGTTGCCCAAAAGGCCAATGCAATCAATATTTCCCAAGTTCAAGTACACCTCAAAATTCCTTTCTTTAGCTTCTAAAACGTCAAAAGGAAAATAATTTTCTGCATTGACGTTTAAATGGTATCGTTCCTTGTGAAAAGAGTTACTGAGACATTTGTTGGAAGTCAACAAAAATAATTTGGACATATTTTGAACTTATTTTATCTGACTCCTAGACATTTAATTTGGTGTGAAAAACAGCAACGGTAGAAAACAGATGTTAAGGGGCCAAGTATACAGCAGAGGTCAAAACAAACATAAAACACCGCTTCCATTTCTAAAAGAGGCAAAAAAAATGATTCCTCCAGCAACAGGTTCTATGTTAAACCTGCTTTTTTATTGTTCTGCTTGGGATATCTGTAGACTGCACAATGCAACGCTGTCTGCTGCGGAGCAATACCTCTCAGCACTGGTAATTTAAGACTTTCTTCTCTGTAATACACTGAACCATCATAACCTGTCTCTTCCCATTTAGTTTAACCTACAACCACCACATACTGATTTGGCTGTGTGTGGCTTTTTCTATTGCCATTTATTACTCTGCTCGACTCCTGAAATTCTGTTTGCAATTTAAGGCCACAAATTAGAAGCGTAAGTCATCTGTTTCCTATAATCCCCCTGTCAGGACTGGAATCGCATTTGGAGCTCAGCACTGAGTCTGGTCCTGGGCCCTTACAGACTTTCTGATTGGCTAGCCTCGCTAAAAGCTGCAACAGAATAAATAAAATGCTCTGGAAAAATAGAGCTTTTTACCAAAATAATAATAAAAAGGGAAGAAAAAGAAAGAAAGATGAAAGAAAAGAAACTGAGTTTCAAATATTTTCCTCTCCCTTTCACAATAATCAAATCAATTACTACAATGGTAGGGTTTGTTGTTTTTTTTCTTCAATAAAAACAGAGCTGAATATTGCTACTTTCAGGGCAAAGTGCTAAGTATCCATGTGGAAGAAGAGTGTAATCCTGCTTCAATTGGCTATATGTTTGCTGCATATGGAATATCTTTTCTAAGACTTGCCATGTTTCTTAGAAAACATGGTTTTAAATGTACTAATTAGCCAGATATTTTTTTAAAATAGTGTCATAGATCTTTGGCTAAGCTAAAAATCTATGAAGTCCTAATCTATCACCAGGCTTACCATTTTAAAATATTTTGGCAAATTTTACTTAGTATCTCTGGATTATATAGAAAGGCTTGAATTTATCTTTTTAAAAGATATTTGTCCTTTAAAAAGCATAACAATTTCAAAAACTTGGGATTATGACTGTTTCCTCTTTTCTTTTTTTCCTCAGCTCATTTTAACAGATTTCATACGATTGTTGCTGGGCCTCAGTCTCTTTTAGATTTCATATTTTGAAATACTTCCATTTCTTTTCCATTAAAATTTAAGTGTACAACATGTCAGATTATATAGTAAAAAGAGCAAGAGAAAAAATATAAATGGAGGGAAATATAGAATAGCCACATCTGAAAACATATCCCAAGTCCCTGGTGCAATTTTGAACTGCATTAGGCTTTGAAAAACCATCATTAGTTAACAGGAATAAAATCCAACAGAGTGACTCAGGTTTGTTAATATACTATCTGTACCTGGGCCAAAAGGTTAAAAATAAATGGGTCAATATTAGCTGAATGCCCCCACAGCAGCTTGTCTTTTAAAAGAAAACAAAGTTCACGGGGAAAATTATATATTTGATGCAAGCTCAGTTTTAACTGAAAAGAAAAATTAAGTTAAAATAATAGCAATTTTTAGAGACAATTTTAAGAAAAACAAGAGAATTTTTAAGAAAGACAAAAAGTAATAATATTAAACTATTTTAAGCTAAAGTGATTATTTACAAAACCACTCCTGGAAATGTTTTGTGCTTCTGTAACTTAAATTTGATTTCTACATTCTTTTACATCAATCTTTGCAGGCTGTTAGTCTATGGTGTGGCCTGTGATTTCTGCTTATTTAAAAGAAACAAAGGAGGAAAACTCGCCAAGATGTTGAGGTTTCAAAAAAGAAGAAGAAACAAATAGCTACTGTACATGCGCACTCTGATTATTTCCTAGATTTTTTTCAACTATACTTTCTGTATTGCAGATTTATTTAATAAACAAATGCATCTTCTGGGCCCATAATACACAAATGCATGCTACTGTTAATTCATTTACAGAATGCACCGTGATGGCCCCTAAGCAAAAGAGCAATCTTGTTATAATGAATGTGTACTATTCTTAATAAGCACACTGTAGCAACGACCCACACTGCACACAAAAGCACACCCAAACCATTTGGTTTGTTCCCAGAGCTCGGACACCAGCACCACTATTAAGTAGCTGTGCGCTGGGAGAGCAATCCAGTATTGGCATGCAAATGAGCGCACGAAGAGGCCAGATGCTGCTCTTTAGAAAGGAAAAGTGCCTTAGCTCAAACTTGCTGGGGGGAAAGAGAACCTGTGAATGTTACCAGAGCAGGGCAGCTTTGAGATTGTGTTCCATTATATTTCTGACAGGGGTGGAACTGCCAGTGGGGTGAACTTGGAAAGATGAGTAGAACAGAACTTTGCAAACCCGTGAGCTTTCAAGCACTCCATATTTCCACGATCAGCTAGAGATTGCCCCCCCCCACATTTTGGTTTTGCTTTCTTTTATTTACTTGTTTGTTTGGGTTTTTTGTTTCTTCTTTTTCGGGGGTCTGGAATGATGCCTCTGTGTTGAAAATTTGAGAGACTTTATCTCTTTGCTTTTTAAGTTGAAACTATTACATTCATAGGAGCTCAATGATGTTCAAAAGCTTTGTCATTTCAAATAAAATATTAGGTTATTGAAAAGAACGTGTTTTTTTTTTTAACTATCTCATCAAGAATGATATTCATATGAGTTTGGTGAGCTTTCATAATTTGTGGTGGGCATATGACCCATTAGCCACTGCCTTTATCTCATCATAACAATTGACTGCCTTGAGGAGAGAGTAGGAGGGGAAGCCAGTACTCAAGAGACCGAACCTGGTCTGGAAACAACTGCCGTCCATTGTCTTCTGATCAGAATCAGGACACTGTTTTTCCTGTCGACTCATTTTTCATTTTCTTTTCTCCTCAATGTTTAGGGAGTCATTGATTTATTTGATTTCTTGTAGATAGTTGGAGATGGTAAGTATGGAAGTCATGGGTACAAGGTTTGGGAAAAGGGCAAATGAAAAAGCATCAGGGACAACCATACATAGTAAAGGTCACAAGGGGAGATAACAGGATTCCTGTGACACAGCTAATTAAAATATGTAAGTGTAATGTGTCCCCTCTGTAATAATGGCATTTGCGGACAAGACCTTCCTCTACCCTGGTGTAACAATAGAATTTAACCATATTATCTTATTCATCTAAACATTTATTTGAATCATTACTATAGGCTAGATACTGCTCAAAGCTCTAGGAAGCTTCATGTCACAGGAAATAAAATGGTTCATGGTAGTGGCCAAATCTACATATTAAACCTGCTGATCATGGGTTATTAATTACAAAGCCACAGTAAATAAATCTTCTCTGAAGAAATACTGACTTTTGTAAAAATAGGAATGAAGATAAATATATCTGGTGGGATTATGTCAATTATTTTCCTTACTTGATCATAGCACTGTCTTTCAATTTCTTTCTTTTTTTAAATATATTTTATTGATTATGCTATTACAGTTGTCCTATTCCCCCCCCTTTATTTCCCTCCTCCCTGCACACAGTCTCCCATTCCCATCCCCCACCCTTTAGTTTATGTCCATGGGTCATACATATAGCTTCCTTGGCTTCTACATTTTCTATACTATTCTTAACCTCTCCCTGTCTATTTCCTATGTACTCTTTATGTTACTTACTCCCTGTATCTTTTCCCCCTTTCTCTCCCTCCACTTCCCCCGCTGATCTCCATGTGATATCCATTTCTGTGATTCTGCTCCTGATCTATTTGTTTGCTTAGTTTGTTTTTGGTTTTTTGGGGGGTTTTTTTAGGTTCAGTTGTTGATAGTTGTGAGTTTGTTGTCATTTTATTTACTGTTCATATTTTTTATCTTCATTTTCTTAGATAAGTTTCTTTAATATTTCATATAATAAGGGCTTGTTGATGATGAACTCCTTTAACTTGACCTTATCTGGGAAGCACTTTATCTGCCCTTCCATTCCAAATGATAGCTTTGCTGGATAGAGCAATCTTGGATGTAGGCCCTCACCTTACATGACTTTAAATACTCCTTTCCAGTCCCTTCTTGACTGTAAGGTTTCTTTTGAGAAATCAGCTGATAGTATAATGGGAAGTCCTTTGTAGGTAACGCTCTCCTTTTCTCTTGCTGCTTTTAAGATTCTCTCCTTATCTTTAATCTTGAGTAATGTAATTATAATGTGCCTTGGTGTGTGCTTCCTTGGGTCCAACTTCTTTGGGAATCTCTGAGCTTCCTTTGCCAGATTGGGGAAGCTCTTCTTCATTATTTTTTCAAATAAGTTTTCCACTTCTTGCTCTTCCTCTTCTCCTCCTCTCACCCCTATGATTCAGATGCAGGCTATTGAATTCTTGTTTCTTCATTCTGTTCTGGTTGAAATTTTATTTCTTCCTTCTGTTCCAAACCATTGATTTGAGTCCAGGTTTCCTTCCTGTCACTCTTGGTTCCCTGTACATTTTCCTTTATTTCACTTTTCAAAGCCTTCACTTTTTCCTCTATTTTGTGACCATACCCAAACAATTCTGTGAGCATCCTGATTACCAATGTTTTGAACTGAGCATCTGATAGTTTGGCTATCTCTTCATCACTTAGTTGTATTTTTTTTTCCGAAGCTTTAATATGTTCTTTCATTTGGGCCATTTTTTTTTTTTTTTTTTTTGTCTTGGTAGGCCTGTTGGGCCTGTTTCGGAGTAAGGTGCAGAGCCTTAGGTGTTCACCAGTGCAGAGCAACCAAGTCGCTGTGTTGGGGTGCTGTCTGTGGGGAAAGGATCTGAGAAGGAACAATGCAGCTTGTTCAGCTCTCTGCCAGGTTTCAGTTACTTCCACTGCTACCCACAAACAAATTGTAACCTTCTGGTGCTAATTCCTAGGTATGTGGTTTGTGTACAGTCTAGAACCTTGTGGGTCTCTCCAACAAACTCTCCTGTGAG
Source organism: Anoura caudifer (assembly GCA_004027475.1). Taxonomy (NCBI): domain Eukaryota; kingdom Metazoa; phylum Chordata; class Mammalia; order Chiroptera; family Phyllostomidae; genus Anoura; species Anoura caudifer. Next base: position 325,655 of record PVKU01000136.1, on the reverse strand, counting down.
GCTGGGAATTTCTCCAGCTGCCGCCTCAACCCCCATAGGTGTTTTTAGTCAGAGGTTTGAGACTTCATTTCCCCCACACTGGAACCCTGCATTGCATGGTCTGTCTCTCTTCCCAGTTGTTCCTCCCAGTTTATCTGCACCCAAATGTGGAACTGCCCCTTTCGGCAGCCGTCATCTCACCTGCCCTAGTCCTCCAACTGCTGCCTTGCTGTGAGTCCTCTCCACCACGGCTGCCCATATCCACCCCTCCTACCAGTCACGATGAATGTTTCTTCTTTAATTCCTTGGTTGTCAGACTTCCATACAGTTTGATTTTTCTGTCAGTTCTGGCTGTGTTTTGTCTTTAAATTTGTTGTTGTCCTTCTTTTGGTTGTGTGAGGTACAGTGTATCTACCTAAGCCTCCATCTTGGCCAGGAGTCTGTCTTTAATTTTCTGAGTAGCCTTTTTCCATCAGTCAACTGGTTCATAAAATTTATTCATACACTTAATAGATATTTATTGAGTACCATATTAGTTTCCTAGGGCTGTATATGTAACAAAGTATCACAAATCAAGTTACTTGAAACAACAGAAATTTAACCTGCTACAGTTCTGAAAGCTAGAAATCCAAAATCAATGTGTTGACAGGGCCCTGTTCCCTCTGAACCTCTTCAGGAAGGAAGCTTCCCAGTCTCTTCCAGCTTCTGATAGCCCCGGGCATTCCTTGGCATGTGACAGCCAACCCCACTCTCTGCTCTATCTTCACATGGCATTCTCTCTGTGTCTGTGTCTGTGTCTCTTCTCCTTTTAATGACACCAGTCATATTGCATTAGGGCCTACCCTATGTCAGTAAGACCTCATTTTATTCTGATTACATCTACAAAGACACTGTTTCCAAATAGAGCAACACACACAGGGCCTAGGGGTTAGGACTTCAACATCTTTTGAGGGGAAGCAATTCAACCCAATATAAGTACTTACTTAGTACCAAGCACTTGCACTTGGGAATTTCATCAATGGTAATAAGATCCTATGAAAGGTGTTGTGGAATTTACTATAAGGATGTTATTTAGGACATTCTTACTTCATCATAGAATATGTTATTAGGACTCAGTATGAGAAAGCATTGAGTTTCTTCCAATTGTCTTTTTAACATTTTAGATGCCGTTAGTCTCGTAACTGGTCTTATTTTTGTCCTTGAATAGGCTGCTAGCAAGTTCAGAATCAAATTTTGACCAACCACAAATAAGTATAACAACCACATAATTTTATTTTATATAGTGAACTTTACTCATTTCTTTCTTATTTTTCTACCTTTTATTTCCTATAGCCATTTTCATGTTGATGAACTATTGGAAATGGATTTAATAACTAATTCTGGAGCAAAGCAAGTCAAAAGTAGATACATTTTTAAATTAATTAGGATAAATCCAAATTAATTTGATTTCCCCCATACCAAAAATAATTTAAAAGATGAAATATACTGTGAAGAAGAATGCATTCCAGATATTAACCTATTTGTTCTCAATGAGTGGGATAATCAAGTATTAATGATATGACATAGTATGTTTATAAGATAGATGGAGTCCTCATGTGATACTAAAGCTTGAGGGAAATCTTTGAAGCAATAAAGTTTCTGAAAACTTCTCTATGTTCTATAATGAATTTAAAAAGAAAACCAAGTAATTGACATGAATACTTGCCTCAGATAACTGAAAGCTATCAAATAGCAGAAGGAACAGATATTGTATTCTCAGAGACAAGATTAATATCAATTGGTATAGAGTATTGCAAGGCAGAGCAAGAAGAACTAATAACCCAAGATGATCAACACTGGGAAAAGGATGTCGCATTCTCAACTCTCCTATATTAGAAATGTCTGAGCTATGATATACCATGAGTCAAGGATCTAAAATAATGAATCTAAGTATTTAGTAAAAAGCTGGCTCAGAAAACTTCTTTTCCTTCCATCCAACTCCAAAATCTTTTTTTAAGTTTTTTTTTTATTTTAAAGATTTTATTTACTTAATTTTAGAGAGAGGATAAGGGAAAGAAAAAGAGAAAGAGAGAAACCTCAATGTGTGGTTGCCTCTTGAGCAACCCCCCACCAGGGATCTGACCCACAACCCAGGCATGTGCCCTGACTGGGAATCAAACTGGTGACTCTTTGGTTTGCAGGCCAGCACTCAATTCACTGAGCAACACAAGGCAGGGCCCAACTCCAAAATCTTAAGATTAATGATTTATTTTAAAAATAAAGCCATTGTTTTAATATAATTGGAACCATATTAACAGTTTTGAATTTATAATTTCATATTTAGACATAGCAATGGGTCTATCCAGGCATGAACTATACATTAAAACTTTCTTTCTACAACTCTACTGAATAACATCCAACATCCATTCTAGGTCTGTCAACCTAGAATTTGGATAAGCAAACCATATTTCAACTTAATAATTTTTTAAATAAGCAACTGAAATTTAGCAGGAGAAAATTATTTGTCCAATGACATGCAGCAAGTCTAGAGCATAATCAAAATTATAAGTTACCAGTTCTGAGACCGCAGCTGGAGATGCAGCCATACTACCTTCCAAAGACTCAGAAAACCATGACAACCATTACTCAACCACTCGATTCGAACCATATCAGCTTCTCCCTATACAATTCCTAGACATCTGGTTTCTGAATCTAGTCACCAAAAGGCATAGATGACCCTGTGGCTCTTCAGGTGACAATAGTGAATGTGTTCCAGAGTTTCATAACTTTCAGACCTCGTCCATGCACCTTGACCATTGTCATGACTAAACTTCCTTTCCTATTCACACACCACTAAGCCTAATTTCCTTATGCAGATGGCAGGATTTACCCAGTAACCTCCCTGGAAACATATCTAACATACTGTGCTGCCCCTTGATTCCTAGGTTTTCTTCCAAATGAATGTGCACCCAGTTTAGTAGGCAAGATCATTATTCTTTTCTGCCTTTCCCCGAGGGATGAGAGACTATTGCAACAAAAACTGAGAAGACCCCTCCATGTTATTTCTGCCTTTACCAGGGGCATGCTCTGTGCCTTTACCCAAGCCACTCACCCTTTCTATGGGCAGGGTCCTTCAGTGCCAAACTGGAGGTTATTAGTTTCCTCGGATCATATTCAGGAATCACTGAAGTCTGCACTTGAAAGTTCATATAGACAAGGGAAATAATTATCATTATTATTGTTGTTATTTATGACTAATTCAACTGCAGAACTTGAAGATTTAAGATCTCCCCATGGATTTTACTGTGGCCTCCAGAACCTGAGATTTAATTTTAAAAGAATTAAATTTCCAGTCTGCTTTACAGGGGTGACTGTGAGAATGTATGCTGACAGACTGTTGTCTTCAGAGGCAAAATCCAGACACACAAAGACAATGCCACAGCTCGAACAGAGGGTGACCCTTTCCCATTCATCTTAATGGAGTGTTAAACTTGAAGCCTAATTAGGTCCACTTAAATGCCAACATTATTATACTTTTCTCTGCTTATCTTCATACCAGAAACAATCAACTAATGCACTCATTTAATCTGAGTGCGTGCAGCGATCACATCCAGACACCCTGTCATTTTGATAGCCTGCTTTATAGTCATAAAAGTACAAGTTTTAAACTTGCACTTTGGTTGTTTTTAATTATCAACATAATTAGATTACTTTCTATTACCTTGAATTTTTAGAGGTGAGACTGTATACACATGTGGACGATGTTTGTACGGCAGTGGGGCCTGATCGCTATTCCCATAAGGAACTGGTATCAGACTTGCTCCCAGGATAACAAAGGAGGATGTGTTAAATGAAAGATCCCATTCCTGCCCTTCAGGGAAGGTCACAGCTTTACAGTTTATACATTGTGTATGTGCCCGAGGTTTCTACATTTCCTCTCTGATTCACCATTGCCTCCTGGATTCCATTTTAATTTTTAATTCCTACAACAAACCTTGGAAGTAACAGAATTTAAAAATATATAAATCCACACTTGCCTATTTTGTACCTAGGAGAATCCAGATCTAGGCCCTCAATTAAAAGTCCTTGGCGACCTTATAAAATATCTCGTAAAACTCTATTTATTTACTCATGGCTATAAGGAGATTAGTCTGTTTTTCTTTAATGGTCTCTGCGCCAAAATGGCATACAAGAAAACTTTTGGAAGTTCATCATCCAGGCTTATAGATAAAGCCATTGGTGAGCATCTTCCAGAGGAGGAAGTTTCTCACCCCTCTGTCTATGCACTCTTCCACCAAAGGCCCTACTTCATGTGCCCCAGGCAGCTGAGTGTCAAAGAACATAATGCTTGGAAGAACTTTTTCCAAAGGCATCTGCAATAGATGCTGATAGTACACACCTTGGTTTTCTGAATGTTCCTAGACAAACAGAACTCTATGTTTCTTAGCCCCTTTTGAAGGTGGATGGGACTATGACTAATCCTAGTCAATGGATTAGGACATGGAGGGATGTCACTTTGGAGAGAAAATATTTGGGAGCCAATGCATAATCGCCAATACTTTCTTTCCCATCTTGGACAAACACTGAAGCCCCTTGTTGAGAGAAATGTGCTATAAAATGAAAGTTGCCTGTAATGCGTGGTCCCCACATGGGATAATCCCTGGAGAGATGCCTGGGCCAGTAGAAGGTTCACATAACAGAAAATAATGCTATTTTGGTTAACCATTAAGATTTTGGTATTGTTTGCTGCTTCAACATGACCTAGCCTTTCTCTCTAAAGCAATGTCTCAGAATTAATTCCCAATCCTAATTTCACTAGATAGATATCAAATATAATTGTCATCACTGCCTTCTTCCAGCATCAAGTACAAGAGGTTGAAAAAATGAAGATGCAAAAGTCACTCCAAATAATCCACCTAGCTCTGACTTCACTCCTTGTGGTTGACTTCCTTGTGACTTATACTTTGATCTTGAAAAAAGTGAATTAAGTCCCTTCACAAGCTGTTCTTTTCCACCAAGAAAGAGACCTCGAAGGCAATGGTTGCTGATAATGCTCAGAACATTTTCCAGGGACAGAAAATTAATATCCAAAGACAGGCCAGTGTCAGAGGGTTGAAAGAAAAAATCCCTTAGGTAAAACCCTAAAATTCAGGTTTGTATTATCCAAACAGGCACCAGGGCAAATGCCCATTAGCTAGCTAAGAAATAAGAAACTATCCAGAGGGCTATTAAAGAAAATTGAAAAAACAAAAGTTGTAATAATCTTTTAAAAGGAGGCTTATGTGAATAAAAACATCAAATTATATCTGAATTGAGCTAAGCAGTATTTTTATTGAGCCTTTTAGTTGGCATTTGCAAACATCTAAACTTTTAAAACAGTTGCTCTGACAACTTGGAAAGGCAAAAAACTAATTTTTACTTTGACAGGAGTATGTTTAATGTGTTTACATTAAATCAGGTCACATGGTTTCTAACATCAGAAGGAGTTTGTTTCCTATGTACACACTCAGTTATGAAAAATCCCTAGATAATACATAGATACTAATGAGCTCCAGCAGGGACTTAAGAAGGAAAATGAGCCTTAGGGAGTCTTAGTAATGAAAGGAGTAAAAGTGAAGTGAAAGTGAGAGATGGAGAGGCGGGGAAGCTACCACTAGTGAATGGGCAGGCAGCATGGAAGGGGAGCCCTGTGAATTATCTAAGTAAAGATGGGCTTGGCTGGTACAGGAGATTGCTAGCCAGGAAGACCAGGTGCAGAGTGGAAGGTATGTTCACATCAGAGCCAACTGGGGCTGGGAAAGCAATTCCCCAACTTACTATCTCTCACTTTCAGCACGTCAGTCTCCCCATAAGCAAAAGAGAGATAAAAATACCTACCTCACAGTGTTAGTGTGAGGATTAAATTTTGGATAAGACCATGCACGTAATGTTTCTAATACACTGAGCATACAGAGTAGATTTTCAGTTAATATTAACTCCTACTAGATTTGCATGCTCTGTGAATTTGGCTTGTTAATAAAACCATATGTGCACAACAAATAGTAAGAATAGCACTACAAATGAGTGGCCTCAGTGATTACCTTTCCCCAAGTGAGAAGGGAGACACAAGTCTGACATTTCTTCAGCTGAGCTCAATTCCTAAATGGCTGTCATAGAGTGAATCTTTCCTAGGGACATATAAGTAATACAATGGAATTTTCAGGAAATTTTTCACCTAAAATTTCATTTGGAATTTTACCTTGAAACACTGTATGAGGTGCAACTCTGCTATATTAATACAGTAAGGAATCCTTGTACTGCAATTTGCGAAGGATCATTCACAGTTTTGCTAAGCATAATTTTTATTTGTTTCCTCCTCCACTGTGAAAAAGTAACATGGTGTTGCAAAGACAACAGCACTTTGGTCAGCAGACCTGGGTTCAAATTTTAGCTTCTCCATGTACCAGTTCTGACAGAAAAACAAGTCTTGAACCTCTTTGAACTTCTATTTCCTGGTCAGTAATTGGGATAACCTCTGAGGAATGTAGTGAAGATTGAATTAAATAACATACACAATGTACCTAGCACAATGCAAGCAAAACCATCAACTCTCTCCCAAGCCCATAAACCCCTATAATTGCAATGCAGAGTTACCAGAATGATGTATGATTTGTGTGCAACTTTCTCTCACTAGATTACAAGTTTCCCAAAAGCAATGGCCAGGATCTTTTATACTTTGTACTCCACTTATCTAGAAAGAGAAAGTTAGAAATTTGGCTATGGAAGAAGAAAGAATGATCATTGTTTGCTGAGCACAGATGAAATAGGTAAACAAAACTATATTATCCTTCCCCTATGTTATTCCTCTTCACCCTGACAGAAACTTGAAGGTGTTATGTGTAAGCATTGTCTCAACTCACCTCAAATTCTCTCCTCTGTACTCCAAATGCATCCATTTCCATCATCTTGCTACTGCGTTGGCCAGCGTTACCACTAGCATCCATGTTGTCAGCTCCAGTACTCTCTGTTCTCTTCCTCAACCTATCAGCACCCTTCAGTGTAGTTGACTGCTGTCTTTTTCTTAAAACACCTTCTTCTCTTGGCTTCTATGACACCATGCTCTCATGGCTTTCCTCTATCCACTCCCCTTTGCTCACTCTTCCCGTTAATAGACTTCTAAACTTTGTAGTACCCAGTTCACTCCTGGTCCTTTGCTCCATCTACATCCTCTCACTAGTAAGCTCTTCCATTCACTCACTGGATAGTGAGAATCATTTGAGTGCTAAGAATCCCACATCTTTATTTCTACTCCTTACCATTCCTCAGAAATCCAAACTCATCTAACCAACTGTTACTTGGGGTCTCCACTTATAGACAAATAAATGTTTCAAAATTTACATGCCTAAAATATAATTTTGATTTCCTCCCCCTACCCCAACTGACTCCTGACCCCAGGTTCTTCATCTTGATAAGTATCATGATTCTTCTTTGGAGATCAAGACAATGGTCTAGCACAGGGCTTCTCAAACCTTAAAGTGAATAGGAATCATCTGGAATAGGAGGAGGGGTCTTCTAATTCAGTAGGTCTAAGTTAAGGAATATGATTCTGCATTTATAACAAGTTCCAAATGATGTGATGCTGCTGGTCCTTGAATCATGTCATTGAGTAACAAGGATTTTGGAGATAATTATTGGTGCCTCTGTTTCCCTAATGCCCATCTCCATACACATACTCAAAAAATCAGCAATGTTTCATCAACCACATTTCTCCAGAATCTGACTGCTCTTCAACTCACAATACCCGGTCAATGACACCATCATCTTTCTCTTGTGCTACTGTTGTTGATTCCCAACTAGTCCTCAGCTCCTAATTTGTCCCTGTCCTGCAGAATATTATCTCACTACAGCTTTACGACACCAGCCACATCACATCACTACAATGTTCTGTTTGGGGGGCGTTTGTTTGTTTGTTTGTTTGTTTGTTTGTTTTTACCAGACCTACAGTTAAATCTCATCAATGACTCTTAAGTGGCCCTCGCCTCACCTTCAACCTCATTTGATGTCACTCAGTCTCTGGCCAACAATGCTCCAGCCACACTAATTTTTCATTCCTTAACTTTGCCAAGCTAACTCCCACCTTAAGGCTTTTTCACTTGTTGCTCCCTCTGCTTGGAAAACTCTTGGTCTTTGACATGGCTGGCTCCTAACTGTCATTCAAATCACAGCTTAAATGTCATCACTGAATGACCTTCCCTGACCACTCGATCCAAAATAGCCACTCTGTAACCTGTCACTTGATATCAAGTCACTGTTTTATTTCTCTGCATTTCACTTATTGCTATGTGATTTTTTTAAAGATTTTTTATTTATTGGCTTATGTTCTCTCTCTCTCTCTTCCTCCTTCCTGTTCTCTTCCTCCCATGCACACTAAGAGGTAAGCCCCAGGAAAGCACAAACTACGCCTATCTTATTACTGGCTGCGATCTCTGCATCTAGGTCAATTCCTGGTATTTAATAGGCAATCAGCAGCCACTTGATGTATGATTAGATGAATAAATGATTCAATAAAGAGTTCTGGAGTCTATTACAGAATGAGAGGGAACATGAAGCTCCTTGGCATCTGGGCTTTCCACTTTGTCCTGCAGGATCCTTCCTAACTCCTCCTCTGAGTCCTCCCAATCCCACAGCACTTAAAAGCGAAGATGAACATCTGGGGATAAGTTGCCAGCCATCATTTCTGTGATTAAAGGACCTTGTGTTTCATAGTTTCTGCCACAAGCACTAGAATTTGGCTCATTTCTAAATAAGCCAGTAAGTTTCTTAAATAAAAAGAGTAGCCCTTCTAACCATGAACTTAATTTCTATGACTCTCCACTAATCACTTTCAAAAGCTTTACGTGACTCTGTTGCTACTTATTATTTGAGGGATGGGTGCTCACTCATAGTGATTTGAACGTGGAATTTGATTAGATCATTATAAACCCCATCCATGGAAGTAGAGTAGTTCCAGTGGATCACAAAACTGTGGTTCCCCAGCCAGCATTATCTGCATTACCTGGAAACGTGTTAAAAATGAAAATTCTCAGGCTCTGGCCCCAACCTTCTGAAAAGAAACTCTCAGGATGGGATCAAGCAATCTGTGTTTTAAAGATTCTCCAGATGTTTCTGATGCATGCTAAAATTTGTGAGCCACCAATTTAAACCATTTACACACACCATCATGAGTTTCCATTGCTCAGGAATGTTGGTGACCTCAAGAACACTTCATCTCAGCATTAGATAATGTCCAGAAGTGTGACTCATACCTGTGCGAGTGGGGTATTATCAGGCATATATTCTGGAATACTTTTCACTGACCTAAGCTTGTCCAGGAAACAAGACTTAACCTGACTCCTTCACTCAGCTTCCTTTTATCTTCTGTGTCTCTCTCCTGTGTTCCCTCCAGTTCAGCTGATACCACTTCAGTGAGACCTCTGGTATTCAAGGCAAGAAATAACACCTGAGGTTAAAACTAGCCATGTGGGGTAGCTCTCCTATAAATACACACACACACACACACACACACACACACACACACACACACACACACACACAGTATACCTATTCAGTTGCTAAAAGAAATTCCAAGTATGCAGTCATATCTGAACTATAATATGTATTTCACCCAATTGTTCAATGAACCAAATCTCAGCAACCTCAACGTATTCAATTCAGGCAGTTTTGATATTTTTAGCTACATAACCACGGCATCTACCTGCTTTCAGTTTTGATCCTAGAAATATTTCTGTGTCAGCCATCTCTAGTTTCAAGATGAGAGCTTACATAAATTAGTGGCGAGTGAATTGGTATTTTAAAGTTGATTCCCAATGTTGGTGGCTAAAATCCGTGGAGTCAGATAGATCCATGTTTTATTTTCAAATTTAAAACACAAGCAGATATACTATACTGTTATGTGGCTCACTGTTTACATGGTCACATGTAGAGGCAAACCCTTTTTCTCTACTACCCACCCCAAGATGACTCCTATTTAATTTCCCAGTTGTCGAAAAGAGAAAATGTTAGTGTTATGATCAGAGTCAAAAACCGAGGATGACATTATCACAGAAGGTTCAGAAAAAGAGGGTGTAAAGGACACTCCAGGAAATTTGAATAAACTGCATGGTTATCACCTGGTTATATTTGGGGATGTGCAACTAAGAAAAACATGTTAATGAAAATGATAATAATGTTGGAAATTTGTTACTTAGATTGCCCTAACATATTCTAGGATGTCATTCATTCCCACATAGATTTTGTCTTTTTATCGATCATATTATGCTTCCTATGGTGCAAAACACTGAAATCAAGAAAAATTTAACATATTCCTCAATGTCAATATTTTGAAAAGATTCCACTTTACTTTGAATATTGCCATAATTGCAATACTATTTTATATTATATAAGACTCAATTATCAAGCACCTTGATATGCATATAGTATGTTAATTTAATAATAATCATTATGAACCTGTGAGTAGAACGAAACAAAGATTATTTTCCCCATTTGAAATATCAATATCTGAAAGTAAGACATGTTAAGTGACTTAATCAAGACAACATAACTAATTTGCATGGAGCTGAAGTGAATTCCAGGTCTAGTGCATTTTCTATTATACAATACACACCTGACTAAAATTCCCATACATCCTGGGAAGTGGTAGGAAAAAATCTTTCTTCAGTAATGTAACGTTGCTTTACTGTGCCCCGATTAAGCACTTTTTTTAGCCATAGTGACAAATGCTGGTTTAAAAGCAACTGTATTCACTGACTGATTTGAGAAATTACCTTCTAAAGACACAGACCGTCCCACATGCTGCAATGTTCTTGTGCTCGTGTAAACTGCTGGGGATGGTGACGGCAGGGTGCGTGCAGAAGGAATTTCATTACCTGAAGAAACAGTACATATTGATTTTCCTGTCCATTGTAGAGACAGGTAATACAATTTCATTGCCTATTCAATATGAAAAGAGGACTTAATGGAGTTATGGTTTATGATTTGGCCATTGTGTCAGACGTCTTTTCCAGCAATTTGTTCTCTATCTCAGACTCCATCCCAGTACCCTAGGCAACCAGATAGCTAGATGTACCCCTTTAATACCAAACGCCACTGATCCCATAGAACATGGGATGGAATATATGAAAAAATAGTGAGTGAGGGGCCACTCTTTACAGGTTATTTACCTGCAGTCCCTGTGGCTGAAGAGCACTGGAGATACATGCCCACAGGTATGTCCTTCAGTGGCACAAAAGAAAAGTCCACACTGAGCCCTGACGATGTGGCTAACAGTCCTAAGGTTGTAGCAACTTGAGAATGTATTCATTTTAGCAGTTTCCTCCAAATATAGTTCAAAAAGCAGAAGGTTTTTGGTCTGTTGTTTTCTTTTTGGCTTATTTCCTTAAAATGAGTTGTGCATGTTGTCAGAAACAGTTCTCAATAGGTCTTTCATATTCTGCATGTCTTGCAAGCAGAAGCACTGACTTCCTTAGTTGCAGACTATCTATACAAGGATATTTGTATAGTGAACAACCGTGAAAGATGCTCTCTCTCAAGCAATGGCCCAGCACACTGGTTGCCCAGTATGGAAACTTCAGCCTCTCTAAGTGTAGAATTTCTTCCCTACAGCAAAACTTAACTGCATATGCACATGGTGCCACCTGGCTCTCTTGGTCTTGCTCAGTAAGATTGGGGGGTTTAGGGTACCAAATATTCTGGTGCTTGTGCTGTTTGCTGAGTTGTAAATAATAAAATCCTTTATCTCTGACCCAAGTCTCTCTAGCTGACCTGACCTTGAAATAACCAGGTATAACTAACAGTACATAAGGGTTGTAGCCATTCATATTCAGTTTTTCTAGATGTTTGTTAAAGTACAGATTAGTGGTGTTAGTCGCACTTTCCTGCTGCAGAGATTTGTACTGGCTTTTACTGTTGATCTTTCCTGTTGCCAGCTTAGATGAGCTGGTCTTCAAAATCACTGGACTAAAGAAGGAAAACAACAATGAAAAAGTGTTTCTGTTAAACAACTTTGATGACACACTGAAAAAAATGCTAAGAAATTATCCAATACTCTACATGTTTGCTTGTGTGGACAAATTAGGTTAAAATAAATTTCATACTTAAATTCCTCTGACCGACCTCGAGCTCCTATAAAGCTCTCACACATATTTCTGGGACTTCCCAAGGTGTCTCCTGTGTACTCCATTCCTTCCATGTCTACTGTGCTCTGCCTTGTAGTGTCTCCTCTAACTTTTGATTCTTGCCACTCTGACCATTTAGCTTTTCAAAAGCTGCTGACAGTTCTTCTGCTCTGATGTCTGTGGGAGAAGGAAGATGGGCCTTCCCCTGCCACAATATAATCAGTTCTAACTCAATGTTGCTTGGGCAACAGAGATCCTTCTAGCCATATCCAGAACCAGATTTAAATGTGGACCACTGTGCAGGATCTTTCTCTCCCTCCTTATCTTCAGTGACTCATGCATCAAGTTAATCATGCATGCAGCTTTCTTCCCTTAGGACCTGTTCCCCCTCAGATTGCTTGGACCCTCTTTTCAAATAATTTTGTAGAGCCAGTCTCCCACTGGACCACAAATTCCTGCACCCCTGGGGGTCCTTGCCCCTGACATCTGCATGGCTCAATTTTTCACTGCCTTCAACTCTAACTCAAAAGTCATTTGGTCAGGGAGGCCTTACCTGGCTAGCCATTTTTAAATGTCAGCCTCTATTCCTACCCAGGCTATCCCCTTCCCTGTCTTATTTCACTCTGTCGTACCCGTCACTTCCAAACGTTTTATAAAATAAATTTCTTATATTATTATTGTCTCCCCCCCCCCCACTGAAATGTAGTCCCAAGAGGGCATGGGTTTTTATTTCTTTGGCTCACTGATGTGCTTAATATGGGGCCCAACACCCAGCTGGTCCTCAATAAATATTTTTTAAATGAATGAATGAATGAGTCATAGCTGAGGCCACATTAAACCTAATGTCCAGTAAACCATTTTGGTTGAAAAGATAATTGTGAGTAGTCATGCCAGGAAGATATACCCACATGAAGGACCAAGTATTTGGATAAATAAATAATGATCTAGTCACTCTTCCTGGTTGCTTTTCGCCTTTGAAATTAAGACAGAAAATACATAATTTTGCCTAGCTTTCCTGTTCTTTGCAAAAATTAGCCATATTTAAATCTACATAGTTCTTATTTCCAATAATATGATTCTTTTTAATCCCTTTCTTTTTCTGTTGCCACTTAACATTGCTTCAGAAGTTAATTATAGTTATTGAAACTATAACGTGATTTAAGATACACTGTTGCCTGCATTAATTAGCTAGGATAGATTTTGTATGTGTGTTAACCACAGGGAAAATTAGTGAGAACTTGTCCATTATTATGTAGGAGTAACAGGTCAAAGTGGGAGATAGTCTCAATAGACTTGGGGTTCACAAATCTATGAAGCAAGATTGATGGTCAGGTAAATTGCTACAACTTTTTAGGAAAGCACTTAGAGTATCGTTGACCTTTGAACGATTTAATAGGGAAAACTAACCCACACCCCTGCAGTCAAAAATTCATAAATAACTTGAGGGAGGCATCCTTAGATGGGGATCCTTAGGTCCCAACTCCCAATGGAAATCACTGCCTTCAATCTGTGGTTAAATTCACAGAAGCTAATCCCAGGAATATAGAGGGCTGACTGTATGTTTATTGAAAAAAAAAAAAAAAACATATATAAGTTGACCCATGCAGTTCAAACCCCTGATGTTCAAGGGCTAACTGTCTGTGAAATTCCTTATATATTTGAATGTATCTATTATACTTTTAAATATGTATGTAGAAGGATGTTCATGGAAATGTTATAATGAATAAAACTTTCAAGCAACCTAAATATTCAACAATAGGGAAATATTTGAATAAGTTACATTCTTATTATTTTGTGTAATAAAATATTATTTACTCACTTAAAATTGTGTTTTTGAAGACTATCTAAAGAAACTATTTTTACAATATAACTCTAAAAACTAAAAGCTAGATACACATTAAAAGGTTCACTTTTTTAAGCCATTTTTTTTTATTTTTTCACATTATTTTGTTGTTATTCAAGTACAATTGTCTCCATTTTCCTCCCACCACTCCTCCAACCCCAACCACCCCCACCTCCCAGCCTTGATCCTATCCCCCTCTGGTTTTGTCCATGTGTCCTTTATATAAGTTCTTGAAAACCCCTCCCCTTTCCCCCCATTATCCCCTCCCACCTCCCCTCTGGTTACTGTCAGTTTATTCTTAATTACCATATCTCTGGCTTTTCAAACAATAAGTACATAATATGTTTCTTCATAGAAAAAAATGGAATAAAAACTGCAATACATCAGTAGAGATTATTTCTGTCTTAGTCCATTTGTGCTTCTATAACAACATACTATGAGCTGGGTGGCTTACAAACCACAGAAATCTATTTCTTACAGTTCCAAGTGTTCAAAGTCTGAGATCAAGGTGCTGGTATGGCCAGGTGAGGCCCCTCTTTTGGGTCACAGACTTCTCATTGTGTCCTCACAAGGCAGAAGAGGCTGGGGAACTCCGTGAGGCCTTCTTCATGAGGCATTAATCCCATCTACGGGGGCTCCACTCACCTAACTTAGCCATCATCCACAGACCCCCACCTCCTAAGACCATCACATTGAGCATAAGGATTTCATCACAAATTTTGGCTGGGGACACAAACATTCAAATGATAGCAAATTCTGATTGTAGAATTAGAAGTTATTTTATGGTCAACTCCTAATATATCAAAATATCCCATTGTACTGGCCACCATGTTGTTAAGTGATGTTGATAGACAAAACATTTCTGGGACAAAAGATTTTTAAACAGTGTAATAATTTAGATGATAGTACAAAATAAAATTAATATACTCATAATAAGATCAGGCATTTAATGAACTCTTATTGAATCAGGGACTGTGCTAAATACTTTAATTCCTCTATGAAGTAGATATCAGTCTCATATGTTATAGGTGAGGAAACTGAGGTTTTTAAAAGATGAAATAACTTTTTCAGTGTCACATGGCCCAGTCAGGAGCAACAGCAGATTTGATCCAGATTGTCCTGCCTGTGGAGCTTCTGCTTTAAACCCTGTGGTCCATGGAGACAGTTGATGATGACCTACCATGAGTTAGCTTGTAATTTACTTTAGGTTGAGACAATGAATTATATTCAAGTAGTTTAGCATTACTGATGGTGTTACCACTCAAATAATTACTATCTTTTAACTCTTGATCAGATATTCTACTGTTTCTATCTAGGGTATTTCAATTTCTTATTGCAAGAAAATATACAAAACACTTTGGCTTAGATGCTAACAAAAATTGGTATGTTTACAGTTTTAATCAATTGTAATTAAATCATAATTATAATATAAATTCCTTTTAAGGGAAAAAGCCTTTCAGAAAAGATGCCTTTTAAAATAAAATTAGCACAACATTTCAAGCTAGAAGACTGGAGTTGATTTCCTGATAAATGAGAAAAATATTAGAACCACAGAAAAGTCAAATAGGCCTTTGAAAGAACTGACAGTTTCACAGACTCTGCCTCTGAATGAAATGTTGAGGACTTTCTTGTCAATTCTCCCATATGTCCAGGTAGAACAGGGTACACTGATTACTTTAACTAAAACAGACTGCTTTTGCTCAGACTCACCTCAGGTCTAACCAAGTGTGAAGCTTATCAAACTGCCAAATGAAGAGAAACACAGTTTTTACCTGAGAGAGAAACTAAGCAAAATGCACAGGACACCATGAGCACTTATAACCTAAAGATATTCAAAGTATCATGTCAGCGGGAAGAAATTCTAGATCAGAAAGGTTTCTAGAGAGAATTCCAAAATATGCAAAATAAAGAGAGGGAAAGTTTTACAAATTGCATTTCATATGAAACAAAGAAAACAAAATTAATATTTTATCTCAACTTTTAGGAAGAATTAATTTCTAGAAAAAAATTTACATAAAAGTAAGGTAGAGAATTATAGACTAAACTCATTTAAAATGCTGTCATTTTAGTTGGTAAATATCTTAACAATCCTACAATTTAACTATTTTAAAGGGACAAATTAATTAACATAATGTGTTTTCAGTCTGTTTTAAGGAATCTGTATGTTTAGAATGTGGCGTGTTATTTTGGAGATCAAACTCTTGTGCAAGGTATCATTGACAAATATATTTTCCCATATGGTTTTTTTACCTTTTCATTTTGCTGATGTTTCCCTTAGCCATGCAGAAACTTTTCATTTTGATGATGTCCCATTTGTTTATTCTTTCCCTTATGTCCCTTGCTCTAGGGGACATGTCAGTGAAAATATTGCTGTGTGAAATATCTGAGATTTTCCTATATTCTCCTCTAGGACTTTCATGGTATCATGAATTATATTTAAGTTTTTATCCATCCTGAGTTTATTTTGTATATGATTTAAGTTGGTGGTTGAGTTTAATATTTTAGCATGTAGCTGTCCACATGTCCCAACACCATCTGTTGAAGAAGCTATTTTTACTCCATTTTATGCTTCTGCCCCCTTTGTCAAATATTAAATGACTATAGTCATTAATTAATTAACTATAGATACTTGGGTTTATTTCTGGGCTCTCTATTCTGTTCCATTGATCTATGTGTCTGTTCTTATGTCAATACCAGACTGTTTTGATTACAGTGGACTTGTAATATAGTTTGATATTAGGTATTCTGGTTCCTCCTACTTTGTTCTTCTTTCTCAAAATTGCTGCAGCTATTTGGGATAATTTATGGTTCCATATAAATTTTTGAAATGTTTGCTCTATATTTAAGAAATGTTATTGGTATTTTAATAGGGATTGCATTGAATCTATAAATTGCTTTGTGTAGTATGGACATTTTGATGGTGTTAATTCTTCCAATCCATGAACACAGTATATGCTTCAGTTTATTTGTGTCTTCCTTAATTTCTTTCATCAGTGTTGTGTAGTTTTCTGAGTATAGGTCTTTTACCTCCTTGGTTAGGTTTATTCTTAGGCACTTTATTTTTTTTATTGATCTCCAAAATATATAAAGAATTCCTATAACTCCACTCCAGGAAGACAAACAATCCAATTAAAAAATGGGCAAAGGTCTTGAACAGACACTTCTCCCAGGAAGACATACAGAGAGCCCAGAGACATATGAAAGGATGCTCAGCATCACTTGCCATCAGAGAGATGCAAATTAAAACCACAATGAGATACAACTTCACACTGGTCAGAATGACAATCTTAAACAAATCAACAAATAAGTGCTGGAAAGGCTGTGGAGAAAAGGGAACCCTTGTACACTGTTGGTGGGATTACAGACTGGTGCAGCCACTGTGGGAAAACAGAATGGAATTTCCTTAGAAAACCAAAAATGGAACTGCCTTTTGACCAGGCAATTCCACTGCTGGGATTATACCCTAAGAATCCTGAAACACCAGTTCAACCTCTGTACCCCAATGTTCATAGCAGCACAATTTACAATAGCCAAGTGTTGGAAGCAACCTAAGTGCCCATCAGTAAATGAATGGATCAAGAAACTATGGAACATTTACACAATGGAATTCTATGCAGCAGAAAGAAGGAAGGAGCTCCTACCCTTTGAGACAGCATAGACAGAACTAGAGAGCATCATGCTAAGTGAAATAAGCCAGGCCGTGAAAGACAAATACCATATGATCTCATCTATAAGTGGAACCTAATCAATAAAACAAACAAGCAAAATATAATCAGAGACATTGAAATAAAAAACAATCTGACATTAACCAGAGGGGAGGAAAGAAAGGTATAATATGGGAAATAAGGGAAGAGTTGACAGGAACATGTATGGGGGACACATGGACAAGGCCAAGGGGCTGTAGGATCAAGGGCAGGAGGTGGGAGTGGGCGCAGAGGGGGGAATTGGTGGGGGGGGGGAATGAAGATAACTGTACTTGCA
Source organism: Anoura caudifer (assembly GCA_004027475.1). Classification (NCBI taxonomy): domain Eukaryota; kingdom Metazoa; phylum Chordata; class Mammalia; order Chiroptera; family Phyllostomidae; genus Anoura; species Anoura caudifer. The sequence goes on along the minus strand of PVKU01000136.1, from coordinate 307,721 downwards.
CAACAATAAAAAAAGAAATAGAAAAAAGAATGTAATATATTAACATAGGTTGTATTTCTCAGATACACTATAAAAATGCTTATGTTTTTTAATTGACTATATTGTTAAAAAATAACATCTTCAAGTTAAAAAAAAATGTAAATGTCCCTAAAATTATGTTCCTTTCCCTGAGCTACTCTTGGAAGGTAGTAGTCAGTCATGCAATCAGATGTGTAGGGTTACTTCAGCTGCCTGCCAAAATATTGCTCATGACTATTAAAGTATGCTGAAAAACACCATTACATCAATGACAGAAAGGGCATGATTGTTCTTATTTCTGGAATTCTTCTGATGTGAGTCAATTCACAGGGTGGGATTTCACTGGAAAATGGCTTTAGGAATGTTTTAAATGAAGGAAGAACAGAACCAAGCCTTCAAACACAAACATAACGGAAAACCATAGAGATGAAATTCACCCAGCAAGCAGTGACAGACATCCAATTCAAAGTAAAATCTATAGCTACAAAAAAACTTCAATTTCCTGTGCAATTTTCATTTTTATTAATTTAACATTAACTGTTTTTTTCTTAATACTCCAAGTAAAACATCATCCTCGATATACAAGAATAAAATTAGGTGACTTTGCTTTTCACTTCAGACCCAGCAACATCAGATTGAACAAAGAGAGACTATGATATGAGGTTATCTTAAGTATTGCTTTTGTATTTGCCTCCAAATCCATAAGGCACTTAGGAATGTAGATAATTTGGAGTTGCAGAAATAATCCATAACAAAAGAAGGACTTTCTGATATATATTTTAAGTCCTTGGACTCACAGAACTGTAAACCCAAACAGAATATGGCATCTCTGATATGGCATCTCAGCCCACTCTACGAGGCTGGCCATATGTACAAACTCCGTCTCTTGTAGCTCCCTCCAGATGAAGATGAGGTGATCCAGTTTATGATTGTCGGGTGCTGCCCACCGAAATCAGTTCTTCTGTTGATTCTATAATTTTATGTGTTTGCTTTGTCTTTTCAAGTAAGTTAAGCTAAGGAGCTTTCTTTTATCTGCCTTATTATTCCCCCAAAGGGTGTATTATAGAGCCTCATCCAGTGTGAACATTCTCTATTTATTTGTTAATTCCAGATAAGTTCAAAATGTTTTTTGGTTTTAATTAAGAAGATGAGCTCTCTGTGCCTAGATAAGACATGTTCCCTATTATTTGGGGTTAGGACTAGGAAGATATTTGTTTAATAAATCTAATAAGTATGCTAACAATTAATATGTAACACACATTGTTTAGTCTAGTAATTTTCAAACTTTTTTTTTCATAAAAGAAAATCCTGCTCAGATACCCAACAAACAGCACTGAAAGCCTTGTGGTTGAAGTGAGTGGAGAGGACTGGGTGAGAAATAGATAACAGCAGGTGGGAGAGGTGGAGGCACAGGGGCACTGAAGTCTAGCCAGTTGGCTCTCTACTCGCTCCCTGACAAAGGCCACTGGGAATTTCCAGCCACCCTAGAGAACTGCTTAAAAGCCACTAGTTTAGTCTACTGTGTGATGTATTCTAGTAAAATGAAAATCCCTGCTTCTCCCTCCTGCCAATTCAGTGTCACAAATTGAATCCTATATTTTTAAAGTCTACTATAAACACAATGCCTTTTGTGACAACATGGAGGGACCTTGAGAATATTATGCTTAGTGAAATAAGTCAGTCAGAAAAAGCCAAGAACCAAATGATTGCACTCGTATGTGGGATATAAAACTGGAACTCATAGACACAGACAACAGTACGGTGGTTACCAGAGGGAAGGAGGTGAGGGGCTGTTACAGGGTAAAGGGGGTCAAATATATGGTGACAAAAGATGATCAGACTTTGGGTGGCGGGCCCACAGTGCAATATACAGATGATTTATCATAAAAAGGTACACTTGAAACCTATATTGTCTTAACCAATGTCACCTCAATAAATTTAATATAAATAAATAAATAAGCATTGAATAAACAAATTGACCAAGTGAATGAATGCATATTTATAACCAAACTGAATAAAATCCTTATTATAGTCATAATATCTTCTGTAGTTGACTTCAATGGAATATGAGAATGTAAATATAATTGGAATTACAGAAATAAACAAGTAAAAGTATCAACTACAGCTGACTGCCAACATCTGAACTTTTCAGAGGTTATTTTACAAAGTAAAAATGCGTACTCGTTGCATTCTCCTCTATCTATGGTAATAAAATGGATTTTAGGACATATGGATGTTTCTGCTGCCCTGAATCCCTGCTTCAATCTTTTGGTAACAACAGCTCAAACACTTTTTTTTCCCCTTTTGAGACCTACCCCTTCCCGTGCCTCCAGTCTTGGCAACATGTCCATCAAAATGTCACAATTTCTCCCTACCCGCCTACCTCCAGCCCAGCCAAGGTGTAGGCGCATTACTCAAGCTGGACTAGTCAGCCTTTTAACCCTGCAATGTGAGCGTGTCCTGGGTTGAAGATGTTGGAGGAAAGACTGGAGCTGCTCTGGGGTCCCGCCGAGCACAGTCTCCATTAGGCTCTGCTACTTGAATCCCTGCAGCTATGCTGGTCGGGAGCTTCTGAGCCCTGATTGTTCAGCCTCTTCTTTTTGTCTGCAGGCTATAGCACATCTTTCCAATAGCATCCTTTACTTATTTATCTATTTACGTTTCTTTATTTGTATTTAAATTAGCCAGAGTTTATTTCTGAAACCCAAGAATGCTAAGAGATACAGGAGCCCTAAACACCAATAACACAGCCAGGAATATACTGAAAGAAGCTTAAATCAAACAAGTCTTGTTCATATTCCACAGTGAAATATATCCCAAAGTTTCAATTTGGTTTACTAGGATTCCTCTCAGTATTATTAGGTCTTTGGAAAACAGACCTACTTGAAAATAGGTCTAGGTGGGTGCTTAAAGTACCCTACCACCCAGCCAGACACAAACTAAAGACAATTGAACTGAGATCAGGAAACCAGTTTACAATAGTCCGGGACAAGCTCTAAAATTTTTTTAAATCTCCATTTCCTCATGTACAAAAGGATGAGGTTAAAGTAAATCCATAATACCTCCTATAATTTGACAAGCTTTGAGCTTTCAAGTTTACAAATAAAGGATAACACACAACACCAACTGTTGATTTTTCTTTTAAGTCAGAAGCAGGCACTCAAAAGGAGTTCCTACAGTCTCACTAGAAGGCAGTATTTAAATTTAACACCAGACCCACCCAGGATCAGACCATGCTGTAGCGTGACTTTCCTCCATAGTTTTGCAGAATCTTTCTCTGTGATGAAAATCAGCGCCACTTTATGTACTCACATTTTCCCTTTTCCGTTCTCCTTCTATGGTTGGGGGAAAATGAGTTATAATTAGAATCAAGAAAATACCGCAAGGATAAATACAATGTATCCTGTTTTTATAAAAGGTCATTCTTTCAATCTATCAAAGCACTTTACAACAAGCACCTAATTGATGGTCAAAGCCTCCTCTGTAGGAATAAAACACTATGCCCCAGTATACGGATGAAGAAAGGAAAGAGGGAGTCAGCAGAGTTTTAGTTTACCATCTCAAATCTGGAGCGACAAATTCAGAGCACTTTCATTTTAAAACACTGTGTGTCTGGCAAATTAGCCCAGTTAGTTGCAGATTATTTAATGTTGACCTACAAATATGTGTAATACATTTATAATGGAAACAAAGCGAAAGACATTAAGTAGCTAAGAGTCAATCCTAAAACAAATAACTATTACAGTGGTTTTCAGAATAAGTTATTTGGTGACTAGTTGATGACTTCAGTGAAAATCCCATGTAAGTGTGACAAGCTTAATTTACTGTAAAACTGCAGAAAACTAGAACAGAGTCTGCACTTAAGACCGAGTTATACATACTAATAAACCAATACTCATAGGTGATGATTATAACAATAACTGCACATCACTCATTCAAACCAGAAACACAATTCCAGCACCACCACCACCAGGTTTTCTCAAACAGTGTCCTGAGTTGGACCATCCCAGGATGAGAAAGGAAGCTTACGTGCCTCGCTCATTAGATGATGCCTATTTAGCATTCAATCATCCACTCTTATTTATTCAAAAAATAAGTATTCCATGTGCCAGGCACTATGCTATGCACTCCATCAGATTACTCACCTTATTTCTGTAGAACTCATTCTCTCAACTTAGAGCACCTGAGGAACTCAGGAGCATGTCAATCAGTGAAGGAACTAGATGCCATTTTCTGGCTTGTTTAACAGAACACCTTCATGCCTTTTCCCTTTAATTACCTTGTGGAATGAGTAAATTTCCTCAAGGGGATAGTCATCAGTCAGTTATGACAGACGCCTATAGAAAGTTCCAATGTCATAGAGGAGCTAGCTAAAAGGCCAGGAGACCTGGTAAAATCCCAGCTGAAGATTTCCCAACTGCCATTGCTCTTCCAAGATACAACTTAGGAGACATTGCATGCATTAGCTCCTACCAACAGGGAAACACTCCTCCCTGCCCTGAACACACGAGCACACACGTAGGTCACACCTTTGCTTATGCAAAGGGAAGAGAAAGGACTGTTTTTCAGTGCCTACCTTTCATCGGGCACTAAACTCATCTCTTTCAGCTTTATCATCTTTTTTTTTAAAGATTTTATTTATTTATCTTTAGAGAGGAAGGGAGGGAGAGAGGGAGAGAAATATCAATGTATGGTTGCCTCTCATGTGTCCCCTGCTGGGAACTGTCCTGCAACCTCGGCATGTGCCCTGACTGGGAATCGAACCCCGATACTTTGGTTCGCAGGCCCGCGCTCAATCCACTGAGCTACACCAGCCAGGTCAGCTTTATCATCTTAATCTTCAGCTGCCCCTAGTTCAGTGAGACTTTCCCTGATCACTCCATTAGGAAGTTGAACCCCCCATTATCATATACCACATATTTTATTTATTTGTTTACTATTGGTTTCTCTCCTCTAGAACCTAAAATTTCAAGGGCACAAAAAGAGATTCTTACAAGAGGTACCACTGGTCTGATTGTAACAACCCAATCCTTTTTCCTTCCAGTCATAAACTGATTAAGAAGTGGGATAGCAGGGCAGAAGGAGCCCTAACACTTCCACTTCATTCGCATGAAGTGTATGCAGACTGCTGCCGCTCTCCAAGGCTAAGTGACAACCCCACATCTCCCCGCTACCAACCCCTGAACTAAACATATTCACTGTGGCAGGCAGAAGACCTGAGGAATCAAAGACCTTTCCCATGCATCGGAAAAGGGGAAAACATGGTTTACCTGCAGGGGACAGCCGTACGCAAGGGACGCCAGACACTTCAGGACCTCACTACCCCAAGTGTGATCTTTGGACCAGCAGCATCAACATCTGGAAGCTTCTTAGAAATGTAAGCTCAGACCCTACTCTAGGCTTTCTGAGTTGGAATCAGTATTTTCAGAAAATGCCTAGATTCATATACATTTAAGAATTTCAATAATGTATGTGATATAAACCTGAACACTACCATAGATGTGTGTTATTGGACTTAGATCAGCAATCAGACAAAATACTCTGCCTTCCCTTGTTAGGTGCCAAGTATATGAAGAGACAGGACAACCTTCTCATTCTGAATTTTTCCAAGAGAGGACAGAAGTGATGACTTTAAAATATGAGCCTGTTTGTTTCTTTGTTGCTTCTTAGAGACAGCAGAAATAGGGGCAGGGGAGGGGGTGTGAGGAATCTTTACCTCTACCCTTAATTTGTTTTCTTTCTTTAACTATAAAAAGGGGGCAATAACACCTGCTGTATGGGCTGTGGTTAAACTTGAATAAGGTAGTATACATCAGAGTCCTTAGTAAACTATTAAATAATATTTTTAAAGTTTATTCTTGTTACACCAAGAAAACTTGTGTCTGGAGTACTTCATGTTTTAAAGATTCAGCATAGTGTGTCATTGTTAGGTCACAAAAACCTTTACAAATATTTTTATACTATTGTGCTCATCAAAAAAATGTGCAGTGGTAAAAAAACAATTTGATATTAAAAGTGAGCAGAGGAGCTAAATAGACATTTTTCCAAAGAAGACATGATGTTCAACATTACTCATCATCATGGAATGCAAATCAAAATGACTGTGAGGGACCACCTCATACCTGTCAGAATGGCCATTATCAAAAAGACAAGAAACAGCAAGTGGTGGTGAAGATGTGGAGAGAAAAAAACCCTTAGTGCACTGTTGGTGGGAATGAAAACTGGTGCAGTCACTATAGAAAACAGTATGGAAGTTCCTCAGAATTTAATGATAGAGCCACTGTATCATCTAATAATTCTACTACTGGGTATCTATCAAGGAGGAAAAAGGAAAACACTAACTTGAAAAGATATATGCATCCCTATGTTCACTGCAGCATTACTTACAATAACCAAGATATGGAAACAATCTAGGTGTCCATGGATGGAAGAATAGATGAAGAAGCTATATGTACACACACATATACACACATACATATATGTGCATATGTATATATGCATATATAAGATGGAATAGTATTCAGCTATATAAAAAGATTGTAATCTTGCATTTGGGACAACATGGATAAACCTTGAAGGCAGTATGTGAAGTGAAATGAATAGGCAGGGAAGGACAAATACCACATGATTTCACTTATATGTGACATCTAAAAACCAAAACAAAACCCAGACTTGTAAATACAGAGAACAGATTAGTAGCTGCCAAAGTGAGGGGGTTTGGGGGAGTAAAATGGGTGAAGGGGATAAAATATAAACTTAGAGTTATAAAATAAATGCTGTGGGTATCTAATGCACAGTATGGGGAATATAGTCAATAATATTATATTAACTTTGCAAAGTGACAGATGGTAATTAGATTTATTGCAGCCATCATTTCACAATGTATACAAATATCAAATCACTATATTCTATACCTGAAGTTAATATAATAGCATATGTCAATTACACCATAATAAAAGCAAGAAAGAAAATCCCATTGATTTAAATAGGTAAAAATTCACGAAGAATTTTTTGAAAATTTATAACTAAGAAGATGCTAAAAATCCTTTATTAAATCTTTGCTTTCAGCTTCCAAATAAAAGTTTTGTAGAATGTATCTTTTTTAAAATTTGCAATAGCGATTTGGTTGGCAAATCAAATTTAAGAAAATTTAATGTTAATATTTAACAGCCCAGTTTCTATGAGATAAAAATGAAGAGCAGAGAAGGGAATATTTGAATGCCAGCTACTGTATTTTGAAAAAAAAAACCTAAGATGTATTTAGCTATATTTAGATTATATAGATATTCCGTGGCTGCAACTTGCCCAGTGATGTAACATAGAAAATGGTCATCCTGAAATATACCCTCAATAAAACAGCCAGTTGCTTTTTTTAATTAGCAGGTAATGAGATATTTTGTCTATTTATACAGACACATGACATTTGTTTCAAACTGATTAAACACCATATTCATATTTCAAAGATTATGAAGCTTTTCCTTGGGACTGTCTTTTTATCTTTCAAAGAAAACAATGCTAATAGTTTCCCTTTTTCTATATTCAATGACTATTTACTACTCCTTCTTGGTGAGGGCTTTCAAAATACAAAGAAAGTTTGGCAAGTTTTCAATGGCCCTTTCCGAAGGCTTCTTAGCACTAATATAAAAGCATAAAGAGTACTTCTTTGGAGATCCAATAGTGTCCCATGGTCAGTATTTGTACATTAAGGATTGTCAGTTACGTTTAGTGCATTCATTCATCGGAGGCTGCCCCGTTCATCCACATGCCACCGATTTCAGGGAAGCAAAGTGATCAGAAGAAGTCAAAGTTAACCTAACAATTTCTTTTCTACAAAAAAAGCAGCCCAACACATTATGGGTCCAAATTTCAAAGCAAGTTACTATATTTGCAAATTTTAAGTCACACTTGGCAGTTTTTCCAAACACAGTGGTCAGCAACTGAAAAAAATAAACATGTGTTTCCAGGATTTTCTTTTCACATGCCACACAAAAAGTAATGTTACAACTGTTTTCACTCCCTTTAAAAAGCTCTTCTTAAGGAAGAAAGCTTGCCGGTTTGTATTATTTTAAGGTAGATTTTACAAAATAACAAAATAAATATTGCCTTCACTGTATAAATAGAAGTTTAATTTCCCCAAAGGGATTTCTTGAAAAATCTGATCTATCATGATGCAGTGATATTCTGTACTTTAACTCTCACACTTTAAATCAGAACACTTAGCACTTTCCATCTTCCAGGTGTCCTAAACAAAAGACAAAGTAAAAGAATCAACCAACAAACAATTGTTAGGGAGCCAGTCGAAAGCCATTCCCATTTTGCAGAACGAATAAGTGAGGTAAAGTGAGTTTATTGACTTCCAAGGCTTACAAAAGTCTTAGTGGCTGCGGGAGGATGAAAATCCACAGGTGTGGCTCTTATTCAAGACAGAGGAAACAATCAATCTTAAAGTGGGATCTCAGCAGTTCACAAAGGCCTCCAGACCCAAAAATATCTCCATTACTGGAAGGCCAGGTGGTCTAAATCTCCCCTCTAACCTTCCCACCCCTTGAAAAGTCTTGAAAATTCTGAGCTATTAAAATGGAAATATCATACTTTGTACAATAACAATACCAGCCAGCAACTCATTAGAAGGAATTTATTTCTGTTTCCTAACAAAAGGACTACAGAGAATAGAATCCAGGGTGGAAAGTGAGTTAGATAAAGAATAAAACAGGAAAAGCATTCAGTGTGGAATCCTCTTTAGGCGAACTGAATCTTGGTAGAGACCATGGGCTGCTGTGGATAATGGCGTGGCTCAGGCATCCGGGCCAGGAGGGAGAAGATGAAAGAATGACAGGATAAATTGACCTCTCTGAACAGGATGGGCACTTCCAGAAATGTATGCCCGGGGAAGGAAGATAAGAGAGGGTTATCATAAAACACAAGGGGGAAAGACTGTTCCAGGTATTGTATACCTTGTCCTTTACCCAAATAAGTTAAAAACTTACGGCCACACAAAAATCTGTACAAGGATGTTTATAGCATCTAAAACAATAAATGCCAAACATGGAAGCAACCGAAAGGTCCTTCAGTGGGTGAACAGGTAAACTGTGGTACATCCAGATAATAGAGAATTGTTTGAAGCCAAAATAAATGAGCTCCTAAGCCATGAAATACATGGAGAGACCTTAAATGCATTTTACTAAGTGAAAGGAGTCCATCTGAACGTCTAGATACCATACGATTCCAAGGATATGACATTATGCGAAAAGCAAAACTATGGGGACAATAGAAAGATTAGGGGTTGTCAGGAGTCAGGGGAGGGGGAAGGATCAATAGGCAGAGCACACAGGACTTCTAAGGCAGTGAAACTACTCTGTACACTACTGTCGTGGTGGTTACATGTCATTATACAATTATCTGAATCTGTAGAATGCGTAACAACACCAAGGGTAAACCGTAGTGTAAACCATGGATTTGGGGTAATAATGACGTGTCAGTGTAGGCTCATTGGTTGTAACAAATGTATCACTCTAGTGTGGGATGTTGATGGTGGAGAAGGCTGCGTGTGTGAGGTCAAGAACTAGATGGGAACGCTCTGTACTTTTCACTCAGTTTTGCTGTAAACCTAAATCTGCCCTAAGAAATAAATCCATTTTTTAAAAAAAGCAACTGTTTAACAACTTTGTGTAGAACAGTCTTTTTTAAATTTTTACTTTGGTTTTGTTTTTAATCTTCATTTTTTTATGTTATAGACTTCTTCAATACTCTGACCACAATATATTCTCTCCCACCCTCAAAACAATAAGTACTTCCACACATTCTCACAAAACAGTGCCTACAATTTCCAGTGTTCACGAATTCCCTGAAATCCATCCACGCAACTAATACTGGCTAATTTTATTGCATGCTGCCAAGTACCACATTCTTGTTAAGCGCTGTATAATGCTCTGTCTTATTCGTCCCAGCAACAACATCATAAGGTAGGTATTAACATCCCTATTTACTTAGGAAGAAGTTCAACTGCAGGAAATTTTTTGAACAGCTGCTGAGTGTTTGAGCAGGGACTCCTACCTGGGCTGATCTCAAGGAGCATGTTCCTAACCATCCCCTACAAGAAGGTCCTGCTCTGGTGGATCATGAACCCCCACTAAACAGCCCTCATCTAAGAATATTTCTGTTTGCCTGTTCCCAAGTTCCTATTATTCTGTCAATAAAGTATTTATGCAGGACTAACATGTGGAGATTACACAGAGCTGGACCTTCATTGGAATAGAAGGTAATCATTGCAGCTGATCCAATTTCCACAATTGACCCTACTCCCACTCCCATCTATTCTGCCACCTACCAGGACATAAGTGATGGGAAAGAACAGAGCTCCTCTGTATACGCCAGAGAGAAGAAAACTTGGTTATGCTTGAAGGATCAAGCATAAAACTTGAAGGATCATTGCCACAAACAGAAAAAAAAAAAAAAAAAAAAAAAAAAAAAAAAAAAAAAAAAAAAAAAAAAAAAAAAAAAAAAAAAAAAAAAAAAAAAAAAAAAAAAAAAAAAAAAACTGGGTTAGCTTAACATGAGTCTCAGTGTTGGTGCCTGAAAAGGAATATTCCATAATCAATAGAGATTCATACCAGCGAACACACAAACCACATGGATTAGTAGAGATTTGTAAACTCTGAGTAAATTGAATCAAACATGAATAAATGGAATAAAGAGCAAAAATAAAGTCCGAATCCCTTAATATGGTACAGACAAAGCCCTTATAACCTTCTTCAGGCCCGACTTTATGGTTCTGGGTGTGGGGTATCTCTCTGAGGCTAGACCAACAGAGAGAGAGCTCTCTTCTCAATGTCTCAGAAGGATAACCAGTCCAAGATGTGGAAAAGAGAATGCACTCTTTCCCCTTCTGGATAAGTTTCTAACTCTAATTTTTAAATCTTAGTGAATAAAATAACTGTCCACCAAGTCAAAAAAAAAAAAACTAGAAGAAATGAATGTTAATCTGAGACATTTCCTTCTCTCATCCCCAACATTTAAATTTTCACATGCCCTAGGGATTCAACCATTAAAATATCTTTTTAGGCTCTTCCATTATTTGCCAGTATTATAATAGCCTCCCAACTAGTCTCCCACCACCAGCCTTAATCCCATCTGCAAGCCTCTTATCAACACTGTTGAATGAGTCATTTATTCTAAAGCATGAATCTATTGTTGTCTTACTGAAAGTTCTCACTGTGTCCTCATTGCTTTCAGATTGCATCCAAACTTTTCAACATGTCATAACAGGTCCTAATGTCCACAAATCTGGACTCCATGCTCCACCCACAGCAAGCCATGGGCACCATTTTTTTCCTCAATGCATATTCACAGAAAATTACATGACCATAATACACATTATCCCCAAAATAGTGCCCTTTCCTGTGCCCAGCCAGAGCACCTCACCAATTCCCATCATCTACATTATCCCAAGCTCTTCAACATTCAACTCAGGTATCACCTACTCTTGAAAGTCCAGCCTGCGTCAGGAGTGTCCGTAGCTAGATGATCTAGTAGGCCTGTCATATGCTAATGGCCCCAAATAGGAAGGGCACACACAAAAAAAAAAACCTGAGAAAAAATATTTGTTTGAAATCTTTTTACTCCCTTTTTAAGCAATAAAATATTCATCCAAGACAAAATTTTGCTGATCTTCATTGCACTGGTTTTATAGTTAAACATTATTTTTTTGTTTAATTACAAAAGAGTACATGCAATATCATCTTTACAGTGGCACACCCTGGGCATCCTTCCTTTGTGTTCCTATAAGTAAGATAACCTTTATAATTGTTGTTTTCTTGAACAGCATCCCAACTAAAATGTGAGTTTCTCCTGAACAGGAACTGTGGCTTTCCTTGTTTACATCTAGTTGTCATTATGCCTGTTAAATACTAGGAGTTTAATAAATGCTTACATACAGAAGGAAAAATCTAATAAGAGAGGATGGGAGGGAAGAAGAAAGAGAAAGAAAAAAGAGGGAGGAAACAGGGAAGTTCCCTGTAGCCCTAATATCCTATGTTTCTAATGCTGAAAGAGATGCCCCTCGATGCCCCTTTTGCCCTGATATCTGTGTTAGCAACAGCAGAAAGGCAGCTTTTAACTTGGGCAACCAGGAAGGCAGCTAAAGTCAGCCCTTCTCAGGCCCAGTTTACTCTAAAGATGAGCTAATTGTTCGATGGCTTTAACCTAAAAAGGTTTTCAACGTGAATCCAGTCTCAACTTTGAGCTCCCGCAGGATACATAATAGACACTATCCACCATCTTCCTTGACCTGCCTGGTTTCTAATATGTACCTGAAGATACTCTCTGAGCCACCAGGGTCTCAGATACAAACCAGAGGACCCCAGAAGCTGGACACCTCTGCTCTGCATGACAACTTGCAGAGGAGTCTTAACCCAAGGCAACCTAGAAAAAGCAGTGTGCTCTGCTCACACCAAACCATGGGCAATGTCCTGCCCCTTCTACCCTATTTGCAAAATGACAAAGCCTATAAATTCAAGGCCCTTTTTTTCTATTAAAAATAATAAAAGGCTAAACTGAGACATATGCTAAATGAGAGCCAAAGTATTCTGAAAAGTTAGAGTGAATTCTTGTGACGGAAATTATATTATACATAATATAAACATCTGTATTTAAGGAAGATAATGGTTTAGCCCCAGGAAATGATAGCTAAGTAGTGATGACTTAAGCAAATGTTTTACAATTAATGGAAATAAAAATTACATATCATTACAGTTAAGAGATGCAGGAAGAATGCGACCAATGGACTTTAATGCAAGAGATAATTGAAGTTTCTAGAAAAAAAAAAGACTCCCCCAAAAGGGAAGCTACAAAGAGATTAAACTTCTTGAAGTTCAAAAATGTTACATTCTACTATTTAAACCCCATTATATACATAGTGTAGTTATTGGCATAGCCATGTCTTACTTTCACCAGAGCCAATTCACCTTTTAAAATGAAATACTTAGAGGCAAGCTAAGTGGTGGCTTGGTACCTTGGGTGTCAGATCAGAGTTTCAAAGCCCTTAAGACATTGTAGCACTGGTTCTAAGTCAAAGTTGCCTTCATTGGAAGTTACGTGATAGCAACAGATACAACAGAATTTGGCCAAATATTTTAGCATTCTTCCACTTGATAATTACTACTTTATTGAGTATCTCAAGTAAGAGACAGGGGCTAAAATTTGATCTACAAAGAGAAGCATATAAAAGAAGCATATTGGCCAAATTTATAATGCCAATAACAGAGAGTATTAAAATCTCCCCTGAAGACAGCTTCCTCCAGGGCAAAACTCCATTTTTGGCCAAACCTCCTCTCTGAGCCTTCCCCCCCACACAGCAACAGAGCAATGATATGGGTTGCCCACTCTGGCTTCACACCATCCAACTTACTGGTGCATTTTCTATAATAGGCCACCCTACCAAGACAGGAAGTCAAAGCAGCTCTACCTAATACATAAAAACAAACACAGGGAGGCTGCCAAAATGAGGAAATAAAGAAATATGTTACAAACGAAAGAACAGGACAAAAGTTCAGAAAAAGAACTAAACAAAGTGGAGATAAGCAATCTATCACGTGCAGAGTTCAAAACACTGGTTATCAGGATGCTCTAGGAACTCACTAGGTACTTCAACAACATAAAAGACCCAGGCAGAAATGAATGTTGCATTAAGTAAAATAAAGAAAAGTCTACAGGGAACCAACAATGGAGGGGATGAAGCTGAGAATCAAATCAATGTTTTGGAACATAAGGAAGGAAAAAGCATTCAATCCAAATAGCAGGAAGAAAAAAGTATTCAAAAAAATGAGGACAGGCTTAGGAACCTCTGGGACATCGTTGAACATACCAACATCTGAATCATAGGGATGCCAGAAAGAGAAGAGGAAGAGGAAGAATTTAAAAACTTATCTGAAAAAATAATGAAAGAAAACTTCCCTAATTTGGTGAAGTAAATAGATAACAAGTCCAGGAAGCAAAGAGTTCCACACAAGATGAACCCAAAGAAGACCACACCAAGACACATCATAATTCAATTGCCAAAGGTTAAGTATCAAGAGGAAATTTAAAAGCAGCAGGAGAAAAGCAGAGAGTTACCTACAGGGCGGTTCCCATAACACTGTCAGCTGATTTCTCAAAAGAAACTTTGCAGGCTAGAAGAGACTAGCAAGAAGTATTCAAAGGGATAAAAAGCAAAGAACTACAACCTATATTACTCTATCCAGCAAAGCTGTCATTTAGAATGAATGGCAGATAAAGTGCTTCACAGACAAAGTAAAGCTGAAGGAGTTCATCATCACCAAGCCATTATTAAGTATGTGAAATGCTAAAGGGGATTATACAAGAAAAAGATCAAAATGGTGAATATTAAAATGGCAGTGAGTTCACAACTATCAATAATTGAATCCAAATAACAAACTAAGCAAACAAACAGAACAGGAACAGAATCATAGATATGAAGATAATTTGGAGGGTTATCAGTTGGAAGGGTGAAAGGGGAGAAGGGGTGGAAAGGTGCAGGGATTAAGAAGCACAAATTTGTAGGTACAAAATAGACAGAGAGATGTTAAGAATAGTATAGGAAACAGAGAAGCCAAAAAACTTACATGTATGACCCATGGACTTGAACTAAGAAGAGAGGATTGCTGGAGAGAATGGGGGTACTGGGGGGAGGGGGGACAAAGGAGAAAATTGGGACAACTATGACAGCATAATCAATAAAGTGTATTTTTAAATTTTAATTAAATAAAATCTCCCTTGAAGCATCCCTGTTAGTTCATTGATTTCATCACGAATACAAATTCAACCAAAGCCCTGGCTGGTGTGTCTCAGTGGATTGAGTGCCAGCCTGTGAACCAAAAGGTCACTGGTTTGATTCCCAGTCAGGACACATGCCTGGGTTGCTGGCCAGGTCCCCAGCTGGGGACATGCAAGAGGCAACCTATTGATGTATTTATCGCACACCAATGTTTCTCTCCCTCTCTTTGTCCCTCCTTTCTCTAAAAATAAATAAATAAAATATTTAAATTCAAACAATATGATGACTCAGATCCTTCACCAAGTCTTCAGGAAGGGCAATGTGCAGGGGAGAATACAGTGAGGGACACCAGATAACCAGTCTGAAAGGACAACTATGAAAAAACTAAGGAAGAGCTGGATGCTGTTTGGCAGTTTAATAAATTTTTGTTGATCGCCACCCCCCCCCCAAATAAGGAGCCATCACAGCTTTAATTTGGATGTTAAATATCTGAAGAATAAGATTTAGCCCAGTTGTTCTTCAAAATGAAAACCCAATACTAGGTTAAGGATGGTAGTTATAATGATAGTTGTACATTAGAATGCCTCAAAGTATACAGTATACAATTTTTCAGTACCATTAACCATGGAATATAACATTTCCTGAAACACAATCACAATTCTCTTTCAACAGTGTTGATATAGTTTTTATGGCCTAATTTTTGTCATAAAAATGGAGACCTTTTTTGGCTGGCTTGCTTTAAATTACAGTATTTAGTTGGAAACTAATTTTCGGGTATTATCAATTTGACATTTGAGTTTAAAGAACACTCAGAATCACAAACTGACACAATATAGAAAGACTACATTTTTATTTTTTATATTCAGCTAAAGACAAGTTTATTAATTTTAGAGAGAGGGGCGAAAAGGGGGAAAGAGAGAGAAACATCAATGGTCGCTTCCCATATGTGCCCTGACCAAGAATTGAACCTGCAACTTTTTGGTGTACAGGATGACACTCCAACTAACTGAGCCACCAGACCAGGACAGGAAGACTATATTTTTAAAATATATTCTTGCCAGTGTGCTACCTATGTTCCTCCCGGTGATTCACCTGAGGCACTAAACAAGACAACTATTTCATTTCCTCAGAACCAACCCACAATCCCCTTGATGCGGTGTCTTGGCCAGACTTTCAATTGAAGGCCCTGAACAACTTTCCTCAATAGCTTAGAACTGACACTTCTTTGTCAGAAGTCTCATTCTTCACCACCAACAGTCTTAAGTTCTTCACCAACACCTCAGTCTTAAGCAGTCCTTAGTTCTCAGGAGCCCAGCATTGAGAAACAAATGAAAAATCATACACATGCCCTACCAAGTAAGGTACATTGCTGTCCCATTGGCCAGCTCACTTATCAATGCACCATGTTTGTTAACATTCCTAAAGACATTTGTGCAGAGAACAAATTGATGGCACCCATGTTTATATCAGAAATTTCAGAAATGGCAAGAGATTTATTCATGGAATCTTAACACCCATTCAGACTGTCATAAAACACAAAGGACCAGATTCAATAAAAACTCTGTCCAACTTTCACAACACTGAAGTCTGTGTGAGCCTTCAAAACAAAATCAGTTTTTCCAGTTTTGTGAAGGGCTGTTCAGACTTCAGTAGCATGGAAGCCAGCTGGGGCATTTCCGTATTCATCCCCTAAATTAGTTTCAAACGTGGTTTTGAGGACCACATTTGATCAGAAGAATTTCATGCGTGCTCTCTCTCTCCCTCTCTCTCCCCCCCTCCCTCTCCTCCCTCTCTCTCTCTCTCTCTCTCTCTCTCTCTCTCTCTCTCTCTCTCTCTCTCTCTCTGTCTCTCCCCCAGCATATTTCAGAGTACATCACATGCAGAACAAACAACAGAACTGCGGCATATGTCTCATGCAGTTAAAAGCTTTAAAACTGGCCCATAAAACAGAATTCTTTGGTACACAGTAAAAAATATTGTTTGATTCCGTAATCCATACTGCCGTAAAGTTGGGTATAATCATTTTGAAAAGTTGCTGTGTCCATAGACAGCTGTTCTTCATACATACTGGGGACGTTTCCTTTACATTCCTAAGGACATAAGAGTTTGACATTAAGCCAACACCTCTAGAAATGGTGAAAGCTAAACACACCCCATACTGATGCTTTTACTCTCCCAACAAACTTTCTCCCACAACTAAAATGTTAAAACTTTTACCCCACAGCCCACATTCAGAGATTAGTCCAATAACTAATGTTCTGTCCAAGTAAAATACATTTTGTCATAGCTTGAAAATGTTACCTTTCACAGAAGTATAGTATTTCGGACCAGCAGGGAACATATGTCAACATTATCTATTATTACCCAATGTCAGGACCAAAAAGGGAAGGTGGGTGGTGGATGTTAATAACGACTTAAGCGATTTCTAAAAGAGGCATTTGAGAAGTACAAAGCCAGAAGTTTCAAATGTTTTGTCTTATTTTCGCTGTGTCAGCAACCTGCCCCCCCCCCCACAAGAACAAACCTAATGCTGCCTCCAACCCAACGCCTAGTTCTCTTTTCAATTTTAGCCAACGCTTTGCTAAGCTGGAAAGTTTGAAAAATACCCTAGAAAACTTCTCCACCAGAAATGAAAAACAAAAACATATGACCAGCAATGATGAAAGCAACTCCCACTCGCTAAGAAAAAGATTTTCAATCACAGAAGCACAGAGCTTTTGGATTTGAAAATTTATTTTCATTTTTCAAGCTACTTGTCTGGTGTTTAGATTTGGGGGTTTGGTTTCTTGTTTGACATTGGAGGAGCTGGGGGAAATGCTGGTGGGGAGTGTAATCGTATTTAAGCAATTTTGACAAAGGTAAGCAGAAAGCATTCTCCTCCTCTAACAAGGCTGCAGAGGGGACAATGCCCATCCCCAGTTAATACGGATTTCCCCTGCAGGAAGATCTGAAAGGCACTTTCCAACACAGTCCAGAGGAGGAAATGCCTCTCCCACTTTTCCTAAAGTTGGATCAAGGTGTGGCACAAAATATACTGTGAATCTGTGTCTCACCATAGCCTTTATCCTGGGCAGCCAAGACCATAATACGCAAATGTGCTTGAAGGTAACATGATTGGAAGCAATTAAATTCTTGTTGTTCTTTTGGGCCATGTGGTTCTACCCACTATTTCTCAAGGAAAAGAAATTTGAGTTCTTACCTCACCACATGAGTATCTTGGGGAATTATTCTGGGTCACAGGTAAAGGCCTGTGTCCTGGTCGAACACAGGTACAGGAAGTACTAGGGTAACACGTCCCCTGAGTCCTGGGAACTTGTATGCTATCCATCAGGAGCACAGTATTTTGGATTTCTGGGCCTGTTGGAAAGTGGGTTCTCACTCACTCATTTGTTTGGTTGCTGCCAAACTGAATCTCTCCCTTGGAAGAAATCATTTGAGAAAGATTGTAATACAAAAGCATCCAAATAAATTGTTCATGCTAGGAGACCCTTGGAACCAAGGAAACTCAACCCATGGCAGAGCACGTGTCATGAGACTGTGGAGGAAGGGGGCAATGCTTACTGCATTGACTTTTGGAGGAAGTTATCTTAATTTGTTCTTCCTCATCTCACTCAGTTTCTGAAGACAGAAGTCATAGACCTGTAGGTTCCTTCTAGATATATCACTAAAGCAAAAGGATATTTCAATGTGATTATTTAACTAGTTGGTGTTGCTACCCAAACAGTATTTTAATTGCTAAGTGGCAGAATTCCTTACTCACCCACAACTGAATGGTGGATTTCAATCAAATTATAGAGAATTGTCCACTCTTCATGCGATATGATTTTGCCCAATGCCCCAAACACTGGAGAGTGCTTTGAAGTAATTTCCAGTGTCATGGGAGAGATGGAGCCCCCTTAGTTCCCTCAGTTCATCAGTCCTCTCTGACCTGCTCCTCTGGGACCATGTTTAAAACATGGCTGGTGAGGTGAAGGGTTTCATTTGCACTTGGGGTAGAGGATGAAGTAAACCGGACACCTCTCATTTAGAACATGGATTCAGTGAATCTCCCCCTGAACTAAAAACCATAGATGATATTGTACAAAAATGATATTAATTTAGATATTAGAAAAATTGCTAAATGTTGAGATGGAAAAAATCCTTAAAAGTTCAACCTCCTGATTTTCAAAGATGAGAAGTGAAGTCAAGAGACTTGGAGCAATTTGCTATGTCACACAGCGCAGTAGGTGCCCTGATTCCACTCCATTATTTGCATGACATAATGGGAAACTAAGTGATAGTGTTGGAAGTTAGAATCCTGGTCCCCTGGGGATAGGGAGAGTGTGGTAGCAGATTAGAAAGGGTGTGAGGGGATCATCCCTGGTGCTGACCCCTGGGTAAGGATGCTGTTTACAGGGGCTTCTCCACCTACAATTTGGGCACTGTTCTACAAGGATATTTTCCTTCAATTAAAAAAAAAGAAGTAAAGGAAAGAAAGAGAAAAATAATTAAACACAGTAAGCTAAGGTGTGGCACAAATATTGCCCCTCTTTTATTACAAAATCTTTTATTACAAAATCATAAGTATGTAATTCTGCACCATAACAATATCACACTTAAGCACACCATATGACATTTTAGGTGAAATGTTCAAATTAAAACTATAAATTATTACACCCATGTCATTACCTTACCAACCACACTCAGGCAGATGTTACCTCTGCTGGACCCTGTGTGTGTGTGTGTGTGTGTGAGCGTGTGTGTCATTTCTTATAAAAATCTCTAGATACAAAATTTAAGATAAAATTAAACTCTACACACAAAGAGGATTGACTTAAGTTAGTTTATATTCCAACTCCAACACTGGGAAATAAGAATACCATAAAGGCAAATAGTAACAGGCTGAACAAAATAATAATAATATTAATAATTTTTATTTGAAATGTACTAATCAGGTGACCGAATGTTCTATTATTTTATGTTCCTTGAACTTCAAACAACCTATCCTCTAAGAAGAAAAGTTAATTCATATGATCATTTTATAGCCATCCAAACCAAAGTTCACAGAGATTTATTAACTTGCCAAAGGTGACACAGCCCATAGCTGGAACGGCAGGAAGGAAAAACTGGGTATTTTGAGCCCTGCATATCTAGGTGTTCTCTCCACTCCAGTGCACTGCCAGTAATAACAGTATCTTGCTTTTGTGAAGACATTGAGCATTTTCATTCATTTCACAAAACACACACAAAAGATCAGGCACTTTATAGATTACAAACATGGAATAGAAACCTATCTTCAAGAAATTTGTTTTTGTTTTTTGTAAGGAAGTGAAACAGCTTAGTTTTTAAGATATAAATTCAATCACCAAAAATTAATCTCATGGGCAAGTTTTTGTCCTCACTTGCATTTTGAGGTGGCCAGTGTCTAAGAAAAGCTGAGGAAGCATTTTAGGCTAAAATTGCCGAGAACTAAGTTCCTTTTTGAGGCTAGAAACATTTTTAGGGGTAAAAGTGGGGGAAGATTTGATATTTTAAATTTTTTCTCTGCTGCTGCATGACTCACAGATAGACTTTCTTTCTTCCTTGTGGAGAGGTTCATAGATACTAACAAAAACATTAGTATCAGTTTTTGTTGATTTCCAATTTGAAATAAAAAATATAAATGATGCATAATCTCTACCATGCTCCATGTAGTAGAATTTGCAAAGAAAATTTTAAAAGCTTGGAAATGTCAAGACTAAAAGATGAAATTATGTCTGGGTCTTCTTCCTACAGATGTCGTCTGAGCAGCAAACCTGAATGAGCTTTGGAAACATTGCCAGTTTTAATGTTGAGCACATTAATTTGTATGAGAGCCTCCTGGGTGAAGAGGTCAGATGTTCTGCTTCAGAGTTATCCTTGAACCTTTTCCTGGTTAATATCATCACAATTCTTGCTTGTTATATTGGCCTATGATTAATGGATGACATTTGCCTGAATTTGGATTGAGTGTTAATATACCATGTTAGACTACAACTGACAGGCTCCCTTTTTCAATTTATTTGAGGCTTCTTACAGAAGAACTGTAAAACATAGGATGGATCCAGATACAACCAGCCAAAAGCAGACAGCAAAAAGAATTGTGCCAAATTAATATAACTCAAATAATCATGCCATTGCAGAGTTTAGCCCTTTGTTTTTGACCCTTATATTACCAATTTGGAGCACCGCACAAGGCAGTATCTGTGGTTGCCACAAGAGGAATAGCTATGAGGGTTAAAAATACCAAAATAATAAGCCACAAACCTAGTTCACATGTGAATTAGCTTAATCTTTCTGAAGGAAAAGGTTCTAATATGAACCAAAAGCCTAAAATCCATACATATTTTTACTCCAGCAATTTCACATCTAGAGATATGTTTTAAGAGAATAATCAAGAGTATGGACAAATATGTGGCTACATGAAACATTTATGCTAAGCATATTTACAATCTTGAAAAGATTGGAAACAACCTAAATGTTTAACAATAGTTTAACAATAGGGACTTAACTAGATAAATGATGGTACAGCCAGAATAGTGCTGTGAAAGATATTTAACGATACTAAAATATATTTAATATGTGCTCTTTAATAAAAAGAGATTTTAAAAATTACATCAGGACTTACATTTTTTAAATGTGCATATAACATAGCATACATAGATGAAATGTTTGGAATTATGTGAACCAAAATATTAATGAGGGTTATTTATAATTGTGTAATTGTGGGTGGTTTCTAAAATTTTCATTTTGTACATCTGTACTTCCTAAATTTTACAAAATGAACATGAAATTTTACTTTGGTTAAGAGAAAAACAAAACATTTTTTAATAAAAACTGGTCACCACTATGTAACAGAAGTATTTGTCAACACAACAGATGCCAAAAAAAAAAAAAAAATGTTACAGGCACATTATTTATTTAGGTTCTTTTCCATTCCAAGTGAAATCCCTTTTTCAAAAAAATTAAAATAAAATATGATGGCTGTTTTTAATTACTCTGTTTTTCTGCATCTACCCTATAATGTTAAATATAAAATTATCTGAGGACAATATCGCAAGTACCTGTTTAAACATAGCAGTGCTGTTCAGTGGACTACAGCCTTGATATTTAATCTGCTGTTATAAGTTTACATAATCTTTCAGTGTCTCAATTTAATTATTAATATGAGGGGGACAGGCTATGAGTCATACTCAGATAGTTGAAGAATATTAGACCAATCAAACCAAAAGGGTGCTTTAATTTCATTTGGTCCTAGTTCCTTCATTAGAATAGGATTAAAAATAAATATAGAGAAAGAGATGGAGAAAGTGAGTCACCTAATTTACATCTAAAATAATGCAAACAAGTATGTCTTTAATAGGTGTTCAGTAGCTGAAGTGCTAAATCATAGCAACTTAGACGTAACTTCTTAATGGAAAATCTTAGCATTTTTAATCTTACTGCAGATTTTTTTACCTTGTCAACTCATAATTCATCTGGTTTTGATAAAGAAAAATGTTTTACTTGGAGACAAAGTTAAGCCACAGTACACCTCCAACTAAGTAAAGATGAACCTCCTCTGGAACAATGGTGCAAAGGAAAAAGCAAATTATATTTTATAACTCAGACAGAACAGTCATCCACCAAAAGAACATTACCTTCTTTTAATTATTAGAATAAATCATTCCGTGGAAAACTGTTTGGCACATAGTGAGGATAAGAGAATGATAAATATAATACAAAACAATAAAAGGAGATAGATTCTTTATTCAAGCAAACTCATCCTAGTTGCCAGTGAAACCCTTGAAGGACCACATCACAAGGTACCTCAGAGGCCTCAAAATGTCCATGGTACTTGAGGTTCAAGACCTGGGTAGAACTTAGTCTGATTAATACTGACCCAATTTAATCTTCATAACTAGCCTTTGGTAGTATTCCAACGAAAACAAAACATCTGAAACTCTTTCTCAAAAAAAAAAAATTAGTTGTTAGGAGAAAACATGTGGTAGGCATTTTATTCACTAAGCATGGCTTGAGTAAACCTGGAGCTGATGATTTGTGCTTGACCAGGTAGGGTACTAAGCATTGGGGGGTAAAGCAGTAGATTGGAACAGAGCATGGGATGCTGCTTGGGTTCAATTTTTAAGGAGCTTCCTTTTATCTAGAAACATTTGTGGCACTAAGAACCCAGGTAAATTTCTAGCAACTTTTCATGTCTTTGGTTTTGAGCCCCCAGCCGATACTTGGGAACTACACTTGCAACCAGAAGTCTGGTTGCTTTGTTCTTTTAGTTAAAAGAAAGAAAATAAGTAAACCTAGTAAGTTATTGCTGTCTCCCACCCCACTGAGCCAACTGCCCAGTGATCCTCATGGTCCCTGGATGAAGTCTCTTTCCTTAGGCAGGTCTGCCCAATCTTTGACCAGGTTTTCTGGCAGTGCTGAGACTACCATTTCCCACTTTTTCTGAAAGTTGTTTTGCTGCGGTGGCTGGATCACTATTGTGCACTGACTTTCTATGAAGTCCATCCTTCAGACTCACCTTCCAGTAGCACTTTTGGTTCTACAAAATGGTACATCACCCTGGGAAGTATCTCTTCATGCAACATATTTCCTGTACTAATAATTTAGCTCTCTCTAACTTTCTGTTTGGGTCTCCCTCAAAAACCATACATCCCCCTTTAATCTAAGCTATGTTGACCTTGACTAGAACTCTGTCCACTAACCCACCTCCCAGTAAGATTATTCAATACCTCCCCTCTACAGTTCTTCCAATGATATCTGAAAGGCTGTGGAACATTTGGGAGAAAATCTCAGTTCTCTGAGGCCACAGGCTAGTTTGGTGAAATTTGGCTCATTGGCCCGTTCTCCTAAAGGACTGGCATTCATGATGAAGTGAAAGAGAGCAGATACATGAGAAATAGGAAATCTCCAATAATAACCATGGTTTGCATAGAAAAATCGAGAGCATAACATTTGACACTAGACAGCACAGGTCTCACTCTGTTCACATACAGCAGCATTATGAGAAAAGGAAGAGAATAAATATAGAGCATATTTTTCAAGAATTTTGGCCATGAGAATAAATGATGAGCAAATAAGAATTATTCACAATGAGTAGAGCTGAGAAAGTTAGGTGTGGCATTTCCATTTATGTTAATTTTTTTCAGTTAGGGGAAATGAGACTATAATAACATGTATAGCTTCCATTTAGTGCATACTCTGTATTAGGGAGTTCTTTACCTACATTTTCCTATTTAATATGCACATTTTCCCTTCCTTATCCCCATTTTATGGTGAGGAAATCAAGGTTTAGAGAAATTAAATAACTTGTCCATTGCCAAACAGCTAGTAAATGAGATAACTTTGTTCAAACTGAGGTCTACAGTCTCTAAAGCCATGCATGCAAATGAAGGCAGTGAAGGGGGGGGGGAACGGTTCTATATTAAAAAGTGACATTACAAGTAAAATGGTACTGAATAATCATCAGACAGCTAAAGTTTGTAGGGGTCTTTAAAACTAAATGCCTATACTGGATGGGATGCTAAAACTTTGTTGAAGAATAGAATTTGGTACAACAGGTCTGTCTTGGATGTCAGCCAGTCACTTAGTTACTGATCTTATAATTAGTTTCATTCACTTTCCAAACAACCCCACAATTTAAGCCAGAAGCTATGCATACTGCATTCCGTAAGTCAACATAATACAGTCTCACACAGTAATAACAATAGTAACTGCAGTATGGTTCAACAATAAGTAATTTAGATTGATATTCAAGAGACCTAAGTTATAGCTGAAGATTTACTAACTAACTTTGTGAGTCTAAGAAATCCACTTAACTTCAATGTGACTCATATTTCCAGTCTGTGGAGGAGGAGATTAATTTATTCAACAAATATCTGTTGTGGGCCTACAATGTTGTAGGCACAATTATATGTGCTACAGAGTGTATTCTATACCCAAAGTCTCCATTCCTCTGGAACTTACATCCTAGTAATATGTAGCATAGCCAGAAAATCGCAAAGGAAGCTAATAATAATAAAAAAAATCTTACAAAGTAATATGTAGACAATAACACAGGGAAATGTGAGAGAATATGCAGCTAAGAGATGAATTTCAGGCTCTTGCCATATTAATAAGTAATGGTGGGTCTTGGAAAAGTATTGAATATATTCAAGATAGGAAAAAATAAGATTTACTGATAGATTAGATATAGAGTGGGAAAAGTAGTAAGAAATCAAGGATAAGTCCTTTTCAACACCTATATAGATGAGGTTGGCATTTACTGAGATAGAGAAAAATGATGAAGAGCAGGTCTGAGGGTTTGTAAATCACGAATTTTGTTGTTATTAGACATTGCCCTATGTGACCTCGGAGGTTATTCCCACTATAACATTCTGTGACTCTAAACTGTAATGAGATAAGTCTTTCTGAGAGATGAGAGATGATAAGTAAATTCTAATTTGATGAGGGGCTAATTGACATAGGATAGAAAAGGTAGCCAAAAAAAAAAATCTAAGACATCGAAACTGTATGTGAGCCCAGTTGGCAAAATCATGAACTCAGGTGTCTAATTCACTGAGTATTAAGATCAAGAATAGGACAAAGAAGAAAATTGTAGATCTAGAACCAAAATCATTAGAGACCTAGTACATTGCCCAGGAGATTTTTTATAGAGCTGACAAAAGTATAGTTGTGAGTACATGAAACAGAGTTTATTCTTGTATTATTATTTATTTATTATTGTATTATTTCCCATATGAACAACTGTAAACCCACTTTTGCCCCACCCCATATGATATGCAGAACATGGCATCTATATCTGGAAGACAGGAAGGCACAGCAAAGATGGCAGAGACCTCTCTCAGCCACTGGCTTGTGCAAGAGATGTCATTGCCTTCTTATTCTCATAGAATAAATGAGTTAGGAGACTGTAGGAATATGACTGGGTGGGTTTAGTGTGAAACCTGCCATTTTATTTTGTGAGGGCTGGACTTATCACCTCAGAAGTGTGAAAACAGGTGTGAAAAACATCCCCCCGTGCCACCCCTATTTCTCCTAATAAATGCATTCTTTTTAAAACCTTTCACTCGGACAGTGAGTGATTCTAAATACCCAATGGTCCTTATTCCCCATGCCTATTCAACTCCTTCAATGGAATCATCAAAAACTCCTGAGATAGGAATGCGGTGTCATGATAAGTTGAGGGAGATGTGGGGTTAATTGCTATGGAACTCACTAGCATTCCACTTTGCCACTAGTTACTATACTTGAAAATACTGGTTTGCAGTATCTGTTTCATGGGAGGATGCTCCTGCAATGTTGTTAGGCAGCACAAGGAATATTTTTGCCCCCTTAAAAGGACCGACATTGCTGGAGTCATGGCCACTGGCCCAGGACAGATGACAAACCGTACTGTTCCCATTCACAACCAGAACCAGACACACTCAAGGATCATGGGAGATGTTGCAAGTGAAAATATTCTGTAAGTTGTAGTGTATACACAAATATAAGCTGTGATTCTTATATTCTTACTCAGTCATGAAGAAATGGATGTTGGGTATTAGTGGGTGGAATTCCTACTGATTTTTCATTCCTTAAGGCTGGCATCACAATCACAGCTGGTTTTGAACAATCTGAGCGAACACTATTGCTGAGCAGAATGATGGCTTGATATGTGTAGAATTTTACCATAATAGTTTCACTTCAACACTAGATATTTGACATTCAATAGCACTGAAATAGGTAAAGGGCGGTTTTTCACGCCTTTTTATATTTGGTAAGTGATAGGTTCCACCCAATTAGAGTTCCAATTTATTTTAAATGATAGATTTTACAAAAAAAAAAAAAAAAACCTCACCTAAACCCTCATCTTATATATTTCTATCAAATTTAAGCCTCTTTTTTAAAGCACTGAGGACGATATAACCACTAAAATTGTGCCCTGGCATACTTATCTGAGCAAATACATTTATCTCATAAGTTTGTTTTATATCTTTTTTCCTTCTCAGAAATGCTGGCTCCACTATTTTTTTTCTCTCCTAATACCATCCATTTTCTGATTCCATTTTTTCTAACGTCATACATTATGACACAAAATATACTATGTAGTAATTTGACCCTTCCATCCTCAATCATGTTTAAAAATGCTTTTTTTCTCTACGTTATGTTGGCAAAGTTAGAAAATAAAAAAGATACATCTCAACATATTTATAAAGTAAAACAGATATTTACCATCTTTGGCTTTGTTTTAACTAATGTACTTAACATTTCCAAATGCATGTCCTCCTTTAGGTGTTGCCCATGTTACATGAATTTTTTTTAATGTGAGCTTTTAAATGATAAGGACCCAGTCTCCATCAAGCCGGAAGCACCGCAAATTCTGTCCCCCAGGAATTCACTGTGTTCCAATCACTGACTCCAGCATGTTGGGGAACATGCTTTAAATACAACAATTCACGTGGATTTCAAGTCTCAGATTATAAATATGACCAGATACCTTGCCATCAGGCCAATGCACAGCGTCCTGCCTCCGTGTCAGCATCATTAATTCAACAGCATAAAAATGTTAGCGCTAACTTCATTTTGACCTTGCTTATTAAACATTTCCTTTATTTAAACAAAAATTCTATTTGAGTTATTAATAAATTCTTCTCCTTTTACTATTATCAATTGTTTAAGAGACTGAGGTATTGGGAGGAAATAACTAATTACTACACACTCCACGCACAATCAACTTGTTGCCATCTTTTCCAAGTCATGATTTCTAGAAGTCGACTCTACACTCAGCTGCAGAAAACAAACCAAAAGAAGACAAGAGCCAGGCAGCAGTAATCAAGACATTCAGATCAACAAGGCTTCCTAAATTCACTGTTCTCCAGGTCAGAGTCAAGATAGAAATTCCACACAAAAGACACTCTAGTCATCAAATTCAAAACCCATTCAAAATACAAGGACAAAAATGAGATCAAAACACAAAGACACCACAGCTTTACTTTAAAAGTGCTATTTGAGCTATAAAGGATTTCCTGTTGTTCTTGTTTTAAATAATTTTATAGTATTCTTTTATTCTTGGGTTACTCTATATCCAAATAATCATGTATGTAAATGACTCACTATAACAGTGGATGCCACTGACAATGTAAACATTACTGTTTATCCAGAAGCATTATATGTTCATGCAAAAATGGCATTAAAAGCTTGTGGTCAGATCATAAAACCACAACTGTAATTGTTTATTTATATAGCTCACCATTACTCTGTAGTGTAAGTTTACATTTTTTTTAAATTTCTAAACATTGCCGAGTTAGTCTCAGAAGAGTGAAAAATGCATCTTTCGCCTAAATGATTAAAGACAAACAGCTTAGGCCTATGCATGCAGCAAGATGCTTTAATATGGAAATTATTTACTTTGCCCTGGCTTATAGTTTTCATTTTGATGCTGCCCTTGAAACTCTATGATAACAGAGCCATTCAGTGGAATTTCTGCATTTTTTTTCTTTAGTTCAGGGCAGCTGGTTTCTTTCCTCTCTAAGCAGAAAGCTGAAGTATATTTATCACTCTAGCAGTGACTCAAAACAAACAGGAAGTCTTCATCAGCCGGCTCCTGGGCATAGCTGATATTAGGTACTGGCAGAAAGGAAACAGAGACCTCATTCTGTGGGAGTCCGACAGAATGTACACGCAGATGCAGGCGATAACAAAGTTAGGGATGCTCCAAATGACCACCGTGTTCTCCCAAGATTAAGTGCTCTTGCAATGCTCGCCAGTTTTCAGTCTGCAAAAATTCCTCAGTTTTCCTTTCCATTTCAGTCTGAAAGAGTAGTTTGAACTGGATACCAGGAGCCTTAGAATCCTTGTGAACCTATGCGCCAAAGGAAACCTGGGAGGGAGCTATTCTGGGAGATTTGGCTTTGATCTGGTTGCTAGGAAAAAGCCCTGCTTTTGTCTGGAAGTATTCTGAATGGCTCCTTCAGTCAGAATGAGGCAGGCCTGCAGGTCACTGTCTGAATTAAGTGAAGAGGATTTTTTTTAATGCTAAAAATGAAGTTGTCGCTGTGTGCCATAATAAAGCTGGGGAGAGTGAACTAGGCTGCAATGGCCACAGCTCTTTGCCACAACTTAAACTCCAAGGTATGCTGGGAAAATCACAGAAGCATGCTTGCAGACCAAATATATGCAAATGTTCCTCAGTGGCACGTATGTTCCTAGAAACCTGTGTCTTCACCTCGTTTTTCAAAAAAAAACCTGTTTCAGATGCAAAGCCCACTTTGTTTTTATTAATACAAATGTGCACTGTCAAACCATTTTTTAACCTTATAAACAGAAGGGCAAACACTCACACCTAACTTTCTGTAGCTAAGCCAAACTCAGAATGGATTAGACTACAACCTGCTGATACTGGTTCAAAAATTATTAGGCAATGCACTTTGGGAGGTCCTTCCAATATTTTTTTATTTGTTGACTAATCTCCTTAATGATAATGCTTGTACCTTTGTATAAGGACTCTACAACCATTATCTAATCTTCACAGATCCTGGCGAGGTAGAAAGGGAGCAAGTCTTATCTCCGCTCTACAGATGAGGAAACAAAGATGCGAGGAGGTTGAGTAACAAGCTCACGTTGAGTGGCAGTGTGTTCTGTCCCATTGCAAAAATGATCATAGGCCACAGGTTTTCATTTTTCAGGAATGGGACTGGATTTTCACCTTGTTGCTCCTATGTTTGCAGGTCCCCTTAAAAACCAGAATTTCTATAGTGGCTACATTGACTGTCCATGTAACCTGTTGGAAAAATAGGCAGCGAACTGGTACAAGTAAGTATCAAACCCTTCATCTTGGTACCATGGGCATCTGGTGCGGATAAGTCCGAGCTACGGACTAAAAGCCTAAGTAGCTCAAAGCAGAAAGTTCCATTGCTTGACTTCTAAATAATAGTGAACTTATCTAGTTTTGTTCTCCTTCAAGTTAGCAACATACTTTATACTCCAAATCCTAAAATTTAAAATACAAATACAAAGATAAGAAGGAGCTAAGAGGCAAACTACATGAATGAAAATGTAACTGTACTCAGAAAAAAAATGAATGAGTGAAAAGTGTACAGAGGCTGGAACCTTCAGTAGCATAGCATTGTCGTGGGTCTGAAGTGGTTCTTTACTTATATTTGTACCTGTAGGTCTAGGCGGTAAAGATAAGGAAAGGTTCAAAATGAAAGGGATCCCTTTCTACATGATGTTGGATGTTCTCCCTCTCTCTCTCTCTCTCTCTGTTTCTCTCTCTCTGTCCCTCCCTCCCCCTTTCTCTCTTGCTCCCTATTTGTTTTTCTCTCTCTATCTCTCCTGATCTCAGCTTTATTGATATGATTGATAGACTCCTTTAAAGGAAACAGGGGCCCTTATTGCTCAGAAAAAGTTACACAAAGAATGTATGCAAGACTACTAAAGTGTTAACCTGATGTGACCTGTATTATTAACCAGGCTATGGGTGATTATCTCACAAAAACAGGCTGGGGAAACCTCTATGATATCTGAACACCTTCTAGAGGTTTCAGAAGCAGGATGGCAGCCCAGCATATCTTTTGGATTGCAGATTTTCCTGCAGAACACCAGGCAAAAAACTCAGGAAGCCCAAACCAGACATCTCAGCCAAAAGGCAAAACAGAAGTGTTTTCAGGGTAGCATATCCTTTCTCAGTCTACCTATTCACTTCAATTTCTTTGCAAACTACCTATAAAGCTGTAGGTCTATGAACTGTATATCTCTGAACACCACAATAATGTCCTTATTCTATCTCTGAGAGCCATGGAACCAGTCTAGGTTTTAGTATCAGATAGATGGATTCTGAACTCTCTCAATCCAGGACTACTAGTATGCTGGGCTCAACTCCGAATGTGGAGAGGGACCAGATTGTTTTCCTGGATCCATGAAACAGCAACAGGCTAGCAGTACCAACTAGCCAGACTGTACTGTGCTTCTTCAAGCCCTGCCCAAGGCCAACTCCAAAGACCCACTCCTGAGTGAGACCAAACCCTGGAGCATGCACCCCCTCACTTATTCACCGCCGCCTTGTACAAACCTCCCAGCACCCGGGAGACCTTGGCATTTATTTCTGTGTGTCACCATGGTTAGAACTAAGCAAAGGC
The DNA here is from genome assembly GCA_004027475.1 of Anoura caudifer. Classification (NCBI taxonomy): domain Eukaryota; kingdom Metazoa; phylum Chordata; class Mammalia; order Chiroptera; family Phyllostomidae; genus Anoura; species Anoura caudifer. The sequence goes on along the minus strand of PVKU01000136.1, from coordinate 276,818 downwards.
CGAAAATGAATTAGGTAAATATAGTTAGTTGGTTCAGGCACAAATTCAACAGGTGAATTTATTTCAAATTACTTTTTTGATCCTTCTCATTTAAGATTCTCTTTGGAGACATAGAAGAGAACTTTGTCATTCTTAAAGTAAAGAAAAGCAGTGTTTGATTTCCATATTTAGTGCATATTTAATCATACAAAAATAATAAAAATCCTTTTTGAAGTTATTATGCATTTATTACAGGATTATCGATTTCAATAATGAGAACTTTATGGTTAGTATTGGGTTGATATGAGACAATTTATTTCCTGGAGGTTTCTCTATCACTTAATTGAGTCACCTTATTCTTTCTGCCCCAATACACAACCGTTCCTGTTATTCTTTGAATTAATCTGGATAAAAGCCTTCTGCAAAAGCCATCTTCCTGGATCCACAGCCCCCTTTCTGAGCATTTGTTAACACATTATATTATACTAATGTGAATCTACCCACCAGAAATTAGACAATCTATCCTGGTTTTTATATTTTTCGAGGACTTACAAAGTGCTCATCACTAAAGCAGTGATTCCCAGCCCTGGTTTTGTGATAGCCTGGGGAAGCTCCAATTACCTCATAGATCCAGAAGAAACAAAATTCCAGAAATTTTCCCAAAGAAAATTAATTATAGTTTTATTTAATTTGAAATGTAAATATCTACCATTGGAGGTAGGAAGTGTGTCACTGTGGGACTTGGTGGGCTGGAGCCTTGTAACAATAGTCCATTGAAACTCCTCAAAGCTCAAAATCATTTTGTTTTCCCGGAAAAAAAAAAAAAGAAAGAAAGAAATGCTATTCTTATTCTTAGGAACTTAAATTCTAACACACACCTTATGACAGGCACAAAAAGGAACTAGGACAAAACCCATTCCAGGACATTTCCTCAAAAAGAATACAAATTAGGTGTGTCACACATTTTCATGAATAAAATAAACATGATAATATCTAATAATACCATTGCACTATTATATGTACCTAAATTACAGTTGTTCTAAGAAATGAGAAAATTTCTGGAATGGGACCAGGATTGCCTTTTAATTGTCCATTAGAAAAAGCAAAGAATAAAATTGCCTGCAATAGTTTTCTTTCGAGATCATTCATCTTACTTTTAAAATACCAAATCAAAAAACATATTGAGATGCATGGTGAGGCTGAGCAATAAAACCGAAGTGAACTGTCTCCTTTCCCCAGCTCAGGCTCAGCAGCTACAGCAAGCCCACAGTGCCAGCTTGAGACTGGCAAGGCAACTAGCATTGCACAAAACAAAATCTTCATTTTTCAGTTCCAATCTGATTCCATGGAGAACATCTCACTCTCTCTCCTCACCTTTTCTTTCTGTTTTTCTGAATTGAGGTCTTTTCTATTAAGGGTTGTTCTTCCATTATGTGAGATGCCCCCTAAGCCAGTGAAAAACAATGACAATTTTATTTTCACATGAAGATTTCTCTCCCAGGGCCATATTCCGTGAATGAATGGCTTGTAGGACACACTGCTAATAATAAACTCCACCAACTGTGCCAACACAAGTGTGAGAAAAGCACAGGGAAGCTCAGGCTGGCCAAAGGATGTCTCCCATACCTGCCGCGGCTGACTCCTTCCAAGAAAGCTGTTGAGTCAGCTTGCTTATTTACTTGCTTCCTTGCCAGGAAGGTATTCCTTTTAAAATGTAAAAATAGATAGCTGCTATACCTCTTCCTTGTCTTGAAATCACTATTTCTCTTAGAAAATAAAGTCATAAACTCTGTCTGTTAAGATACTAGAGTACTGTGCTGGACAAAACATACCCACAGTTGTTGAAGGTTCAGTCCTATACTGGCTGGGAAAGGAACTGGAAACAAGAAGGTCATTTCCCATTTAAATGTGAATGTCACCACGAAATACTGGCTAAAATCAAACATATCAAGACTGATTGCACATGTCATAAACTCATCTCATCTGACCTCCCCAACACTTGTACCAGGGTGTCACTGTCACTGAATTGTCTAGATTCCAAAGAGCATTCTGGCTGAGTTCTCACCCACTCTGTGGATTAACTAACACCATTTTTTTTTCTTTTAAATCTCAGGCTTGTTTCCCCCCTGTAACACAAAAGCTTTTTAGTTCACCTACTTGCCATCAATAAGCTGGTATACAAATAAGAAAGCAACTTGGTTATTGAAATAGAGGATAGACAAAAATTATGTACATGATTTATTCCACAACCTACTTCATTTATTGGATAAAACATAAGCTTCTGCCCATTTCTCAAGCTATCCTCACTCCCATTCTTTATATTTATTCTTCACCAATTTAACAAATATTTATTGAGCACCTACTACTTTCAAAGCATTTTGTTGGGCATTGAGTTTGCAGCACTGGATACTATAAAGCAAATCCTTTGCTCTAGAGCCAAAACCCTCCTGGGAAGAAACAGATGTAGACAGATATTGTTTTAGATAATTTTAGGAAATTATAAGAACTCTGAAGAAAATATACTTGGATAGAGAGATAAAGACTAACTTGAGTACAATACTCTCAATATATAGCGTGTGACTTGTTCCTTAGCAAATCATGGATGTAACATCTCAGTTCTCTTGTCCAGGGCAAGGCTAGGATATTTGAGCTGATTATCTGCTGGAAGATAGACAACCTCCATCCCCCCAAAAAGTAAAAATGCCCTATAATGAGAATGAGCTGTTGAGTCTTAGGAACAGAAAAAATGTAGGAAGACTGAAACATAATGAAAAGCAAAATAAAGAAAGGCTGAAAGTTTGAGGGACTCAGACACTGGAATTTTCTCTGAAAGCAATGGGCAGCTATTGGAGGATATCAAATAAGGAAGAAACCTGATCTGATTATGGCCTTCAAACATCAGAGTGAGTGTCAGCTTCCTGTGGAATCTAATAGAAGATCGAAGCAAGACAGATTCAGGATGTATTTGTGAGTGAGTAGAAGAAAGAGGATCAAAATAACTGTCATTTTTTTTCCTTTTACTTGAACAGTAAAGTGGATGGTAAGCTATTAACTGAGGTGGAGATGATCAAGGGCAATACTACTCTCCCTCCTCTAGGTGTGAGAGATGGAAATTCATTTACTCAACTTTGTCCCTCAGCAGTTCTTGAATTGCATGACCAACGGACTTTTATTAGCTTTCCTTAATTTTCTTGTGTTCTAGTCTCCTATTAAAATCACAGTATTCCAGTATTCTAGGTTGCTGACATGCCCTTTCTACTCCATCCCTATCAACTTAAACTATACTTTAAAATCCAGTTCCTCTAAGAAGGTTTTGCTGATTGAAACTCTCCTCCTAAAGATTTACCCCTTATTAACATCCATCCTCTCCATTTTTGTTATGATTTCTTTACTCTACTTTATACTGAGTTTCTTCTGGATTCAGACCAAGTTCCCTGGCCTTCCTCTACCTTCGGCTCCCAACTGCATCCTTTACGTATTCCCGATGCTCTGCCAGGCTCTGTGTTACCCAGGCCTGAGCTCTGCCCCCTCCACAGTAGTTCTCTAACTGCCATTTCCTCCACATAGCTCTACCTGCTGTGGTACTGCTAGTCTTATAAGACCTGGCTCAAGGATCTCTTTTCAAGAGACCCCTACCCAATCAGAGGTGATTTCTCTCTCCCCATCCCCTAGGAGGCAGTGGAGTATAATGGTTGACATCTCTAGCTCTGGGGTCAAACTCTCAGTTCACAGGCCCACCTCTGCCATGGGGTAGCTACATGCCTCTGGGTAACTTTTAATATGTATAGTTCTCTACTACTTGAGCTGGAAGGTTGGGGCGGGTGGTGGGGCAGTGAAGAAAAGAGTGCCTGTAATTCATAAAATTGTTGTGAGGACTGAGTCAACATGCTTAAAATATATCATACAGCATTTGACACATAATAAGGCCTCTCCAATACTAGATAATTCTGTCATTTTCCTTTCAGCGTTCCTTGGCTGTCTTGTAGACAGAGTCATGTACTTTGTATTGTGGTTGTCTGTAACCCACCAGATTAAAAGCTCTCTGAGGATATAATGGTGCCTTCTCCATCTTTCTATTCAGTTGATATTTTATGACTATTCATTGATGAATGAATGCTGAACATAAAATAATTTTAAGGATTTTCATTTCTTTTGCTCCAATAGATTGATTCTTCTTAATCGGGCTATTGGATTGATAAATGATATATTTTCATATCTTATTTAAAATTTCATATTGCCCAGTATGCATATATACTACGTGTGTATATGTATATATACTGTGCCTAGTATGCATATATACTGTGTGTATATGCATTATACACGCACTATGTATACTGCATATATAGTATACAGTCTATATTTTTAAGTTTTTTTTACCTTTCTGAAGTAAGAAACTCTTGAAAAATCAATGTATGTAATATGTATATCTTACTAAATTCACCAGTGATTCTGCTTTTAAAAAGGAAAACTACTTCTTCATTTTTCCTTCACATAAAGAGTTACCACAACAGGGCATCGCTCCAACTCACAAAACTCTTCAGGCCTCTGAAGACCTGGAGTTAGACAGAAGGTTCTTGTTAGTGACACGTGCTCTCTCATCAACATCAATTAATATCTATTGGACAAAGTGTGAGTGTAGCACACTATGATGTGTGTTGGTATACACTTTCTAAATGTGAAGACACTGTCTCTGCTTTCTTACATGTTAAGAAAGACTATAGTCATGATCATAAGTAATAAAAACATACATGTCTTTATAGGTTCATGAATAGTGTTGTATCTCATCTCATAAAAGAAAGAAAATTTTTAATGAGCAAGTAGATTGTAACTTCTCTTGAGACATGACAGGGACAATGTCTGGTGGAGAAATAAAGGGAAAGAGGTGAATTTGAAATAAAATCAAGGGTTGATTTTAGTTTACCTTTTTTTAACTAAGTATAACATGCCAAAATAAGGATAAAAATTGAATTAAAAGATAAACTTTGAGTCTCTGCATCTTTTTCCAGAAAGTATCACTTAAGCTAGGAAGGATTTCCTGTAGTTCCCAGTAAACAAAATTTTATTATATTCTCTGTCCCTAGATTATCCCATATCCAAATAATTATAAATCTAAATTACACAACCCCACCTAAAGAATATTATGTTTTCCCGAGTGATAAGCTAGTATCAAAACTCCAGAATAATTATGTCTTAATATAAGCCTTTGTAGTCTTCCCTTGTTCATTTGCTTTTTCACATTTCAGTCCTTTGTTTCTTTCCTCCTTTCTTTTCTTCCTTCCTCTGACTTTTCCAGCATTTGTGAATAATTTGTTTGATGTTCTAGCTGACAGTGTGCACCGTCGGCCACTATTCAGCAGCTACATTCTGCCCCACAGACTGAGCTATTTAACTGCACAAGTTCTTGTCTCCAACACATGCTCTTCTTTTCTTGGTTGAAGTATAACACAAACTTTTTTCATCAACGTCTAAAAAAAATAACAAAGACTCCATTCTTACACGTAAACTCAAGAATTTGGGATAATTTTTCATGTAGCATCCATTTAAACTTCCAATATTTCCATGTCACATTCTAACTGCCTATGGCATAGCCTGGATTCTAATAAAAACTTGTCCACTTCTGTGTGTCTGCCTGACAAGCTACTGAAAACACATTCAAACTGAAACAAGTGGGTAATAAAACCACCAAGATAACCATTTTCTGCCTCATTTCTTAATTTCTATATACTTCTTTGTGTCTTCCGTGACCTCACATCTCACAGAGACCCTATGGATTACACATTCGTTTGAATTGAACACATTTTTGGCTTATGTTTTCTGCCTCACAGTATTTCTCTTCTTGGCTGCTAATAGCTATTTTTCCATTACTTTTTAAGCTAACTGACAAAACTCATAATCTCAAATACCAAACCATCAGCTCCATATGAAAGCAAAGTACCTCTCCTAATTTTGCATCCTGTATTTACTCCTCAAAATAGTAGTCAGGACATAGCCACTCTTACCTCTCCTGTTTTACTTTGTGTTTTTTTAATCTCCTTCCTCAACAAAACAACATATGTTAAAATCAAAGAGATTCATTTTAACTCATCAAAATTGGTCTTTGCCACTATGTTTGTTCACCTTTTTGCCTGCTAAAACATGGAACTTGGAGTTTCATGAGTGAGACGTCTCTGGAAGGAAAGAGATTATTTGATATATTGTAATAACAGATCTTTTATGGTACATGCTTCAAAATTGACTCAGACTTTGGAAAATGAAGAGCAATTACTTTTTGAAGGGGGAATTTAAGTAAGAAGTAAAAAAAGTTTAACTACTTTATTTTGAAGTAGTAAGCTCCTATAGGGGTGAGTTTTGGTTGGTTTTATTTACTCCTGGATCCACTTGCCTGGAATAGTGCCTGCAACATAGTAGGGGCTAGTTCAATAAATATATTTTAAATAGATTAGCTATTGAACAAAAAATTGTTGCAAATTGTTTACTCTCTCTCAAAAGCAGGTTCCTTCATGCATAAAATAACATCAACTGTGTAATTTGCCCCCACTTCCTCCTTTTGCAGAAAGGCAACAAAGGAACTGTAACTTTTTACCTAGGGATCAAAGGTGTCAACCTATTGGCTCATGCTACTTTAAAGTCTAGGATAAGTCCTTAGTTATTTTTAGATAATTTCTTTTGTTTCAAATTTGAAAAGAAGTGTTAACAAAGATTACAAAATAAATCACTGATTCAGAGCAGGAAAATACGTATTAAAAAGTTCAAAATATATAATGTAGAGGCTGTGAGCTAAGCTTCCCAGAATACAAATCAGATCTAGCTTTAGATGCTAGACTGCTATATTGGGCCAACTTGGGGCCCATCAGCATAAAAGGAATGAGAATAACTTGGAGAACTGAGAGTGAGGAAAGAAAAAAACAATTTAAAAATTATAGGGTGAGCCATGTGTTCTCAATACCTAAAACAGTAAGTCAAGAGGTAGAAAAATACAACCAAGTTGTAACAATGGCGAACTGTAGATGGTGAAGTTATGGGTAAATTTATTCCCAAGCATAAATTTTCTGTATCTCCAAATATTCTACAAGTATATAAGACTAGTGCACTCAGAAAAAAAAACACACACTTTTTAAAATGAGGAATGTCAATGATAAAAATCATGTGATACATAACAAAAACTTAAAGGATTAAGATTATGCAAAGAAGAGAAGGTTCATTGGTGACTTAACCATCTTCAGTGTTTAAAACAACCATTAACCTAAATGTATTGCAACCCACATAGGATGGGCTCATTTCATATGTGCACACACACACGTGTACACATACAAACACACACTTTCACAACCTATTCACATATACACATATACATACTTAAAGGGAGTAAGGCTCTTAGAGAAAGGTCATACAAACCATGTGGGGGAAAAAGCACCTAGATAATTAGGGTATTGTTCAAGCAGCAGCTCTCATAGAGCAATGGGATGTGAAGAACATGAACAAGGGAAAAGGATGTGCCTTTCCTAAGGGACATTAAAGAATCTCAGGAAAAGGTGTGTTTATTTAAAGGAGAAGTGTTTAAAATAAAGGTTAAAATAGAATGCCCATTGTACCACGATCAAGGTATACCCATGGAAGTGTCCAACACGTAAATACCTTCTACAGAAGAAAATTGTTTGAGAATCCCTAGCCTCCCATCTTCAAGGGGAAGGACTCTAAGGAGCACAAGATAATACAGGCACAAGCAGTTATTCTCATGGGCTGGGGTGGGTGATCTGGAATTAAAGTCTTGTCAGGAAAAAAAAAGGAATACATCCAAAATTAAGCTTGTTTATTCCACAAAGCTGACTAAAACTTTTTTGCTACCTATATATGTTGACCCAGAAGTATTTGGGGGAATATGGGGGAATATAAACCAAAGCCTAGTGACCTCCCTGACCCATTCCGTGGTCAAGGAGTAATATTAATCTTAATAAATTTCCATTCAACAGCCATTTGTATCCAGTTTTTCTCTTTCCACTTGCCACAGGGATAGTAAATAAGAAATCAACATTATCCACATAATGAAAGCTGGCATCTCTCAAGTATCCTAATTGCATCATAAAGAAGAAATTCAAGAAAACATGCTTTTACTCAGAGGAATTGCTTTACTAAATGAAATATCAGGAATGTTAACAGGTGCCATCATTAATCAGGGGAGATACTTGGAGAAATATGGGCTTTTCCAGGCTCTTAAAATTGCATTATGTAGGTAGCTGTCTCCCTTTGACCTCATGACAATGACATTTGACCACATATTCTAGGATTAGAGTAGTTGGGTCAATTCAAACTGCGATGCTGTGTGTAGACCTAAAGTCCAAGCAGATAAGTTCAAGCAGATAATAAACACAGCTAAGCCTAAACCTTTCATTCAGGATAGGAGTCCCTTCCAAGCTTTCCAATTTCCTCAAACGGTGCTACAACTGACAAACACAACCAAAGAAAGCATTCCACAAACAGTTCAATGGGAGTCATTCTTCAATAGTAAGGATTTTATTCAGCATCTACTACATGTCAGTGATTGTAATGAACACTTACACCCACTATTTCTCTGAGGTCCTGAGGCTGTCCAGCTCTGGTTCCTCTCTCTGAAGTTAAACTTAGGGAAATTTAAAGGCTCCTGTAAGTCCCCCACCAGTAGTACCAGAGACATATCTGGAGGTCCAGGAATAAGTCTAGTGCCAATTGTTCAAAGAAGATGCAGCCCACAGAGGACAATTGGATGAAGAGGACTAGAAAAGTGATTTATTATGGAAGGCTTGGTGCCACTTCCTTTCATCAGAGCAAATTCTGATGGAGTTCCAAACCTGAATCACTCTTCTCAGGGTCATTGACTTACCATGCTTGGCTTTTATACACTTCTCTCTCTCTCTCTCTCTCTCTCTCTCTCTCTCTCTCTCTCTCTCTCTCTCTCTCTCTCAGCTTTGCTCTAGGAGGACAGAAAGGGTGCACAGAATCAGTAAGAGGCAACAGAGATCAAAGGACAGCATCACCCTGCTTGCTCCAAGGTGTTAGCCCTAAGACTATACTGTTACTCTCACTTCCGCCCACAACCCTTTTATTTTCTATTGAGTATTGAACCTTGACCAGAAAGCTTTCCCCATTCCCATTGCCCTTCTCTCCACTCCATCTGTCTTTCCCTATCCCGACCCCTCTAACTACATGTGCATTCACACACACGCACGCACGCACATTTATACTCACATACACCCTTACAACACTCATGCACATCCCTTTCACTTCAAAGTACATCGAGTACTCAAATAGAGAAAACTGGCAGACCTCACTGAGGCCATACTCATGTACCCTAAGTCAGAATCCAACTTAGTTTGGAGGTGGTTTCAATTTTATTAGTTTCACAGTCACTAATCAATACCACAGGAGAATCAATTTCAAATACCTTTTCTATAAATGGGGCTTTGACAGCCCAAGTTTAGGCCAGATACTAAAACTAGATGGAATTCCTTCTACATCACTTTTGTGATCACAGCCAGTTCACAAAAGATTCTTAAAGTAACTCTTGCTGCCAGTTTCTCCTTGTTCTCCACACCGCTGAAACCTGCACCATGTGGCTGCACATCAAACAAGATGCACATATTTTGGCGGAAGCAGCAATGCACTCTCTGGATGGAAGGCCCCATAAGTACGGGGAGCCCCTCTTTAAAAGTCAGCATTGCCTCCTCTATGTGTCCTTCCTGTCCCCTAATGCCACATCACGCTGCGTGCTGCTCTCTTGCAATCGTCTGGGTAGCAGGCTCCTCTGGTCTGTGCTGAAGAGATGTGAGGGCACAGCCTCCAAGGTGGGAGTTACAAGTTTACATGCAGCAACAGGGCAGCCATATCCTTCTGCTTTCCCCTGAAAATCAAGCATCACCTTATCGTTTCCTCACCAAGATTAACTCCTGCTTCCTGAAGAGTATTTCTGAGGTAGAAAGCAGAGGTGGTGAAAAAGGGGGCAGCTGAAAAGTCCAATCTGTCAAGCTCCATTTTAGAAGAAAGGAAAAACTGAAAAGTGAACGTATTTAACATGAGCCATTTCCTGCACTCAGGAGGGAAGAAAGCGCGCTAGTCACAGTGTGCAGAAGGGGATCCGCACTGGTGTTATCTCTGACCTGCAGCTTAGCCCCAGTGTCTCAGCTGCCAAAAAGCTCCCATTCAACGTTGTGCTGAGTTCATCAATGCTCCACGTGTCAGGATCCTAACAGGAAAAAGCAAGACAGACAGTCTCTCCATTCAACCGCCTGGGGACCCCATGACAACTAAAATCCCCTCGCAGACCGTCCATATCAACCTTCGGCAGGTCAGAGCACGCAACCCCTTCAGAACCACAGGCACAGGCCCACACCCTTTCCCCTTGTCAACATTGTCACTTTAAACAGAACATCAAGCCTTATCACGAAACCTGAAGTAAGTATGACAATTAAGATGGATTGCAAAGCCTGCTTGTGCTTCACAATTAACAATCACTTGGCAGCGGGTTCCACGCAACTGTTGGGGGGTATGGCAAGAACTTTATCCCTGCTTAGTGCTGCATTAGCATATTTAGTAGGCTGCAAGACATAATTCCTAAGATATGAACATATTTTTGTCTTTTTAAAAAATCTGCTATTAAACCATAACATGGAGAAACTCTGCACCAGGCAGTCCACGTGCAAGCACCAAGATGGAGTTGGGAAAAAGAGCAAGCAAAAGAAATGTTCTCTGCACGCTGATAACGACCTGAACCCGTCACAGCTTCCAGTCACGGGTCTGCTAGAACACCATGGCTCCTTCCTGTCTGTGACAGAACTTAGCAGGGGGCAGGGGGGCTGCTGTTGCCCCTCAGCTGCTGGCATCAGGTGATCACTCTGTAACAGCATAGCTACATGCTTTAAACCCAAATATGAAAAAAAATAAAATCAGACCCTGAGATGACCCTAGCGGTTACTTAGCAAACTATGCCTTTTTCACAGAAAGCACTTCTTGATTCTCAACCTCTGAGTAATAAAAGATGCTGATAAAAATCACAAAGGCACTTTATTCAACAAATGTGAGGTCCCTTCCTCAAGCTTTCCATTATTTACCCTTACTTGCAGAGTCCCGTATGTCACACTGATGGAGAAGGATCAGGGAGCCCTGAGACTGGACCAGACCTTACCAGAAGCCCAACCCAATCACCGTCCCAAGCTTCTCCTGTGTGTTTATTGAGTAGGTTCAACCCTAGAGTCCGAGAATGCCCCAGTGGGGGCTGACAAGGGAAAGAAACATAGCCAGATCTTTCTGAGATAGCCAGGACTTTGTCTTTCTTGACATCTGGGTTGCAAGACGGCAGGATATCCTGCCAAATATATTACAGCTGTGAGACCTACCTTGTGACTTAAGACACTGCCGAAGCTGAAAAACACAGAAAGCTTAGTGTATTGTCTGGGAAAGCAACCTCACCCACTTTTTACCTCTTTTCTAAAAGAAAACACACACACAGGCATGCATGCATGCCTGCCACCAGTTTAGCTGAGCAGCCCTCCAGTTGCATAAAAGGAAGCATATGAAAGTAACAAATGCAATTTAGCCTAAAAAGTCTCTCTTTACCAACCCAGAGAAGTGGCAGATTAAAGCACCTGGCAGTCCTGGCACGCCGAAAGAAAATCGAAGCTGTGACAAAACAAAACAGGTGTACAGGTATAAAACTTCTGCTTTCCAGCAATGCCCCTCTCTTCACTGGAATGCTTTGACAGGTGCAGAAGTTCAAGTTACAGTGAGGAAGTGGCAAATAAATACACAGCATTAGAGTCTGACGTGCTTGCTGAGCACCGGGGATGTTAATAACTGGCAAGGTACACTAATCTCTGATTGCAACATTTGGTTTACCTTAATCTGGAGGGACAGCTGTATTAAAGAGGGAATTATACTAATCAGTTCAAGGCCCTTGCATATAAAACTTCCCATTAGGCTTAAAGTACACCAGCTTATGCTCATTCTCTAGGAGCCTTACATCTGGTTCTGAATAAGGCTGCCTCTCATTTGCAAGGTACAAACTGAAAACAAGGGGGAGTCGGGCTGGCAGTTGCTGGAGGATGGGTGATAGAAGACCATGCTACTAATTCTTTGAAATTTTTAACAGCACAAAACTAGCTTGTAGGCATCTTAATACTAAAAGGGGAAAAAAAAAAGAACATGTATTATCAACCCTAGGCCATTTTTTCCTGTTACCGGAGGTGACCAACATAAAATAAAATTGATGATGTCAGTCAAAAACAGCTAAGCACAAAGCTTGGCTTTGTTATCTTAAGTCAGAAGGTATGATAGGCCATGCCATATGGCTCTAATCCGCCTCTATCTCCCATCACCTAACAGGAAACCTTCATGTAGCATGACCTTATTTGGCTGGTTCCAGGTTAGGGCTGCCCAAAGGGGATTTTTCTGTTTCTGCTATATCCAAAGGTTTATGTTGATTTTTTTTCTGAGCCCTGCAAACTATAAATCCAACTGATTACTCTGCACTCTTTTGCTTGACTGAGCCTTTACAATCAGACATCCCCGTTAACAATAAGCTCCTAATGAATCAAACATCTATGGCATTAGTTTCACCTAGCTGCCTCTTTCCCATGCACTGTGCCGCTTTGTCAGACCTGGTTTGATGAGAAAAGCTAGTGACACTTGCTTCACCTATTGATAAACAATTCAGTAATGAGGGGCATAACAAAAATTACCTAAAACAACCTGATGAAAAATGACAGGCAAGGCTTACCCCATCGCTCGATAGCAAAGGGAACTCTGGTTTTGTGTAGGGAAAATAATGGAGTGAAGCAAAATTTCCTTCTTTACCAAGGAGTCCACTTCTGATTGTGTTTAAGAAGAGATTAAATTTTTCAGTGATGTTTGGTTTTAGATTATGTGACTCTCAATAACATTAGGAACTCACAGAATTTGGGATGGTTGCTTTTCAACTTGCTGAGATTAACTCCCTGCTTTTTCTACTTAAACTTGCTGAGTAACCAAACTAATATCAAGATTTTCGCTTTATTTCTTACATGTGACTTTAGTCATTGAGAAACTCAATAGTGCAAGCACTAATAATTAGGGAAATACAGTTAAGGTACAAAGAGAGAAATTAAAAAATACAAGAAAAAAAATTTTTTAGCAAAGTAGAAAAAAACTTCATGGACAAAATCAGCTCCCTGAGAGGAACAACTTAACCTTACTATGGGCATTGAAGTTCCTTTCAGCGGAGTCACCCGAAGGCCCTTTGCAACTTCGAAACAGGCTTATGCCCAGGGGAGGCAAGGCTCTGGTGAAGGCTTGATTCAAAGGCAGAAACGTGTGGGTTTTGCAATTGTGTGGCAGCATGTTGGGAGGGTTTCCATCAGTGCACAGATGCACTCGAAAATCAAATATGGACATGGGGAATGTTTTTTGGAGATGGAAAATGAGTGCTGATGACATGTTTATACTTCACAGATGGATCCAGTACAGAACCATTTTTTGTAAAGAAACAATATCCACCATTTGCTAAAAAAAAAATTTTTTGAGTAGCTACAAAATGGTGGCACAAAAAGTGAATATTCCCATCATGCATACTCCACCTGTTCCTTGGTCTTACAACTGTCTTCCATCCTGATGGTAACCATCGACTGTTGTAGTCTTATTTTTTCTCAAATGTTATCCAAAAGAATATGAAAAAAGAAACACAATACACAAAAGCAGTTGGAAGAGCAAAATGATTTTAAATTAATTTGGTACATATGAAAAATTGGAAATGACAAATGTTATTAAGTAACAAATGCTGAATTTAATTCTGAAAACGTGTATTTTCTTATTGGCACATTTTCTCCTTAAATTTGATACAAAATCAATTTTGAATGTTTTCTATGTAGAGTCCAGAATGTCTCCTTTATTCCTTCTTTTGGCCCAATGTAAGTCCATTAGGTATCTGAATCTCTAGAAATTACAAACACTAATAATGGTGTTAATGTTATATGATGCCTTATTGTTGATACATTATAATGATAAATAGTTTATAATTATAAATATCAATTATGACAACTTGGAAAGGCACAATGTGTATAGGGTATGTGTTTATAAGATAATTTAAAGCATTTAACTGCCAAATAACATTATTGATAACATTGTAAACTTTGCTCAGTAGAAAATATCAGAATACATCAAATCAATTTATTGTCAACATCAGTAATATTAACTTGCTATTTCATGTGTGAAATATTGATAAAAGTGACCCACTTCAAAGATGTAGCAATTGTATAACAATAAAGAAGCTATGATTGGGAAATATAAAAGTTAATAGTTTAATAATTTAAAATAAATTCCAGACACATTTCATACCTGATAAGTATTTTTTCTGTTTCAAATAATATATGACATACTAAAATTCATTTTTCTTAGTTTTGGTCAGTCAACTTAACTTTTTCTGATCTGTATTCTTAACCTACTAGTCAATCATATTTTTATTCTGAGAACTAGTCTGAGTTTAAGCATCAGAAATAGAGTATGAATCCCCAAAATGGTCAAACAGCCTGAGACTGGATAACAAAATCTTGAGACTGTACATAAATTGACATGTTCTTTTGGCCTTGTAGTTTCTGGCAGTCTACCAGACACCAATCTGCGGTTCTACATGGTATGATCCTAACACCTTGTTATCATCCTGGAACTAACAAAAGCCTGTGCATACTTCTCTAAAAAAAGCAAGTGTTCATCTTAATGCTGGATTTTTGACACATATGAATAAGGCTGAAATTTATTTTATAAATTCTTAATTGTTTTATGCCTACCCATCAAAAAACAGAAGTTTTAGTCAAAGGCTTAATGTATTCTTAGAGTTCTGCAGAAAATGTTACTACTCTACCTAAGTTAAACTTATTAAAAGTTGAAACAGCCAAGAAAAAATGAAAGCATATCCTTCCAATTAAAACACTTACATAGCTATGTTTTTAATCATCATTCAACAAATACATAGAATGTAGAGCTAGGGGAAAAATAGTGATCATTTGTTTCAATTCCTTTATTTAAAATATTAGAGAAATGAAGTCTGAGAGGTAACAGGGCTATTCAAGTTCACATAACTAAAGGGTGTGGGAAAATCATGTTTTCTGAGGCCTGCTTTATTCTACCATAGCATTGTTTGCAAATTGTGTAATATTTAGTTATAATGGACTAATTTGATGTTATTAGTCACCTATTCTCTAAGTACTATATCATGTATCAAATTACATAATGATAGAGTGTTAGAGATTAGCACACTTAGAGAATAAGTGAATAATAAAATAAAAAATTAATAATATAGATTCTACCAGTACCTAAATTCTTGGCTGGACATAAAGTTAGAACCTCTTTACAATCACTAGACAGTTTGTCAAAGAGTCAGTTATATAATAATATTGTACAATCAGGTCCCTGGTGACAAGCAGTGGTTATAGAAGGGTGCTGTTAACCAAAGAACAACTCAGGTTATAGGGTCCCTGTACGTTGTTCTGGCCTCTGCCTAACTCTCTAGCAGAGAGATCAAGGACAAAACACTCACCCACTAATCCTGACCATGCCACTTCTCATTCATAGAAGAAAGAACTGGAGACCTTTTCTACATCAAAGTCAATATTGATTTGCAAACTAGTAAAAAGGTCAGTTCTTCAAAGCTTGAATTTATGATGGTCCACTATTATCTTCTCACTATGCTTCTAAATGGGGAGAATGGCCAATATTCCCAAGTCATTCTTACTTAACAGAATTGAAGCGATTTTCCTGGGCTCCAAGTTTAAAGGTAAGAAATCACATCTATCTCATGAGAATGTTGGGATGCATCCCAAAGGGCTCGTGGGTATCTGAGTTATAGCTGGTGGGATCCATGGCTTGTCACCTCTCTCCCTAACCTCTAGTAGTTATAGGTGATATACATGTAAAAAGAAAGTATTTCTCTCTCCTAGGACATGGGTTCATCAGACTGTCTTCTGGGGCCCCAAGAATCAAAGAGTTCTGATTCAAATGGTGTTTGGTATTAGTGCTGAGAAGGAAATGCTTCCATCGGTAAAAGATAAAAACCACAAATGTTTGCCTATTGATGATACTGAACACTTGATCATTCACATACACTTCTTTATAATTTAGGATAGTTATCTAGCATCTCTACATCGGTTGAGTGCTATTACCCAAAGAATGATTTAAATATAGACAGACTGAAGCCTGATTGACTTCAGGCATTTTGGGAGAAGATGCCTTGGTCTTTCCTAAAATCTGTCTAAGAAATATTCTGGGTAGAGTCTGTTCTCACTGTCAGGGTTAGTTATGTAAGCATGTATGTGTCTACTATTCCTAATTGGATCAGTTGCATAGTTTATGTTCGTTAATATATATTAACTGCAGTGATTCATGTATCCTAATTCTAATTTGGATTTAGGTGTAGCAACTGGCTTATAACTAAATATATAACAATTATATTATTTTCTGTTATTTACATTTTAAGGTATCCATTGAAATTCATCCAATCAAAATAATCTAATCTGTAGGTAATGAGAAGTTTAGTTCTCATGTACAAAAAAAACTTTAAAAAAGTTTCTTTTAGACATTGATACACATGTTGAGGTTCCTCCCATTTTTATTGGTTCTGAAAGTATTCCCATTTAACACATTGAATGGCAGAACATTAGATTCCCTTTCATAGTTTTATGAGCCAATAGGCAGAACCTACTTCCACTTATAACTGAGCTCTCATCACTGACCAGGAAAAGACTGAGTTATATCTAATGTTGTTATTTGTCATTGGTGTGGCTAATCCTGCCAGTGATGGTGGTACTAGGACTGTGGGTAGTTCCTACTTTCACTCCCAAGGGGCTAGCAGTTACTATAATTGCCAGAAGAAACCACCAATAAGCAGCAAAGCACCAAAAAAATTGCATATGTTCATCCTTTCTATTGTTCAAAACTAACAACCTCATGAAGGTTTTAGAAACTGTCACATAGTTGAACTCTTAACTGCATGGCAATTTGCAAGTTGGGGGTTCAGTAAAAAAATGGCTTTACTGTAAAGGCAAGTTCAGGTGAGGTGAGTGTGCATGAAGTACTTGGTAAGCCACACAATTCGGTTTTGGTGGTAGGAACAGTGGCAGATCTCTCTTCTGACAACAGGAAAAGGAAACCTTGATGGAAGCAGAGTATCCAGTCATAGAATGAGGAGAGAACTGTGGTGCTAGGAGCAAAGGAGCATCAGGAGTATCCTAGCTGGGGTGTCCCTGAAAGGAGGGCCTGAAACAAGAAATTTGATGCATGTTGGTTATCCCTAGAAATAGGTGGCAGAGAATGGAAACAACGAGGCAGGCAGGATTGGGGCCAACCTGCATAATGTACCATAAGAGTACATAAGACCCCTGTTGTTGAAGATGGGACCTCTGAGCATCATGCCGAGTGCATCTCAGAAATGTCTGTCCAAAAGATATGTAGCTGGAACATTTGTCCACAGGCTCCTGTCTCCTATCAGGCTGCCCCCAAGGATGTTAATTCCCCCACGTTTCTACAACAAGCTTCAGGAAGCATGTTGAGCAAGCTTCTACGACTCTGGAAAAGGCTCTGAAGCAGAAATTAGAACACTCAAAAAAAATGTTCCAGAGGCCTGGGCTTCCCAAGAACTGTCCACTCCTTGAAGCTGTGGATGAAATTGGAAGGGGGCTTAAAGGACGGGAAATAGGGTTTTCAAATTGTTGTGCTACAGAGTCCTTACTGACAGCATCTGACAAATGCTGAGGAAAAGATTAAGGACAGTGAGAAATTGTCGTGGACTGAATGTTTGTGTCACTCAAAAACTCATATGTTGAAGTCTCCACACCAAGTGTGATGGTATTAGGAGGCGGACCTTTGGGAGGTGATTAGGTCATGAGTGTGGAGCCCTTATGAATGAGATTAGTGCCCTTATAAGGAGCAAAATGGACCAGAGTACTCTGCTCTCCACTGTGTGAGAACACAGGAAGAAGATGCCATCTGCAAACCTGGAAAGGGGCCCTCACCAGAATCTGACCATACTGGCACTCTGATCTCAGACTTCCGGCCTCCAGAATGACGAGAAATGTCTGTTGTTTATAAACTGCACAGTTTATAGTACTTTGTTCCAGCAGCCTGAACTGACACTGTCTCCAAAGAGAAATCTGATTTTCTGTAAGTTTTAGCTTAGCTTCTTTCATGGCAACTAGATTATTGTAAAGAGAGTAAAATAATAAAATAAAATGAAATGAAATAAAATGAAATAAAATAAAATAAAATAAATAAAATAAAAGCAAAGACATAGAATCTTTCCTTTCCCAGAAGACCCTACCAAAATCAGAATTACAAGGGTTTCGAACATAGCTAACTATGTAGTCACAACACCGCCCTGAAAGGAAAGATGTGGCTTCAAAAGCTAATATATTCTCATCACTTCACTCACTTCTCTTTCTCTGTAACCTCCAAACACTTCTGTTGGAGCCTGGTCGATGTAGGTAAGCTAGACCCCCTCAGCCACCTTCTCGGAAGTCTCCATTGCATTAGTCAGGCAGGAATTATTATACTCGAAATGACAAGTCACAGCTTGCCCCAGGAACATTATGGGTAAAGTTAAACTCAGCAGTAATGAGTTAAAAGCCTTTGGTTTCTATTTGAAAGCAGCATGCTGGCTGGCCTACCTAATGTGACAGTGAAAGTAAACTGATCTATAAATGATAATTTATAATTTATAAATAACTAACCCATCCATTCAATGTGTGATTGAAATATCAGAGTTATCACCTAGGGTTCCCAGATAAAATGCAAGCACTGAATGGAACATACTTATACTAAAAAAAAAGTATTCACTATTTATCAGGAACTCAAATTTAACTAGAAATTCTTGATTTTTACTTGCTAAATCTGGCAACTTTTGTGCTGCCACCAAACAGGTATACAAAGAAAGCGGCTTATTAAAACAAGACAGTAAACATTCTGGTATGTTGTGCTAAAGGCTCTAGAACTTTTCAGTAGCAGCAACATTTCAATAAATTAATGTGTGAATTAACTAAGAATTTACATATTGTTTTCTTAGGCATATTTCTAAAAAACTTTTCAAAGCATTTCAATAATTTATTTTGTCACAATATGGCAATTTATACATTGTAAAAACACTGTGATGGTAAACAGAAAAACTCATTTCAAATTATTTCAAGTGAGCTTGCAAAAGCCCCCCATGTACTTATTAACAGTCAAATACACATACTTTGAAAGGTTTTAATATGATTCACCTACATAATCTCCAATAAATAAAATGTAAATCAACCTCTAAGTCCAAGAACAGTTCTGCAGAATTCTTTGATGAAGAGAAACATTGAAAAACCACAGGCAGAGTCACTTCACTTTAGTTGCAAGAGTCTTGTTCCAGCTCACCTTCCAAAACAACTTCATTCAAGTAGAAATCTTCTGACAGTTCCCGCTTAGAATGCCAAATAATCCCTGCCTTTTCATTCATTCACTCATTACCTTTCTAAAAAGAGAATGTGCAGTTACCAGAATTTTATACCATTAGTGCTCCAAGAGTGTTTTAAATGCAAACCTGTAAGAGGAAAGTAAAAACAAATCAAAGTTAATTGTGACTGGCTGGAACAAAATGCTTAAATCAATAGGAGGATGGCTCATCTGCCCATCATTTACGCGCATTACCTGGGAGACCAATACCTCCTGCTGGGCCTGATTTTTGATACAGATATGCCTTTACTGCATTCTCCAGACACAGGGTGAGGGAGCCCAGACTGCCTTCTCTGACTCCCCCTCTCATTATCCTCTTTGCACCTAATACCTATTCACTTATCCTTATTTTTTTTTTCTGTGTTGTATGTTCTTCTTTGCAGGGGTGGGTGGTCATGAACACAAGGGACACTAGGGAGTTATAAAACTATTAAGAAGCACAGGGCCTTCCTGCAAAGCAGGCAGAAAGAAGCATTGTATGGGTCTTTGAGTTACTGCCTTTTCTCCACCAGGATCCTCACTAACTACTATGATTTTCAAAAACCCCCAAAAGTAGAATGCATCTCCTTCCACAAGTCATCCCTTGAAAAAAAATTGTTGTTGTTAAGGTATTAGACAGAAATTAAGAAAAAGAAAGCCCTCTAATTTGGAAGTATTGAGTGTGTCCAGGTGAAAGACATGGGCAAACAGCAACGGGCTGTTGGAGCCTCTGGTTTGTGAAAACTATTGCACGCTCCTACTCTCTAGTCACTAATGACTGATGTGTTAGGATGAAGACAAACTCATTTCCAACCCTCTGCTGCCTCTCTACAAATGCCCGTCACCATGGCCAGCATCCCCAAAATGGAATGTGAAATGTACCTGCCATTGAAAGTTCACGTGCATCTCTAAATCAAGCACACACACCAAATTTGAATATGTCTGGACAAGATGATTGTATGGATATGTCACCTTATTTTTTTTTTTACAATTATCCAAATGAAAATCTTGCAACTATATGTTGTTGTTATTCATGATTTCCATGGTGGAGAGCAGGCTCTAAAACTTTTGGAATAACTAATTTTTCTTATTATATTCACAATTAAATGGATGGTGTGTAACCGCTATCACCATATATTTACTGGCAATTATCCTCCTTTAGCTCTGTAGCTATTTTTTGACTTGTGTGTGTAGATTATCTAAGAGAAAAGTAAAGAGGTGACCACATGTGTACAGCATATCATGCACTAAACCTACATTATATTTATAGTCAACTCACTCAAATAAGCTAAGTATGTGAAAGTTAGAAATATAGTTCCCAGTTTAAAATGGGAGTATAAATAAACATGGAAAAAAGCCTAGAAGCACACTGATACAGTAGGGGCAACAGCATAGCGCAAAGGGTGACTAGAGGAAAACAGTGATGCTGCACGAAAGGGAAGAGGATGAGACGCATCCCCTAGCCAGCCTCAGCGCTGTCAACTGGCTGTGGGTGTGTGTTCCACCTACCACTTCCTCGAAGCATCCTTTCATTATTTTTTTAGGAAAGGACATTCATGGCCAATAACAATGTTACAATGGTAGTAAGTGTAGGATTTAAGATACATTTTTTTAAACCACCTTTAACAAACATTAAAAAGCCACCAAGGGGTTGGGCGAGCGGGGTGGCGGGGAGGTAGATACCTAGCTCAAGGTTTTATTTAGTGCTGGTTCCACTTTTTCACTCACTGCCTGCAAATCAGCATTTTTAGTGGACAAAGGGCTCAGCAGCGGCCTTATGATTGCTTCTTTTCAAATGGTAATGGCTATCCTAACTCCTCTGCCAGGTTTTTCTTACCAGAGCACAAATTGCAGTTTACAAGGCTCTGAGGGGGAAAAAAAAAACCTTAGCTGAATATCTTTTTTTTTTATTCGACAAACTGACATGTAAATTACCCTTTAAGTGCTCCACTCTAGGGCTCTGATCATCTCCTAATTGTCACAGTCAATTGTAGCCAACAGTCTCTTCAATCCCAAGCGCTTTGACAACAAGCACAAGGATCAAAGCGGAATCAGCTCCCTTCAATATCCTTCTGTTTAGGATGCTACAAAACGCCTGAAAAAGAAAGGTGTAAGGGCACTGCTGTAGAGGAAACTGAGAGTAGCAAGTACTACAATAGTCATTTTCTCCATCTCTAAAATTATGCTGTATAAGCTGCCGTGATCTCTAAACACATGTACAGAGCAAACATACAAACCTCCCTGGCAATTAATATGCTCTTAAGATTATACTAATATGTGAGCTTAACAAACAATACTGTCCCCTCGGCTCAGGAAAACTATGACACAGTTATGGGATAGCAATCATTTCATAGCAGCTTAGCATCAAAAACTATTATCAAACATATTCTGTATTAGAACATAAATTCCACAGCCTAGTTTTTATCACTTACTTCTGTGTCAGGATTCACTGCTCTCCCAAACCAAATAGCCTATTGAAACTTCTTGAGTTTCTTTTAATTAACCCAGAAATGTCCAACTGAAAATATGCCCCCAAATAAATAAGAAATGTAACAGGAAAACTAATTTCAGAAGACTGCTGTTTCCCTTACTAGAGGTAACTCCGTCTTATTGCTTTACTGGGAACAAACTAATTAAAAGTCATTACATGATCTACAAACATGATTCCCAAATAAGATGTGCTTACTAGGATCATTACTTAACACAATATGACAATTCTTTCTAACTGAGGTAGTTATCATACATCACTAACTTCTTCAAGAGGTTATTTATGCTGTTCTCAATAGATAAAAATTCATTCTATTACACATAACAATATAAATACTTTAATCTGGAGGAAAGAGAAACTTTAGTAATAAATCTGTATAAAATAGCCACTTCAAAAATAACCCAGAGGTTGTCAGAAAAAAAATGACACATGGAAAGAAATCAAAGGTGCCTGTGACACTCCCGCTACAGCTCGTCCCTCCCCTTGTCCCCAGGTATCACACACAGGCAGCGTGTAAGGTTGCACAGTGATTGACAGCCTTCTTGTGCTGACGGAAAGAACTGAAAAAAAGAGGCACACACACCCCAGGTTCCTTTCTCAGCTAGTTCACTCAAATTCCCCTCTCGGGGTTTCCCATCCTCCCCTCAATTTCACCTTGAATTCTCAGGTTTGATTGAAGAGCTTCACAGAAGGGTCTATTACAGATTGAGGAATGATCCATTTCACATCTGAAGCTCCAAAGAGCTACTTGTGAGGAGCCTTTGAGTGCATTTATCTCACATGTGAAGCTTTCTGCAAAATCAATATGGGTATTTTTCAGTTTGACAAGTCAACATGAAATATCACATAATGATAGAAAAACAGAGTTGTACATTTGAGCATACCCAATACAGTTATCTGTGACAAAGCTTATAGTTATTACTCATGGATATCCTTGAGTATGCCTAATCTAAATGTGCCCTGATAGCTGGGCTGAAGTGCATGGAAAGAGAAACTGACTGTCACCATATTTCTGGCTCCTCTGTCCTAATTAACCAGGTTTTGTGGTGCAGGGAGAGAATGGATGGGAATCACAGCCTTTGTTTCCAATATGAGAGTGATATGAGAAGTGGGAAGAAAATAACCAGAGGTGAAAAAAGAGGAAGGAAGCAGACTGAAGGAGAATTCTAAAGAACTTCAAATTTAACTAATGGGCAGTAAGTGAACAAAATGGTCACCCAGAGAATAGCAGCCATGTCTCAAATCGCCACATCCAACACAGCAAGCACTAGCAAAATAATGGACACATTTGCTTCAGTGTCTTATGATCTTTGATTGAATTGCATGTCTATTTTACCATCTGCAACAGCTTGAGGAAGATAATTTAACTTCTCTAAATCTCTGGAGGGGTTTTTTTTTTTAATCTTGAAATTGGGATTAATCCAATTTACCTTACAAGGTTTTCTGAAGATTAAACAAGATGATGCATACAGCACCTGGTACGTGGAAAACATTCAATTATTGGTAAATATTGATGAAATTATTAGTTTCCTTAAACCTAACCACAAGGTCCCTAGGGTTCTAATCCAGTGCCATTTCTACTGTTCCCTGGATCCTTTCCACATTCTTTAATGTCCCCAAGTTTTAGATGACAGTTTTTCTCAAAGAGTGTGCCCACCACATTAACTCTGTTGTAGGTCCTGGTAAAGGAGTGTCTTAGAAACACTCTCCCTCCAAACTGGAAGGTCGTCCCCATCAACCAAGAGAGGGAGAGAGAATCAGATGGGGTTTTGAGAAAGGAAAGGAACCCAGGTCTAGAGACCAAATCAGCTAATCAATGCAAGCAACAAATGAGGTAAGAGCTGTAGCACATGGTTTTTATTCATGTGCCAATATTTTATAATTGAAACTGTGATTATCACTATATACTCCCCCATAGAAAGGACCTTAAAAAAATAACTCTCAGGAGTATATTGGCAGTTCAGATTCAGTTTAATAGGTCACTATAAGAGCTTATTCTTTTCCATTATATTTTCCTTTAGTCCATCACTACCTAAGTAATATTAATACCATCTGTATTTTATTATTTGTGTTTGGATCAACTAATTTGGGGATTGCTTAAAACATATTTTTTAATTTTAGGTTAACTCTCCCCACCACTAAGAACAAGCCCAGAGTAGGTGGAACATGTGAATTTAGAGATATGAAAATTTATATTAATATCAAAATAAAAAGGCATCATTATAAAATGCAATTGAAGTTTAAAAACTCTTACCCTATATTTCAAAATCAAGTAACTAAATATAAATGTCTTTGTATTTAATTAATTCAACCAATATGTATCAAGAACTTACATGCAATATTGTTCATTTTTAGCTACCCTACTGTTCTCCATTATTAAAATTAAGTATAGTTTTCAATCCAAAACCAAATTAAAATATTTCATTAAATGCTGATATAGAATTACAAGAATGAATTGAAACAATTTCCTACTTAAAAAGGGTATTTCCTTGAAATTTTAAATTTATTTGTCTTGGACTCAAAATACATTTTTAGCAAGGAAACAAGTTTATAAATGATAATTAAGTTCTCAGATTGACACATAAAAACCTGTTTAATGTAAAATATGCCTGAAACACACTAGAACCAAGCCTTAAGTGACTCTAGGTAGTAAGGTCTACAAATTTAACCCTGTAGAGGTTTAAAAGTTTCATCAAATTTTGAGTTTCTGAATATTGAGACATCAGGCAAGAGGTCTGATAGAAAGATGGACCACTCACACATTCATACGATCACTGCTATCATCATCTCCACCAAGTCAGCACCATCATCATCGTTATTGCATCATATTTCATCCATCACATAATGCACAGTAGCCATGAAGATGATGGTAGCCAATAAGATGGCATCTCATCATGCTCCCTTTTTAAATAAGTGATGGAGAACTGCACCAAAGTGTCAGGCCCTCGCTGTCTCTGGCACATAAACCTCTTCCATTGTGTTCATTTCCCAACCAGGACTCTCTGCACTATTTTAATGCTCTCAAGTTAAGAAAGTGAAGGCTGTGAGGTATCATTATTCACATTTCAACATCACCTTCTCCTGGATTTTGCCTTGTACTGTGGCCACACCAGACTCTGTAAGCACAGCTTTGAGCAGTCCAGAAAAGAGGATAGTTAAGGACCTGTTAATACATCCCTTTGGTGTGCTGGTCCTAATCAAATCACAATGTTGGGGTGAATATTTTCCTTTCTAATATCTCAATGGAAAATAATTTCATAATTTCCCTCGGTTATTTACATATTTCAAAAGTTATCTTCCTTCATTATCAGGGTTCTCTGCCTTATTCCATTTCTGGTTTTGATTTTGATTGTAAACCTTCCTACTAAAAATATTCCTAGACCAAAACAGCTGATTTGGTCTCTAGACCTGGATTCTTTTCCTACTCAAAACAAAGGCAGGAGAGATACCTGCCTTTCAAGGACTACAGGTGTGCCATTAAGTCCTATAGTTCAACTAAAAATAAAAATAAAAATAAATAAATAAACCTTCACAATGAACAATCATTCCTGCCAATTGTTCACACTTTCAAGTAAGTACATAGTGCCCTACAGTTTGCAATTCACCTAAATGACCTCTGGCCTCATCAAACTATAATCACAAAACATATACAAACCCCCCTTCAAAACTGAATTGGGGGAGGAGGGAATGCAAAGTTACTGTTTAATGGGTACAGAGTTTCGATTTTGCAAGATGAAAAATTTCTGGAGCTCTGTTGCACAACAATGTGAATATTCTTAACACTTCAGAACTGCACACTTACAATGGGTAAAACGGTGAATTCTATGTTATTTTTTACCACAATTCAAAAATTTTTAAATACAGAAGTAATGTAGTGAAACTGCTTGAAAAAAAATAGTGCATTAATTCAATAATAAATGAATAATTGTGGAACATCCAAGAAACTGAATTAAGAATACCCTAATTTCTAAGTGTTAAGCAGCCAGAATCTGAGATTTCAATCCTAATTTCTTTTCTATGAAAATACTTCCTGCAAAATCATCTATAAAGTGTTCAAATCAAAATAAACTAACATTTGACTTAAAAGAGATTACACATGAAAATGCTGGTCAAAACTAAATAAATCAATGAAACTCAGATTATAAAATTTCACTTCTCTTCTGAAAGATTCAAACAGTGAAACACAAGAAAACCACCACTCCCAGGTGCTCTGTTCTGAGTCTGTACCTACCACACATTGTCACCCTTTAGAATCTCAAAATTGCACTTAATTTTCAGTGGACCAAGCAAAAGTTGAGGCTCACTGAGACAAATATACTAGAACCCAAACCAGATTAGTTTCCAGTGGTTTCTCTGTTTTTGTAACAGTAGTTCCACAGTATCTCAACACTCACTTTCTTCAGGGTTGATATTTTTAAACATTTCATACCTTTTTTTTAAAGTTTCATCATAAAATAAAGATTTTTTTCAGGATTCAGGGTCATAATGCTCTGTTCAAACAAGTTGAGCAAGTTTACATTTATCCCAGACGAAGTTAGAAGAGAGAAGTAGACAAAATAGGACTTGAAATAATGAGGAAAGTTTATGGAAACCACTTAACCTAAAATCCCACCTCATATACACAGAATGAAATCAATCAAAAGCAAAAGTAGATGGCTACCTTTTTACAGTAAGATCCATGAGATAAAAATAACAGGCTAGAAACTAATGAAAATGGTGTGCTGATTTAAAAAACTTATTAGAATTTTCCCTCAAAATGTACTCTATTTCAATTATTCGGTCATCTAATTTTTTTTTAACATTTAATCTTACATTCCTATAGTTTATTAGATTAGGGGTAGCAAATCCTTACAGTCCAGTGTGAATTTGAGGCTTGTAATAATATTAATAGTTTTAATAGTAATACTTACCTATGACTAACATATCCTGGCATTTACATTATCTCCTTAGAACAAACATATGAGGTGAGTATCAATATCCCTCTGAGACATAAGGAAACTGAGGCTTTGAGAGACTAAATAACTGGGCCAAAACCACACACTAAAAAATGCTGTGCTCTTGACCACAAAGCTCCCCTGCATCTTGATGAGCTGTTATGAGTGCAGCTTCATTTCAGTGTAGATTATTCTTCTACATCATCTATTACCAACTCTTCCTTTATTTGTCTTTTGATAAATGAGTTCCCTCTTGCTTTGGGGTCTCCTATTGCCCAGCAGGTCCTGAATAGAAACCAAATATTCTACACAGACACTTGTTCTGATTGATTCCATGACTGAACCCAATGTGGCCATGGGCTAACATGGCCACCAAGCAGCAGCAACAGGTCTCTTTGTTCCACTGCTACCTCTCCAAGTATTCAGCGGGTGATCAGGTTACAGACCACTCGCTACAGAGAGCAACATCCACAATGACATGTATTTGGAAATCTACTTGAGTTCAGGACTATAATCACTAGCAGTTCAGGGTATTCCAGAAGACACTACTCCCTTGCAAATACCATAATCAACACCAGTGCAGAACATCAAGACCAGCACAATGAGCCTTTTCATTTCCCTGCTTCAAGTCTGGATTCCTTTCCCGGAGACCCTCGACGTCCAGGTGAATATATTCATGAGCAGAGTGAGAGCACTCTCCCATCTTCCTCAGGGCCAGCCTTAGAATCCAAGAATAGTAAAGCTAGACTCCTGAGGACTCTACAGCCATGCCATAAAATTGCATATGAGAAAAAATGTGGTCTTAAGAAGTAAAATGATTTTTTCAAGGTCATAAGCTAATGAGTAAAAAACTCCAAGTTCAGTGCATTTTTTACTTATGATAATGTTTTCAATCTTTTGAAAAGACCTACTATGTGTCAAAGACCTATATGTCAAAGAAGATACTATATTTTACAAACAATATTTCATATAATCCTCACAACCTTCCCCAAAACATAAATGTCATTACTCTTCTTATGAATGAAAGTTAAGTAATTTAACTAAATTCACATTTCTAGAAAGTAGCAACTGCAGGGATCTGTTATTAATACCTTTTAATACAATGGTCACGTTTTTACAAAGGAAATGAATCTAAAAGAGACTATGACACTAAACACTGGTGGATTGATGTTGAGATTAGAGTAGGAAAAGGCATAAAATTAAGGCCTGGGAGATTAAAAAAACTGAAGCAAAGGTTTTCCATGAATACTCTAGTCTTTATTTTTATTTTCTATACTCTGTTTTTTTCCCAAAGGTTTTATGTTGGTTTATTTTTAAAAAAAACTGATACAATAAGATGATCTAAATTTAAAACAGGTGAATAAGCCTGAAGGGAAAATATAATAAAATTAAGAGAGACAAAATTCTTGCAAGAAAGTTTTATATATTTACCAGAGATAATCTGTAAATTCCAATCTGAGCTACAGATAGGTTACATGAAGATGGGAACATTACCCATTACATAAATTTCAGTGTTCTCAAAACAAAGAACAATCCATTTGTTCAGGAGAGATACAATTATTTCTGGTTATGAGATCTTAGAACAATTTGTCTCTGTGGGCCTCCTTGAGAAGGCAACGTATGGAACAAGCAGTGGTAACCTCAACAATACGCGCCCAGCACACAGAACAATGCATTGCATGGCGCTGTGTGTTCCACTACCTTTGTTAGTGCAAGGCACCAGTATGACACTAAGCACAGTTCAGTCATGGCAATTCTTTGGAAGCAGCATGCCAGTTGTCTCAGGGAAAGGAAAGAAGGAAGGAGAGCATTGTGCAGAATGGGAGGGATGCTGAACCAATGGCAAGTCCTGCATAAACTCAACACTGTTGCTGACTCCTTTAACACCTACAGCACCTGACCTGTCTTCCACCTGGGAGACATTTAGCCCTCTTCCACTAACTCCATCTGATCTGTACAGAAGAACAGATCAAAACTGGTGGCCTCTGCACCAGACCCTCATCTAAGTTGTCCAGAGGAGAATGAGTGAAGTGGGCAAGAGAGACATGTTGATAGTGGTGTGCTCATTGTGTCATTGATCAGATAGAGGCCCACTGTTTGGGAGATTTGCAGAGAGCCCAGTTGCCATTGGCAAGCCTCAGTTAGGAGACATTACTCCCATGGATTTATTCACTCATTCATTGAGTTAACAAATACTTATTAGTAATTATTACATCTTCTATCCCCAGGGAAGCCCAGGTGACAAGACACACAGAGCCCTTTCTTAATGAAGCTTGTGGGTTAGCTTCTATCTGAAGATGCTCTTAACCAGGACAATTCAAGGAAAGGGCAAGGAGCTGGAGAACTAATAATTAAAACTCTATGTTCTGCCTCTTTTCATAAAAGGCTGTGGGAAAGTTCATCTGGGAATCTGTAGAGCAGCCCTTCTTTGGGGATTAACTAAAAACTGTGATTTTGTAATTCATTTCATTATTCTAGGCCTGCAGTTGTCTTATCTATCAAGAAGGAAATGCTTTATAATGTTGCCTGAAAGAAAATAGGAGTAAGTTGTGAAAGCTAAAATAGAAAACATGTGCACATTGATAAAATGAACTTGAAAGCAATTATCACAAAAGTACACCTGAGTGTCTGTCGCAATTAGAAACTTGTGTTAAGAATACAAGACAATGAAGTAAAAAACCAGAGCAATTTATTCTATCTAAAGACTAGATAGCTAGTTTAATTAAAAACACCCCATTGTTTATGCATTGAAGGACTTACTGAATTACAAATACAGCTCTTCTAGCATGTTAAAAACACAATTAGGAGTAGCCTGAAATGGGAGCACCTGTGCACTCTTCTCTGTTGATGTGCAAACAGTGTGGTCATGTAAGAAATAAAACATACTTTAAAATCACCAGTTCACATTATTGAGCAAAGTTGAGAGCATGCTAAGAAATCACTCTATTCCAGAGATATCTGCACATTCACTTACAGCTCTTCTAACTGAAACTAGAGTTGTCATCTCCCTTCCCCACTCACGAGTTACACCAAAGGAGTATAGTCAGCTGGAAAACAATGAATACTTGTCTTGACTGTACAGATTAAACCAATTTTAAGAACTTAACATAAAAGCACACATCACAAGATGCACCACACAGCATTATTTACATGAGGTCAAATTCCCACCATTTTCTCATCCAGATTGGCTAACACTTACTAGGGATTGGATCTATCGCTTTCAAAGTTATCTGTCTACATGCCATAAAAGATCTCACTGAAAGTAAAGGGCTTGTTGGATACTTCACTTTATAAAGAAATATTGCTAGGCATCTATATGTAATGTTCTCTTCGCACCCTTTAAAATATACCTAACCTCTTTCTTTTGCCTACTCAGTCTTCCAGACTTGAGGTTATTTAAATGCTCTGCAGGACCCATGAACCATTACTTCCGGAGACCAATTATATGAAACAGATTAAAATGCACCCATATCCCACATTAATCATTTTGCTGTAAAAACTTTGAAAGGATTTTTATAATTTTGTTTCTGAAATATTAGGCCTCAAGTAATATGCTGAATTTATAATCGACTACGATTTCCAAGTGTTCACTGAGCATGTAGAGAAATGCTTGAAGAGTGAAAATGATGAAACTAGAAACTGTTTTCAAATGCAATGACATTGTTATGATACTCTTTCTGGCAATGAATGAAGCTGATGGTGTATTTTGCTTATATTTACTAATCTGGATTTTATACTACTTATAATTTGCAAACAATATAAATTGATCACCCCCTCAAGGCCCATGAAACTTGAACATTCAAGTGATTTCACTTCATAAGAGGTGTTCCTGCCCACATCAGCCCCACATATCATTTTCCAAAGACCTGGCACAGAAGTCCCTGGAGACTGAGCCACCAAAAACCCAACCCAAGGGTTGGGCTCTGCGCAATTGTGCCCGGTCTTTTCTGGTTGGAATCTGACACTGGCTGGTCTTACAGTAAGCAGTCCACATGAAGATGGAAGGGATACCTTCTCTGAGTGCTCAGAACCCCCACCATGTCTGGTGGCTACACTTGGCTCCTTGTTTAAAGCTTTTTTTCACATCTTCAAGTAAAATCCTTTTTTGAGGTCCAGCTGGACATGAGAAGTAATAATACATAACTGACCACATTCCCTCTCACCCGTCTAAAAAGTTATTCAGTGGAATAATCCTCCAGAAATATTAAACAGACAAAACGCATACCTCTCTCCATCTCACATTCATTCCTCAAGGCTTCTTGAAGGCAATAGTTGCAGCTGATCTCCCAGGCTCCTCCCACTACCATCCACGGTAGTGAAGTGTGCTAGGGCCAGAAGTCTCCCAGCCCACTACTCCCAATGTGATAGCCCCACGTTCTTTATGCTGTATGACTTTTAAAAAAATGATCTGAAAAAAAATTGGAAACTGTGTAGGTAAATATGACATATTGTTTGAATTTAAAATTCCAGGGAGATTTTTTTAGTATTTCTCATTCTCATTCTCCTGTAGATGTTCCATTAAACCTTAAAATGAATACCTATGAGTGAAATCATATGGTATTTCTCTTCCTCTCATATGTGGAATCTAATGAACAAACTGAACTAACAAGCAAAATAGAGACAGACTCATAGCTGGAGAGCAGGCTGACAGCTCTAGGGTGGGAGGGTTGGGCATGGAGGGATCAAGCAAAAAGGACAAGGGACTCATGGACACAGACAATAGTGTGGTGATTGTTGGGGGGGGTGGAGGTGAGAATAAGGAAGGTAAATGGTAATGGGAAAATGCAATTAAAAAAAAATAGAATAAAACGAATACCTTACATTGGGACCAAATGCTTTGCCATTTGTAAGCATCTCCCTAATCTGTTCTTCCTCTTCATTCGTTTAATAATAGTTGAGCACCTTTTCTGTGCCCTAAGCCCTACTGAGGGCACTGTGCTGGTGAGTAAAGTAGGTGACAGAGTCCCAGGGAATAAAGAAGGCAACAGTTGCAACCCATTATGGTGACTTACATAAGTGCTTCTGCATGGCTAAACCCATTTCACTAAAACTCGATCCCTCTCCTTGTTCTGCCCATGGAGTAGGTAAACAACAGCCAATCACCACCCTCTCCAACATAGCCTTCCTGATACTTAACACAGTCAAATGTCTTTTTTGTTGTGTTCAAAATAAACATATTTTTTCTGCAAAGAAAAGATTACATTTGATGTTCACAACAAGCCAATGGAACTCCTTTGGTGTATCACCATATTTCATTGATATAAAAATGCAGAGTATGACTTTCAGTCATATTAAAAGCATAAAGGAAAAGACAGTCCCATGTGATCAACCAGTTTCTTAGGCATTAATTTATATACTAATCCTGATAATGCCATTCTAAGATAATAGAAAAAAATTTTGCATCCTTGCACTAGATGACAAAAAAATAACTAATAGTTCCCTATCCCTTCTGAATAATATCAGAGTACCCAGCCCCCCAAAATTAAAACACACTGTCACTAAATCACATTATTATCCCTTAAGAAGACTATAAAATATGTACATCATTCATTCATTGACATTGAAGTTGTGCCAAAACTATTAGGAGCACATATTAATAGATATCCCAAACATGTAGGCATGACTACATAATAAAACACAAAAAGAAATTGGCATTCAATATTAATTTGTCTTTTATAAATGATTGAGTAAAGCATAGGCAGGAAATAAAAGGGCAATAAATACCCTTCTATCACAACCTGAGAGATTTTTCTTACTCTGAGCTTGCACACAACCAGTTTAGAAATATACATAATTGCATATGGTCAACATCATATCACTGCCAGATCACACACTAAACAGATAACCACTGTTATTATAAAAGCGACTTCCTTGACCTCATATTTTGGTCTGGCTAGGAATTCCTGTGTCTTCCCAGATTGGCTGTTTCACAGTGCCAACCTAGTGCTATGCTTGTCAGTCTGTACCAGTGCAAATGACTGGTGCCTGACAAAGCTCACTCTGAAACACACTTACATGCACATGAATAGTGTAAGTTCAAGAAACATGATCATAGTTGTTCTTGCAGGGCTTTTTAAAATCTGAAGTCTATGTGTGTTTTTCTATCATAGCTAAGGTACAGTGTGTGTTATTTGGCAGCTGAATTTGACATGAAAATATAAAAGGTTTGGGCAACCACATATTTGGAAATAGAAATCTTTCCTGAAAACATGGCTTTGGTTTTTAAACACAGCTAAATTTCTGGAAACTTCAATTTGTTAAAGACAGCCAAGACTTCAATCATATTTAACATATTCCTGGGGTTTACATATAGTGTTTCAAAGTAATAAACAACATCTTGTTTGGAGTAGCATGAAGAAAATGAGGCAAGCACTTCTTTAGAGTAAAAGCTCCACTTTTAAAAATAGTTTGGAGACTCATTCTTCTGTTGGTAAAATCACAAAACACTATTCAGCAAACAAAACATGATGAGCTCAATTCAAGTTGGTAAACATTTTTAGCTGGCTTCATTTGTAGCAAGAATTTTAATGTAACCATATCTTCAAGAATGCATCCCTTATAATGGAAACTTGAGGGGCACAATTTTTTTAATTGTTAATAAGAACAGTGGTGTCAAATTTGCACTTGAAAATCAGAAGAGATGTGATGACAACGGTACATTGATTGTCGGAACAATTTTAAAAGTCACATTAGAGTGTGCTAACATGCATCTGCATCTGCTCACCAGCACTCTCACTGCGGTGACCAAAAAGCCCCACGGCCTGGTTCAGTAGCAGAAAATAGACTCCTTCCATCAGGTGGGGTCTATATACACTTTACCTCCAGCATATAAAACTTGCAATAAAGCTGTAAATTCCTCACATGCTTTTGCCTCATTGATCTAAGCATAATGGTGATGACTAAAAACCCTTAAGTCACTTAGTGAGAATAACAAGCACTTTCAACAAGCGGAACATGATGAGTCAAAATAATGCCATTCGAGGAGAGAAAGGCATGGGGATCGTTCTCTATACTCTATACCAGAAATCAGGTCCAATTTCATTTAACCATTTTTTTTCTCTACACTCAGTGAACAGCAACTCAGGAACTCAGAAAGCAGAACGTTTGTTAGAACAATTATAAATTCACAGCCAGAAGTTTCTAGCAAACCAAGAAACATACAAATATCTTGCTCTGTGGTCAATATTCTTTTAATTTGCCTGCATGCTATTTCTAATATTTTAGATAATAAATATTTTATTTCCAGTGGTTGAAAGGTAAAAACATGGAATTCATCTAAAAGTTTGGAAATTGGTGACATGTTATATCCCATTCCCACTGCCTGTAATCGAAACCATTATGGGTAGAGACCTCAAAAGTACAAAGATTTTAGATGAGTTGGCCTGGGACAGTATTTTTATTTGACTATGGGCAATTAGCACAGTGTCTATAAATGTTAATATAGCAAGTGCTAAATAAATGTTAATTTGGATGGATGAACAATCATTCCATTAGATAAAACATTGACTGCTCAAGGTATCTTCTTTTAAAAGTGAAAATACTCCTAGAAGGAGAAGCACATATATCAAACTGATAATGACCTTCAAAATCTGACCACCTCTCACCATCTCTACTGCTACTACTCTGGTCCAAGCTACTATCATCTCATTTGGATTAGTCAAAAGCCTCCTCATGGTCTCTCTGCATCCATCATTGCTTCCCTAGGGCACATTCTCAACACAAGAGCAAGTGATCTTGTTAAAACTGAATCAAATGCTGTCCCTCCCCATCTAATCCTGAGTCATTACAATGGGCCACAAGAACCATTGTCACATTTAGTAAATAAAAATACAAAAGCCCAGCTGAATGAATAAATTTTAGTACAAGTATGTTTCATACAATATTTGGGACATATTTATACCTTAAAAATTATTTGTTGTTATCTGAAATTAAAACTCAACTGGGCATCTATTATCTGACAACCTTAACCTACAAGGTTTTACCTGGTCAGGCACTTGCGCACTCGTGTGCACATAAGCATGTGTTCATACACACACCTACCTGAGTCCACCCACCCTACTATCTCCCCTTTCACTGGGCTCCAGCCCAACGGCATTGACTCTGATCTTCAGGCACACATCTGCCCAGGGACTTCATGCTGGTGATTTCCTTTGTCAGGACAGTTCTCTAAGATACTGCTGCCACTTGCTCCCTCACTTTCTTCAGGACCGTGTACACCTTACCAAGGCTTTTCCTGAATACCCTCTCTAAAATGTCAGTCCCTTCCCACTTCCTATCCTCCTTCCCCACTTCAGCTTTTTCCAGCACACTTAGCCTTACTTAATGTATTCTACATTTTACTTATTCATTTGATATGTTTTCCCAAGTGTAAGCTCCTTGAGAAAAGAAATGTTTGTCTAGTTTGCCCTCTGTTGTATCACTAATGCCTAGAATGGGCTCTGGCACAGATGTGGCCCCATAAATAATTATCAAATTAATGAGCAATCATTCATAGAAGTAGTAGTCACATTACTGTTGCTATTAATTTATTTTTTAATGGTATTTGTTTTAGAGAGATGGGAAGGGAGGGAGAAAGAGAGGGAGAGAAATATCAATGTGTGAGCAATATATACATTGGTTGCCTCTCATATGCCCTCACCTGGGAACTGTCCCCCAACCCAGGATGTGCCCTGACTGGGAGCCAAACCGGTGACCTTTCAGTTCACAGGCCAGTGCTCGACCCACAGAGCCACACCAGCCAGGGCATTGCTATTAATTTAAAGTTGATGTAGTCTGCAAAAGACTTGCATAGACATTTCTCAAAGGAGATATACAAACGACCAAAAGGTGCATAAAACATACTTAGCTAATGTTAGGAGAATGCAAATCAAAACCACAATGAGATATCACTACACACTGATTAGGACAGATATTATCAAAAAAGAGAGAATAAGTGTTGCAAAGGATGTGGGGAAGTTGGACACTGTGCTCTGTTGGTGGGAATGTGAAATGATGCAGTCACTATTGAAAACAGTATATCAGTTCCTCAAAATATTAAAAATAGAATTACCATATGATCCAGCAATTCCACTTCTGGGTGTATACCCAAAAGAATTGAAAGCAGGGTCTCCAAGAGATATTTGTATACTCATAAACATAGCAGCATTATTCATAATAGTCAAATGATGGAAGAAACCCAAATGTAAATAGATGAATGAATAATAAACAGAATGTGGTATATACTTACAATGGAATATTATTCAGTCCTAAAAAGGGAAGAAATTTGGACACATGCTCTAATGTAAATGAACCTTGAGGACATTACGCTAAGTGAAACAGGCCAGTCACAAAATGACAGATACTGTCAGATTCCACTGCTATGAGGTGTCTTGACTAGTCAAATTTGTAGAGACACAAAGAAGGTTGGTGGTTCCCAGGGCCAGTGGTAGGGAGAATGGGAAGTTGTAGCTTAATGAGTATAGAGTTTCAGTTTTGCAAGAAAAAAAGACTTCCATATTGGTTGCACAACAATACGAATGTACTTGACACTACTTAACACTATATTTTAAAGTGCTTAAGGTGGAAAACTTTGTTATTTGTATTTTACCACAAATACATATTTTTTAAAAGTTGAAATGAAAAAAAACAATCAAACAAAGCCTGTGTAGTCTGAAGATCAGGGTAACCGTGGTATGTCATTTTATCATTAAATCTTGACAGTAACAAAGACCCATGTCACAGATGGGACAGCTGAGACCAAAAAACATCCAAGCTCAGATTACAATGCTAGTAAGTGGAGGTATGAGTGAAAAATGACTCCAAATCTGTGCTCGGTCTAGCAGTACACTCCACCTCTCACAGTAACATTAATACCTTATTATAAATCCCTGCATCATTTATTCTAGGGAACTTAAACAGCAACCATTGTCACCATTCAAT
The DNA here is from genome assembly GCA_004027475.1 of Anoura caudifer. Lineage (NCBI taxonomy): Eukaryota > Metazoa > Chordata > Mammalia > Chiroptera > Phyllostomidae > Anoura > Anoura caudifer. The sequence continues at coordinate 240,053 of PVKU01000136.1, read as the reverse complement.
CTTTCACATATATGTTTGCCTTCCATCCATTTACTCAGCACTGACTAGGCACTGTGATACTAAGACTAAGTCTCTGGCTTGCATGGTTAACAGTCCAGCAACCAGAAACAAACATTTAACAAAGGCCCAGGATTGTAACTGGAAATGCAACATATTTATAAATGTTAGATGGAGCCCAAAGGAAGAAAGGACAAAGGACTAAGGAAAGGGTGAAGGCAAGCTCTGCTTTCTACACAGTTTCATCGAAAACCAACTCCAAGTGATGCAAAGAAACCAAAGTGCTCCTGTAACTTCTGCGAAGATTATTACCTTTCCTTTAGCCTTACCACCCTTGCCTCCTGCACTCGTTCATAATGAAAACATTCCCATGTTTTACTACAGAGTGGAAGCTTGAATGAGCCTATGTTAAATGTCTGTTTTTAAAAGAAGTTTCTGATGTATAAGAAGAAAGGATCTATAAGAACCTCCAACCATCCACTCAGAGAAATATTACTAGGAAATATTAAGCATTTGACTACATCTCTCTTCCTACAGTCTATCAATGGACCAATATCAGAAGAAAAGAGGAAAGTTAATATTTTAAAGCTATTTTCCTGACCAATTCACAAATTTTAGACTCTGACTCTCAAAATCCTTATTTAAAAAAAAAAGAGAAAAAAATGAAACTACTTTACAGTATTTTGCAGAGGAATTAATTTTTATATGTTCCCTATGCAAGCAGAAAGTGATAAGATGTAGTAATTTTGGTAATAAACCTCAAGATAAGATTTTAAAAATTAAAAAGAAAATGTCTACAGAGTAACATCTAGATACGCCTAGGAGAACTTTGAAAGCATACATACCAAGGAGTGTGAGACGTTGGAGGGACAGAGGAGTCTTTCACTTCTTATTTCATACGATTTTATGAGTACATGATGTACTTTTTTGGCATTTTTCAATAAAAAAGAAAACCAAAAAGTACTATTAAGTGATTATATATGCACATTGAAGTATCAAAGAAGGAAGTCCACTGTCAATGACTGTGCTGATTTACATAACAGACACCTTTATCCATCATTAATAGGAAGTACTATAGCACAGTGGTTAAAAGTAGGGGTTTTTATGTCAGGCAGATTTTGGTTTAAATTTCAGCCTTATTCTCACTAGTTGCAAGACTGAAAAAACATGATTTACTCACCCAAAACCTATGTTTCCATCTGTGAAATGGGGATAATAGTATCAATCTCTCAGATTTGTTGTTATGCTTCTAGAAGTCATTATGACTGGTACATACTAAGCCCTCAGTTAAATACAATTATTAGGAGATTACAATTGACAAAAGAGACCAGGTGACTCTACAATGTTAGCAGTAAATTAGCTGAATATAGACATAAAAGATCAAGAAAAACAAACTGATAATAGAGTGTAAGGAAAGCGTGGATTTGTTAATAAGGCAGCTTAAATCCCCAGATATTGATTAGGATAATAACGATGCTAACTTTGTATCCTGTTTCTAAAGACACCAAGTGTTTGCTTGCTCTTCTAATTTCCTAAATAGTCAACAATCTCAAGAGATTGTTCTTGAGATATAACTATGTATGATCAAAAATAATAGATGATAGTGAATGTGTCTTGTTTAGCAAATGTTCTCAGGACTGAAAAGTCAAGGTACTAATGTTGCTATTTAAAATAACACAAACTGCCAAAAGGAACACTGATTGCATTTCTAAAATGTAAACTGCTTAACAGAGGAATCAGGAGTTATTTTTTAAAGAATTAGAGGAGATTCAACTGAAATGTATCACAGTTAACTACTAAACCAAGACAAGAAAAAAATGCTATACAAATAAAAGTCTTTAAACAGAGACTTTAAAAGCAAACTGTTTGGACAGTTAGTGGAAATCTTTATAATTTTATGTAATAAAATCACATAAACAAAAATAACAAGGTTAGGCTAAAAAGAAAATGGCAGGCAATGAACCTGAAATCTACAAAATATTTCAAATGATCCTAAATATCATCCTACAAATGTTAAACTTAGCCACCTCATTAAAGAATACTTTTTTGAACAGTCAGTGTTGGGTAGGAACAGGGGTTTAACAATGGAGAGGCATAGATCTGTCTTGCTGTCTCAGCAAATATTGTCATAGAACAATTTTGCTTTCCAACTTTGTAAAAGAGCATTTGAGCAGTGTACACACACTAGAAGAAATAATTGTGGGCAGAGAAATAAAGTTGGCACACTGGCCTTTCATTCCTCTCCTACTGTTACAGGAACCTAATCATATCTGGAACACATATGCACAGCTGGACCAAGATACGGAGAGTAGGAAGCCATCTTTGCAATGGAATGTGGGGGCTTCTGCCTCCTCCAAGAAACCTGCCCTCACCAACCAACTGTAGAACAACTTTGTCTTAGAGATAAATGAATCCAAGGCACAATTTCCAGAGTGCCACTTACACTGCCCAGGAGGACAGAGAACACTCTGGATATGCAGATTCTCCTGACCCTGATTTTCTCCTCCTTGCCCATTAGCACAGATTAGCTTACTGATCACATTGCCCCCTAGACACTAGGCAGAGAGAGCAAGTGGACTGAAACAGAAACAAGCTTTTGATGAGAACAGGAAGTGGACTAGGGGTAGGGCACGGCAGAGCAACAGCGTGAGGCGTCAGGCCAGGAAAAACAGGCTCTGATGGACACACGGCGTCCATATTTTCCAAACCAAAACTCATGACACATAGCTTGACAAGTATGATTGTACTTATGGGAACAACAGGACAGAATATTTACAATCCAGGGTTGCCCTGGAAAATCTAGGGTATATAAACACCACATCCATAAAGGCATTGAAAGTGGAAAGGCTAACATAACCTACTTTAGAATTCTGCAAGTGCTGGCCAGCACATGTGAAAACAAGTTTGCTAAGTCACCCTAGTCTCTATTTATTTCAATCACAAATACATTACATATTTTTGACACATTTAGGATCTCTATTCCAAAGACTTGCCATAAGAATAGCAGGTGATATCTGAATGAAATAGATTGTTTCAGTTGAGTAGAAAAGCATGCATCCCATCAAATTAGACTGTTTGCCAAGCTTGCCAAGCTTGCCTGCCCAGGTACTCCTTGCAGGAGTACCAAACTCACCCCAAACTTCAATGCAACGTAAGAGAGCAAATATTCTCGGAAAGCCTGTGCATTCTTGGACATAACTTCCTGATTAGGCTCCATAAGCTTTCAGAAAGAAAGAAAATTAAGCAATTCAAATTTGTGCCACTTTTTTCTTGCCTTACATCCTTTTAATTACTTGCATGTGAGACTCATTGTTTCTTACATGACCCCCCCCCCAAAAAAAATACTTTAGTGAAACTTCTTGTAGAAAGAAAAACAAAGATCAGTAACCTAATATCCCCAAGCAACCCTACAACAACAAACCAGGGAGGGGAAAAAGTGAAAAAATGCTCTGAACGGGAAAAAGATCTAAAGATCTTCATTTGTTTATTCTTTCAATAATGAATAAAAATTATGAATTTGCCAATAACTATAAATTGATAGTGTGCCTACATTTTAGAGAATATATAGGGAGACCCAATAAGAAATTAGAAGAATCTTTTGTATGATGTCAGGGGCTTTTTAAGGACTAGAAATGTATCAGATATGATATATCAAATTTGTCATGGCACCATGGAAAACTGAAGTGGGAAAATGTCTGGAGAATTATCTAAAAAAGGGAAAGTTCCTCCCTTTCACATAAGGAAAACAAGGTACAACAGCATATCAAGGTTACCTGGCTAGCCATAACTGAGTCGAGGAAAAACCCCATCTCCTGTGGAGTTTACAGATGAGCTTACTCATCTGTAAAATGAGGGTGCAGAACTCTGAGGTCAATGCCAACCATGACATCCTGCAATACTGTATTGATTGATTGCTTTGTAATCTACTTATTTGTATTTTGGCTCTTAAATAAAGGTAAAGCTGCCAGGTTTGACATATTTCTAGCTCTTAGAAAGCTGACCTGACAGTAAAGCCCTTCCAAAACATTTGTAGAGACAATGTTCAGAACAATTTGCTGAATTTAATAAGGTGACACAGTTTGCAGCCTGGTGCAGTTACAAGCAGCCAACCTGTATGGATGCATTCAAGGAAGGTTTTTTTTGTTTTTTTGTTTTTAATTTTCATGATATCAATACACCAAGTGCTAACACAGGACTCTATTTTAAAAAAGAAACCTTGAAAAAGGCATAAAGAGCAATGAATGAAGATTATGACACAAGAAGAATAAGTAAAACATCAAAACAGGATATTAAGAATGAGAAAATACATTCATTAAAATCATTTGAAGTTTAAAGCCATCCGATGTCTCTTCCTTTCCACTTATACCTGCTCCCAAAACATGGCCACACAGAGGTTTCCCAATATTTAATAGCCTAGTAAAAATCCTGGAAAGATACTCTGAAATCAGAATATATAAATCAGCACAAAATTAGAGTGTATTTTTAAATATTCTATACTGGTTATAATGTTTCTTATTTATCTTTACTATGGATTCTTACCAATATTTCATATAACTCTAAGGTAGAATTTATATGGTAAAGGGAGAAATTGACTATGTGGCATAAATATTGAATGAATGGACAAATTCTTAAAAACAGGAGTAGTCAAATTTTTACTATCAAAAAAATGTTTCAGTCGGATGTAGTGCACTTGACATATAAGGCCTGTCCAGAAAAAGTTCAGCCATTGTTAATATAACAAGAATGGTTTGCATGATGTTGATGTACCTTATTTTGCTATGTATAATGCTCACTTCTTTACCCAAATCTTTGAGGGAAAAATAAGGCTGGGTATTACACATGGCCAAAAATACTTTGTATCTGATCTTGTGTTTTGTAATTATTTGTTACATAAAATTTATTGTACCATAATATGTTCAAAACTAAATGCCAAAATTCCTTTATAATACAAAAAACAAGTATCTAAATATAAATAAATAGATAGATAATTGAATTAAAAATCAAAACAAAGCTTTTTTCCCTGAAAGTGTGGGGTAAAAACATTGGTGCACATCATACATGACAAAATTTGGTAACCTGACAGGCAAGGAGAGTGGACTGGAATGTGCATGTGTGAACAGTGATGACTTCATTGCACTAGTCAGCTGGGGTACTAGATGCCTTTGAGAGAGCATGTGTACTGTGTGGCTGTCCCATTCAAAACAACTGAGTAGGTAGAGCAATGAATCTGCATCAAATTTCCTATTAAGCTTGAACATTTTTCCCTGGAAACTTTTCGGATGATTCAGAGGCCACAGCTGTGGGCAACCAGACATTGGCATCTTCATCAAAACAATGTGCCCACTCATACATCACATCTTGTGCAGAGTTTTTGGTGAAACATCAAATCACCCAGGTGACTCAGCCCTACTACAGCCCAGATTTGGCACCCTGTGACTTCTGGCTTTTCCCCAAACTAAAATAACCTTTGAAAGGGAAGAGATTTCAGACCATTGATGAGATTCAGGAAAATACATGACAGGGCAGCTGTTAGTTATTAGGAGTGAGGTCCCAAGTTACTGTGAAGGAGACTGAGATGTCATTGCCTACGGACAATGTCTCTTGTATCTTGTATCTTCTTAAATAAATGTCTCTATGTTAAATATTGCATGGCTGGATACTTTCTGGTCAAACTTGTATATTCAAAAGGAAAACAGGTCTTCAAACAAAAGCTTGTACACAAATGTTCAGAGCAGCACTATTCATAATCACCAAAAGCAGAAACAACCTAAGTTTGCATCAATAAATGAATGAATAAATAAAAGGTGGTATATCCATGCAATGGAATACTATTCAGCCCTAGTGAGGAATGAAGTACTGGTACATGCTACAATGTGAATGAACTTTGAAAATATCACATTAAGTGAAAGAAGCAAGTTAGAAAGGACCATGTATTATGTGATTCCATGTATATAAAATGTCCAGAATAGGCAAATCTACAGAGATAGAAAGTCAATTAGAGGTTGATTAGGGCTGAGGGAGATGAAAAAGTGGGAGGAGAGGGGTGATAGCTAAAGGTAACAGAGTTTCTCTTTGTGGTGATGAAAATATTCTAAAATAGAATCTGGTGATACTTGCACATATCTGTGAATATACTACAAACCATTTCATTGTAGTATACAATGACCCATTTCATGGGTCATATGGTATGTGAATTATATCTCAATAAAGATATTTTTAAAAGAGAGAGAAGCTAAAAACAAGAAAAATATTAGAAGCACACAATGTCCAATATGACTGTTAGTTACCACTCCAGGGCTGGGGATGGGAAAAAAAAAAAAAAAAAAAAGAAGGGAAATCAAAACTAAGAGTGTGCTAGGCAAAGAAGGTAAGGGGGGAACAATACGTTCAAACCCAAGGCAGTAAACATCATTAACATCCTCTGAAACACTGAGGCGTGAAGGGGTAGCTGGGCCATGCGGACAGTGGTAGGAGGACAATGCCGCAGAGTTTGGAATAGTTGGCCCAGAATGTAGCAGTGACCTGGCCCAGAATGTAGCAGTGGAGACTCTGTCACTCACTGGGTCTATGTGCAAGCAGGCCTGGGATCTTCTTTTCCTGTAAAATGGAAGCAAAGATAATGCTCACTTCACAAGATATTTCCTGAGGATTTAAAGAAGCAAGATGAGTAAAGCATATAGGCAGAGCCTAGCAAACAGTGCACACCCAGGAGAGTTTAAAATGAGAAATTTCCAGTTATCAACAAAATGCTATAGCAGATGATAAAGGTTTCAAGCTTTTTGAACTTCTGAGTAATTTAAACACATTACAACTAATTTAACTTCCTCTGATCCATCAAGAAATACACATAGATTTTTAAAAACCTCTAGAGAATTATGGTAAATGTCTCCTAGACTAATGATACTGTTCTGGCCTCAGTAGCTCAAGCTTAGCCATTTTTTTAAAAAAGTTCCTATTATGAAGCTATTCTAATTAAATATACCAAATTTATTCTAGGTATACACGATCTAATATTGGCAAATCTAATTCAACCAAGAACATTCTGGCCATTAAATAATAAATTCTCAGAAGCCAAAATTTCCATTTACACCTGTAAATAGAAAATTCAATTTAATGCAAATTGTTAAATAATAAGACCAGTGGGCAATGAACCATACTAAACACATCCTATGAAATGGATCAGTCATGCAGCATGGTGACCAGGAATGAAATGTGTGACATGTTCTGTAGTTAAACACTATGTGTTTACACACACACGCACACACACACACGCAGCAATGCACTACCACAGAGACACAGGGCGCATATAAAAAATGCAGAAATGACTGAGTGGCTGGTTACACTCCTCTGTGTTTAAAATCTCTGGGTCACCTTCCATGAGATCATCTAACCACAAGGAATGTTATTTTATACAATGCCTGGCACAGCAGTTGTAGGAAGAGGAATCCTGGAAAGGGTTTTGTTGAAGCTAAAAATCATTAAGGAGTTGGCTCGGGCATGCTCTTCATTGAGACCTCCTCCTTGAGAAAGTGCAAAAGTCACACTCCACAAATTTAAAATGAGCAAAATACAGAATTCCTCTCATTGAAAAGCACAAAGATTAAAATAGCTCAATGTACATCATTTCTTCCTACCATAATCCGGAAACGGGGTATGGTTTAGGCTTCTGGGATGTCGGAAATCATTCAAGGTACTAGATTCAGGAGATGTCTTACAGCGCGTCTGCAGAGCAAGCAACTTGGGGAAGAAAGGTTTAGAAGAAAATACTAGGTTTGATTTTTCCAGCTCTTTTTTTTTTGTTTATTTGTTTTAAATAAACCATCATCTGTACAAGCTCAGAAACAATTTAAAAGCAAAAAGTCCCACAAATCATCTTCCACCACCAGCACCAAGGGGCTGACATCCAAACACAGGCTGTTGTAACAGGAGAGCAGGCTCCAGAATGAACACTTCGCTTTTTGAGTTCCCAGAGTCCAGTAAGTAGGCAGACCAAAAACCCAAGCTAGTCTCAGGGGCAAGTTATTTTCATTCCTCTTACATGTGTTTGTGCAGCACCTGTTTCCAGGGAACTGAGAGATTTCACAGCAAGGGGGACTTTCAGGGCAAAAACCAGGAAATGCCAGGGTGAGCCAGGGCAGGCTGTTCATCTGACGTGTTTGTCAATAAAAAACTGAAATCGATGTATAATCTCTACACATGTATATTAAATAAATACACATATAGTGAAGTAATGTTTAAATAATGCCATTCAAAAATGGAAATGTAAAATATTCAACTAAATTATATACTAATTATTCATTAATTCTCCTCAGCAAAAACTCATTATTTCCAGTTTTATAAGCTCCAATCAAATTTTGATTCAAGTTTTCAAGTGCATTTTCCAATCAGAAGTTCCCACAGTCAACCTAAAACTTCACTCCAAGGCCATTGGTCTTCAGTCATTTGAAGAGTTTTGAGGAAAAGTGTTTAGTGTAAAGTCATTTCTACACTGATTCAGAGAACTAATTTAATTTTTTGAATAATTCAAGTCAAATTTATGTTATCCTGTAATACTGATATAATTAAGAAAATAAAAATATTATCTGGAATATGACTTTAACCCAGTCAAAATAAAACGTCAGATCCTTTTTATTACCAAGTTGAGCTTTGGCATTTTCTTCTTGCTAAGAATTTGTTAGTGAGACTAATATAGCAAAAGGAATATTTACCCACCCTAATCACTCCCCACCTACATCTTCACATCTTCAAGAAAGATTAAAACATAGGTTAGCAAAAGAAGTTTTTTCTTTCTAAATTTATTAGAGGTGTGCTTGTTTTCTCAGTTGATTTCTTCCAAATTTGCAGTGCAGTTTGCTATACATATTTTATTATTGAACATTTCATGTAATTAGTCAAGAAGTAGTGAAAATGTAGGGCAACTTCAACCAAAGATCCACCAGCATATGGAAAATACTGCAAATTACCAAATAAGTCCACTGAGTGAAACATAAAGTAAAAATGAGTTTAAGAGACAGCTGGCCATGTTTATGTAGGCAGAAGGGGTGGAAGATATGCCGACAACACGGAGAGGTGTGTTGCAATAAACTTGAAGGAGACAGGCCATTGGGCCAACTATCCCTTTTCTATCCAGGAACTCCTTATGTTCTCATTAGTGTCTCACATCTGGACAGCTGTGTTACTAAAACTTGGCCCAAACTTTGATTCGGTGAAGGAGTTTGGTATCTCACTTTCATTCTTCCTTATACATGTTAAATACACACACACACACACACAGGCACGCACACAAGTTTCAACTTTTGCTCACAGAAGCATTTCATACGCAGACATCAGATCTTTGTGACTCATGACCAAACAGAGGGAAGGGCTTTGTGAACAAGCTTGTTCCGCTCATGGCCACCTCTGTCTGATGTAAGTCCATGTTCGTGGCACCTCACTTTCCAAATACAACATTCTAAACAGTGCTTTCATGGCCACCTTCAATACTGAGTCAGGCCTTCGGTTTCTATAGCTGAGTTATTTAGGAAGAGGAAATGTTTTAGCGGTCAGAGGAAAAGGGCAGCTCTCCTCATTCTTTTATCTTTCCTCATCTTTTAAAATATGCAGTTAGAAAAGATTTTGTAGAAGACTGGTTAGAAGCCAAGAGTTTCACTGACCCTTTTCCTCGCTGCCATTTCCCATTTCTTGCCTCGGGAACTGGCCGAGCTGTGGAATGCATTCACATTTTGGTTTATGCGATGTGGGCATAACCTTCGTCTGAACACAAATATCAAACACCTGCATTTGCACTTGACCATTAACAGGCCCTTCAATCCCTACTGTCTCATTTGCTCTCAATCATGATCCCATTAGGTTGGTGCTATTAGCTCACATTTACAGATGTAGAAACTAAGGCCCAAAGAAGTTAAGTGACTTGGCCAAAATCACTTGCCCAAGTGCTTAAGTGGTAGAATAAACACCTGTGCTGCCAAGCTCAGCCTTTAAAAAAAAAAAACACCGGGAAACATAGGTTTAAGAATAAACTTACATTCAAAGAGAAAAATAAAATCCCATGTGATTTTCTTAAAAAAAAATTAAGTTGAGCAAAAACATAAATAAACAATTAGCTTATAATCTATTGGGTCCTTTCAAAAGACCTAACTACACTATATGATAACAAATGTGCGTGTGTCCTACTTAGTTATCCCAAGAGTAAAACACTTAAACGAAATTCATGCATTCACTAATTAAAGACTTCTTTCTAGTTCTGTTATTTTTGTTTTGCTTTAGTTTAAAAAGATTATAACCATTAAAGTCAATAAATAAATCAAAATATTAAAGTTACTTGTTTATATTTATTTTAATTTCAAGCATCACAGCTTTTGCAGAAAGAAAACAAGACTTACCTATATTTTAATAAACTGACAATTACTGAAAATATTATTTCCCAACAAAAGCCAAATTTACACTCAAAACTATTAATTATTCTTGTTGCACACAGAAGCCTTATTCAATATTTGAGTGTAAGAGGTAGTATTGGAGTATGAACAAGCATACTATGGAGAGGAGGGCAGTGGTGGCAGGAAGAGGGTGTTTCAGAAAGAAAGAGACCCTGCTGCACTGAGCCTGCCACCTGGAAAGATCAGGCACCAAAAACTCCCTAAGGAGCGGCCCCAGACCCCTAGCCCCTCTGATGCATTCAGCGTTTCTGCTGTGGTGCCCGTTGTGCACTTCAGTTCTCTGCTGGAACAAGTGCCCTGGCCTGACCCCCAGTTTGAGCTGCTCTCCTGATGCTCTCTGTCTAGCCCTTGTCGATGTCCCCCTGTTGGGGGGATAGAGCCTATCCGTGAGGCCCAGTAGCTGATTAGGGTCCTATTACAGACAAGGAAGAACCCCCAAAAAGTAAGAGACTGCTGCATAGCTGGCAAGAAGGTCCACCAAAATGAACTCTGGATACTGAGGTCAGTCTTTCAAGGTTTGTGTGCCAGGGCCGTTCAGCTGTTGTCCTAATGTTTTGGGATCCTGGGCCTCCCACCCTGAAGCTCTGACGCTGGGCTTTCTCCCTCTCCCTTCCAGCCCACTCTGAGGTCCCAACCTAACTTTAGCCTCGCCTGGGAGGGTTATAACCCATCACAGGTGATTTAAACTAATTTCAGTGCTATTTGATAGATTTCAAAGAGCTGACCTTTTGTGCATTAGGAAGATCTACTCTCGCCTTCACTTTATTTTGTAGCTATCATTTGGCTAGATGGGCCTGCCTCTTTTACTCCCAATAGCATTCATCACACAGTCTGTCTTCCCTGCCAGCCTGTAAGGATTAGGTCTGTCTTTATCTCTGCTGTATCCTTATTCTCTGCATGGTGCCCAGCACACAGTAGGGAATTAACAAGCAGTGGTTAAGTGAATGAATATGTGATACATGTGTGTAATTGTCAAGCAATTCATTAGCTTAGGAAGTGAGAGGTCCTCACATATTTGAATTTATTAATTGGCTGATAACATCGATGCATTAGCCAGCACATTTTAACCTTAACATATTCATGCATAGAAGCATAGTTTGAAAAACTGCTTAACCAATTTCTGGGGTAGGTAGGAGGAGATTATAAGCATCTTTGCATTCAGGTATTGCTTCCCAGTTATGTATAATTTATTTTGTAGCATTGGCCTCTCAACAGTGAATTAAAGCTCAAACATATTAAATAATATGTCTTATCTATCATTTTAACTTTCGTGAAATTTTTCTCTCTTCAAAAGAATATCTGTTATATTTGATTTATGAAATTCTGAATAAAGAAAAGTAAAAGATAGTCTCTTGCTGGAAGTAGAATTTCATTCAACAACAGAACTATTAAAAAGTATACATTTTGTTGGGACTTACACTTATCAAAAAAATTCTGGAAAATTGGTGGAAAATAATCTTATAAGATTATTTACATAATCTTGCTATATTTAGTTAACACTAAGCACCCCTATGCTCATTGCAGCATTATTTACAATCGCCAAGGTATGGAAGCAGCCCAAGTGTCCATCAGTAAATGAGTGGATAAAACAACTATGGGACATTCACACAATGGAATACCACTCAGCCATAAAAAAGAGGAAAATTTTACCTTTAGCAGCACGATGAATGGCTCTGGTGAACATTATACTAAGTGAAATAAGCCAGTTAGAGAAAGACAAATACCCTATTATTTCAGTAACATATGGAATCTAAAGAACAAACTCAATTAACAAGCAAAAAGAGACAGACTCATAGATTGAGATCAGGATGACAGCTAGTAGTGGGGAGGGTCAGGGGCTGGAGGGATGGAGCAAAAAGCAAAAAGCACTCAAGGACATGGACAACAGTGTGGGGATTGCTGGGGGCAGGGGGTGTAATGGAACTAAATGGTAATGAAAAAATACAATAAAGATGACACACAAAAAAGACCATAAGAATTTTATTACTTTTTGGAAAAGAAACAAAATTTTAAACATCCCATGTTTGTGTGATCCCTGTGGCCCCTACTTTTTTATCCGAAATAAACAAAATTAATTTTCCTATTTAGCTCCCAAACTACTCTCTTGGACAAGTATATTTATGGTTTTGTGTCTTTGTGGACTTAACTGCAAATGACAAACTAGTTATGGACAGAAAAGAAAAAAAAAAAACAATTCCTTCAGGTTGCTCTCCCAAAAGCAAGGCATCCTTTTAAATGTGCCTACATATATGATCTCTCTGAATGAAGGGCTGTGTCAGGACTAACCTGAGTCATAGGACACTGAATTCAATTTCCACCTTCATGGTGGTCCCATGGGACTCTGAACCAGTCCTTTCAAATCCTATTTCCTCATCTGTCACATAAGAATAACAATATTTGTCCTTTACCAGCTTCACAAATATGTTTGCGTATCTTAAACATACTTAGGACTTCCCAAATGAGTAGGAATATTTTGTTTTACTCCATCAAAATCTTAATTCCCTGCTTTTCCAAATTGGGCATAATAATATCTCCAACCTTGAAAGTTTATTATAAGGATCAATTGAGGTAATGCATGTGCAAAAGCTTTGAAATGTGGAAATGTTTTGCATGTGAAAGGTATTTTCACTTTAATACTTTGCAAATGCACATCTAAACTCAATGCAAGGTATTCAAAACTTTCAATCAGACAATTCCAAGTTCCGTGTACCCTATTAATATGAACCATGGGAAGCGTGTAGCTTCCTGTGTCTAAATCTATTGTCCGTGGAACATGCACACACTTAGAGCTCATTGTCCAGTGATGGAAGTCAGTTTGCACCATGACACTCATATTTGGTTCTGAAACAACTTGTATGTGCTAGATCCTTATTAGGATCTCTATCAGTGCTTTTGTCTCAGTGCTTGGGCTCCTACAACAAAATGCCATAAACTGGGTGCCTTAAACAGCAGACATTTATGTCTCACAGTTCTGAAAGCACGGGTGGGTTCGATTCCTTCTGAGAACTGGCTTCCCGGCTAGTAGACAGCCATCACCTTGCTGTGACCTCACATGGCCTTTGGCTGGTGCATGCACATGGTGACTGCAAGATCTCTCTGTGTTACTCTGTTTATAAGGACACTAATGTCATCATTCCCCCCACCTCATGACCCCATCTAAACATAATTACCTCTCAGAGGCCCCACCATCATACTGGTGGTGAGGGACACAACATTCAGCTCATGTAGAGTATGAAGATGCAAATGATAGTGTCCCCAACCTCACAGAGGCCTTGTTCTAGTTGAGCGAAGACCTATAAAGAAGTGACTACACTGCAGAGTGTTAAGTGCTATGAGGACACAGAAGAGCCACCTTGGACTTCCAGAAAGAGATGATACATGAGCAGAGTTAAAGAATGAACAGAGAAGTCAGACAAACGAAGAAAGTATGAAAGAATATTCCTGATAGAGTAAATAGCATAGGCAAAAGCCCTAACATTGGAGACAGCATGCTTTTTTCAGGGGGGAAACAAACAATAGTACAAAAGCGTAATGTGCCATTTGAAGAGCAGTGGGACAGGAGGATGAAGGAGAAACATGGGCCCTCAGCAGGCTTCACATTCTTTGCCGAAGAACATATGGTTTATCTCAATGGCACTGTGCTTCTCACACCGGGTACGCCAACCCTGGGGACAGGCAGAATTAAAATAGCCCATCGCCATTCTCAATTTTACCCAAAACTATGGGAAAGGAACAAAGTTTAAGTATTATTATTACAAAACAATATTTATAAACATTAAAACACCCATCCTTAGGATTACCTGACTTTGAAAAGTACAGCCAGTGTGCAATGGGGGAACTGCTAATGGCTTTCGTGCTCAGCGGGGACAGTCAGGTTTATGTTTTACAACAGATCAGTCACTCACTCCGGCGGTGGTGTGGAGAACAGATATAAGGGAGGAACGACTGGAAAAATGGAAAAGTCAGTTAGGAGGTGGCACTGTCTTCCAGGAAGAAAATGAAGGAGGGCATGTGAAATAGGGAAGGGTTGTAGGTGTGAGGATTTGAGGAATTGGAGCACATCTGAGGAACCTGGGGAGGTAGATCATTAGCACTTGCTGAGCGATTGAATATGGAGATTAATAACAAAGAAAAGAGTCAAAGGTCAACCCAGGGTATAGGCTTGGAAGCCTGAATGGATGATGGTGTCCTTCAGCAAGCTGGAGAATATGGGAGAAAGCGAGAAGCTGGGAGAAGATTATGACTCCAGCTTTGAGTATGTACATATCTACATGCCCATTGAACTCCAGGTGAAGATGCTCAGAAGTTACCCCAATAGTCTCTGAGTCTCTTGGTAAAAAAAACCACAAGCATTTGCAAGGCAATCAGAATTAGTGGAACATTTTGTTTTATCTTCTTTCCAACTTTCAGTAGCCATCTCTAGAGTTCATAGATTGACTACATTTGTTTCCTTCATTGTTTTCTCTGACACCTGTGACACCTGTGACATAGTAACTGCCTAGACATGGTTTTCTGAAAGAGGCACCAACTTCTTAAAGTTCTGTACAGGTCCCCAGGTTTCTAACCTGTTTCATAGCAACAGTACATGTCACTGACATGACGGACTGCTTGTAAAGAAGTGACCTGGAAGAAAATTTATTATCATATCATCCACCAACCCCTTAGCCTCCTGAGTCTTTACTTCTGAACTTTATTTCACTTCCAACCACTTCTTCATCATTTCCTATCTAGCTCTTGTCCTCCCAGTTGTAATAAAACAGATACTGGTCTCAGGTGGGGAATAAGCGTCAGAAACAGATGAACTCATAAGACAAAAATCTTATGTCCCTATCCTCCTGTTTTCATGCAAATGTCCCTAGTAATTAAATCAGGAAGAGAAAATGTAGCAAAAACATAGCCAAATGGTTTCAAAGTTTCAAAAGAAGCTGTAAATATGGTCCTTTTTAGAAGATTAGGTTCTAACTAGAGTATGAGAAAGGGTAACAGTTGTCCTGATGAAGCAGTTTTTAAATTCTTCTCAGTGATTTGAAGAGAGATAACCGATGTATGTTGAAGAAGCTGGCAAGATTTTTAAATAGTTCGGACGCTACGGGGAGCATTTTTTTTTTCCTTAAAGGAATGTACTCAGTAGTGTTGGCAAGATTTTATTTCAATGTGGCTGTGCTTATGTGAGGAAGTTATTTTGAATTACCCTAGTATAAATATGTATGACTTTATTTGTATTGAAAATTTCCTTTGCAAGTGAGTGGTGGAGGGACTGTTGTAACTCTATTGGTTTGTAAGTAATTTAGGTATTTTCATTTTGGAAATAAAATATTATACCCAGAATTCAAAAATAATATCAGAGACTTATTTGTGACCACAGGTGATTTTTGCATCTACATTAATAATGCCTTTTAACTCCTTTTTTCCCCCCATGTGGAACAAATGACATCTGTTGCCTTAAGTCTGGTAGCGTTATTCATGCATGCATGCTTTCATTCATTCAGGACACATTATTCAGCACCTCTCGTGCACCAAACTCCATGCTAGGCACTGGGTGCACAGCAATAGTATTGAATTGTCTGACTTCATCACGTATTTCAGGTAAACATTGTTTCCTCCAGGCAATCTTCTGCGCCCAGCGGAAATTTCAAATCCTAGGGTCATATTTACTATTTAAAAGCTAAGCTTGTTAAAGGCTATAGACAAGGCTATCTTTGAAAGATAGTATTTTTCCTCTGAATAGAGGGCATCAAAGCAAAGGTAAGAAGAGGCGAGGGCCTGAAGCCGAGAGAAGAGAGAGGGAGGGATGTTGGAGAAAGCACTGTAAATAGAGCTCACACTTTTCATATACTTTTGGACAACCATTGAATACTTTTCTACATGAAAATTAATCTGCTGGCAAGAAAATCGTCTAGCCCACTGAAAGAGAAACAAAACAAAATTCCCCATCTTCTCTGTTTTCTTTCTTTGGGTGTTTTGTGGTGTTAGGAAGGTGAGGACATCATTTATCCTAAATTACAACTTCACACTTGCCTTCAGAAGCAAACTATACTTTTCCTAGCCCACTTCATTTTCTCCTTGTGATCTCTTTTTCAGAGCAAACCTCTTATTAAATTTTAATATACTTACTTAAAAATAAACCCTAAAAAGATTCATTAGAGCCATTTAAAGGTAATGACAAATATATACACTGAATTCTACATTTGTTCCTTTTCTCTCTCTCTCTCTCTTTTTTTTTTTTTTTTTTTTTTGGCCATACGTAAACTGACACAGAAAAGAGGAATAAAAGAGTTTGTGTTAAATAATGTAATGGAAACATATATGATAAAAAGGAGGTTGTGTGGGTTTAAGTGTCTGTGGTCCCTCCTGCTACCCTCATCTATCCTCACTCTTCTCTCAAGCCATTACAAGTGTGAAATAGATCAGTTTACATGCCCTTACAGCTTTTTGATGAATGGCAAATTCCATAAACAACAACAAATATTTACTACATAATAGGCACTGTTCCAGGGGATTAAGAAAAACACATTGCTTTTCTTTGACAAATAAATTGCTATTTAGAGATCTTAAAAGAAGCAATGATTAAAAACTTCCAAGTGATGGCTACCGTATCATAAAAAGCATTATTTTGCCCCAAATTCAGAGTTCAGTGTGATTCTAAATGACATTCACAAGCATACAAGTTCTGCCCAGAAGGTATCCAGCCACATAATATGAAAAATAGGTCCATTTATTGAAGAAGATAAAATATACAAGACACATTGTACATAGGACAATGATGCCTCAGGCCCCTTCAAAGTAGGCATGTTGGGACCTCACACAGTTCTCCCAGTCACCATCAGCTGCCCCGTCATATTTTCCTGAATCTCATTTAAGGTCTGAAATCTCTTCCCTTTCAAAGGTGATTTTAGGTTTGGGAAAAGCCAGAAGTCACAGGGCACCCAATCTGGGCTGTAAGGGGACTGAATCACCTGGGTGACTTGATGTCTCGTCAAAAAACTCTGCACAAGACGTGATGCATGAGCAAGCACGTTGTCCTGATGAAGCTGCCAGTCACCAGTTGCCCATAGCTGCAGCCTTCTGAATCATCCAGATAATTGCCATGGAGGAATATTCAAACTTAACACAAAATTTGATAGAGATTCATTGCCCTATTCACTCAGTCATTTTGAATGTGATGGCCACGCAGTACACATGCTCACTCAAGGGTGTCTACCACCCCCACTGACTAGTACAGTGAAGTCATCATTGTTCACACATGTGCATTCCAGTCCACACTCCTTGGCTGCCAGGTTACACTGATGTCTCGCAAACTATTCTTGTTATATTAACAATGCTGGACTTTTTCCGGATAGACCTTGTATTTCACCTAACCCTGAACATTTTCTGTAACCACACAAAAATTCCTCCTTAATAGAAGCTAAAATTCAATAGAGATCATCCTTACCAAATAACTACAACAAACTATGATAAATATTTTTTCAGTATCCCCCATAAATGCTAAGTGATAATAGATAATAATATAGCTCAGGACCATGATGATTTCCTCAAACTAAAATTCCAAATACTTAGTATATAGATCTATTAAGCTTTGAAAAAATGGGGTTTTAATTTTCCTTCTCCTTTTAAAAGGCCAACTATTTTCTGTCCATCTTGTCTAGAAGGGTGCTAGCCATGTGCCAAGAACAATAGGTAAACCAGCTTCCCTCAACCCAGAAAAATTACCCCTTTGCCACAGGAGCCATACTTATGGTCCCACAATGGCCAAGGAAAAACCTAATAGGAACAGATTTTTTTTGCGTGTGTAGCAAAGTTAGTTCCAGAGAGACAAAAAGAAGCCTGGTTTGCACTGTAGCAGAACCATTGGAACAATATGCTCCCTGTGTCCACAGCCCAGTCCTCCCCCCAACTCCTTCCTTTCTAGGGCATAGGGTAGAAAAGTCACATACACAGTAGATCATGCCAAGGCCTGCTGACCCAACCCTATCCCAAAGTTGCAGGCAGGAGGGTGAAGCAATGTCTTTACTAAAGACATATTCTTACATTATTCTTACATTTCTTTTCCTAAGTCCAAACTTCAGCATTCAAATGGGGAGTGAGAAGAAGATAATGCAGACAAACTTTGTAAGTGCTAGTCCATCCCTTCTCCTCCAGTTCCTACAAGCCTCTGTAGTTTTTATATTTATTTTTAGAGAGAGAGTCAGGGAGGGAGAGAAACATCAATGTGTGAGAGAAAGATAGATAGGTTGGCTCTTGCACGCCCCCAACAGGGGACCTGGCAAACAACCCAAGCATGTGTCCTGACTGGGAATCCAACCATCAACCTTTCGATTAGCAGGCCGTTTCTCCACCCTCTCATCCACACCATAGTGTATTTCACACTTCTTGACCATGGTAAACTGACTACAAGAGTGCTTCCTCCTATGCCAAATTAGATAGAATTAGATGGAAAAATATTTTTTCCTAACCCTTATAAAGGGAAGTATGAAATATATAATCAAGTTGTAAAGTACTTTTATTCATCTCAGGGGTTAGCACCATGATGCTTAATATCATGAACACCCTATCTTTTCTACTACAAACTGAGAAATTCCATAATTACCTTTCCAACATTGTTGTTAGCATTAACTTTTGATACTGCAAGAACCAATTAAATAATTCCTAATAAAATCATTAAATAAATAAATAACAAGAAAATAACTACAAATAATAAACATCACCTAAAGCACCTGTTACATCCACTCTGGTTTTCTATAATTTAACTTCAGATATTTTTAGGTTAATTCATGGGAAGGGATTCGTATCTACTGATATGCCTACCTTGTACCAGACATCTTATATATATTGTATTTTTTCACCGCAACCAGCTTAAATCTAAAAACCCTTTTGCTCAGCCTTGACCAGTGTAGCTCATTTAGTTGGATGTCTCCTGCAAAGGGAAAGGTCACCGGTTGGGTTCCAGGTCAAGGCACATGCCTAGGTTGCCTTTCATAGGAGAGGCAACTGATAGATGTTTCTCTCTCACACTGATGTTTCTCTCCCTCTCTTTCTCCCCCCTTCTCCTCTCGCTAAATAAATAAATAAATACTCTCTTACTCATTTTTGAATTGAGGTTCACAAGGGTTTAATATTTTGTCTTCAATACACGATTAGTATTCATAAAACAGGGAGTCAAATCCAATTTGTCTAATGCCAAAACCTTTATCTTCACCACCATAGTATGCTGTCATCAAGAAGGTATAGAAGCTAGTTTCACATACACAGATGTCCTGTTCCCAGTCAACAACTGATCAAAGAAACTGTACAAGAAATAAAAACTAGTCTCAGGCATGCCTATATCATGACCTTACCCTCATCGCTGACTTGTCCTGTGCTTGGGCCCAACATGAGGCTGTGGAAAATTAGCAGGGACCTGCCTATGGAGCTTTTTCCTAGTGGACAGTCCTGGAGAGAAAACTGAACTAGGAAACACTTTATCTGGGAAGCCAGAGGCAAAAAAGTCAGAGAAAGCATTCAACCTGAGCCAATATTATAACTAAAAAAATGAGCCCACGTGTTAGGTCCAAAAAGCAAACTAAGCCACACATGGAAAAACAAGGACTAACTAAATCATCCAGGACAGTTGGGTGTGGGTTGCCATGAAGTGTGCAGAGTGGGTGGGCACAAGAGGTTCAAAAGGATGTGTGTGAAAGGGGAGAGGATGTTGGATGTCACATGTACACGGTATTGGCTATGAAAGTGGACCTGGCACACGAAAGGCCACAGAAGAATCAGCCACTTGAATAGTAGGGAAAGTTATTGATTCTCTCTAGGGCACAACTGAAACTATCAGGCCTAGAGAAGCAGGATTTTGGGTTTGTTTTTTTTTTTTGTTTTTTTTTTTTTTCTTAGCTATTATTACTTTGTAGTTGCGAATCTCATGGAAAGGATAATTTTTGACAGTAAAATTTTTATGTTTAAGTACCTGAAACAACTCTGAAAAAAATCTCAGTGCAAAATTAGACTGAGTAGAGTACAAAGTTTAAAATTTGAACCCTTTAACAAAATAAGGACTATCAAAGAAGACCACAAGGTAGCATGAAGTTATTCCCAGGTCTCTAGACAATCTGTATCATGGGTGGCAAACACAAGGCCCGAGGACCAAATCTGACCCTATACCTTGTTTTATCCCCCCTGGCACCTTGTTTCTACCTGGCAGTAGCGCCGAGCTCTCCCTTAACTGTTAAGGAGTAGTTGCATTTATACAGTTCTAAAATTACATTCAGCCCTTTGAAGACAACCACGAGGCTGATGTGGCCCCCAGTGAAAATGAGTT
This sequence comes from Anoura caudifer, assembly GCA_004027475.1. Lineage (NCBI taxonomy): Eukaryota > Metazoa > Chordata > Mammalia > Chiroptera > Phyllostomidae > Anoura > Anoura caudifer. The sequence continues at coordinate 219,320 of PVKU01000136.1, read as the reverse complement.
GGACACCCCTGCTGTAGGTGCAAACAATTTCTGATCCCATTTCCCTTTAAAAAGGTGCAGTTCACTCCATGACCATAGGCTGTCCAAATGGTCGTTTTGATAGTTTTGACCACCAAGGAGCATGGAATGGATCCTTTGAGGAAGAAAACAAGTAAGGTTGTCAGTGTTTTGAGGAGTCTTAAGGAAAACAACAGAAATCCATCTGTATTGAGATTGAATATCCCAATAGTTTTTTCCCTTAGCACTTGCATTGAAGCTTTAGCATCCCTCCCCCACAAAAATCTGGATTTGTAGATGTTTGAGACTTAAAATTTTCATTTGCCATTTAATAAATAATTTTCTTCCCCACTATAGGTACTTGGAATCAGCTCAGACCCCAGGATAACTACAATTCCAAAGGGGAATACTCCGTTCATTATGAATGGTTTAACAGCAAATAGTGCTTTGACAGCCAAATTCCTGGTCTCCAAATTTATAAATTTGCCCTTTTTACCCCACTCACAAGTCTTACTCAAGACCACTTCTGAGGTTTTGCACATTTAAGCCTTACACTCAAAGACAATGTGTTACTAAAGAACATGAGAAGCTTTAGGTTCATACAGTTGTACTAAAAGAAGTCTGATATTTATAACCAAACTATGACCATATTGAATATAATAAATTAACTGCTGAACTAAGAAATGATACTGTACTTATTTTCATGTCTGTGTCTATGCATCCTTCGAACAGGTCGAAAGAATCATAAACCAGCTATAAAGCCTATGATGCTTTTTATTTTATTTCTTCACTTAATGATGCAGCACTCACTTCTCAATAGAAAAATTATGAATAATACTAGAAACTAAATAGTTGTTTTTAGCAGTCAAAAATAATTATACTAATTGATCTATATGTTCCATGTTATTTTTTTCAAACTTTCATTCTATTAATAAAGCTATACTACACTATAATGTGGTTTCATGTATTACTTCATTTAATTCTCTATAAAACCCTAAGGAATAGCTACTATTAGTATGACCACATTGTAGATAAGGCAACAAGCTCAGAGAAAATTGCCTGTGATCACAAATGTAGTAATCTGCAAGGTTAGTGTGCAAAATAGATACTTTGAGCTTCAACAGACATAGGGGTATAATAATATCAGGGATATGCTTGCTTAATAATTTTTAAATAACTAAATCAGCCCACATATCAATAAGTTAAAAACTTAAAAATTTTCTTAAGTACCAAGTCTGAAATCTGTCTTTGCCTCAAGTTGTTTTGTTTGTTTGTTTTATTTTTTGACATGTATAAATTGACATAACAAAAAAGTTCAGTGACCAAATTCCGGGAGGAAAATATGTTGCCTAATTCATGCACATCTCTGTATTCAGAGGAGAATGACTTGATTTTACAATAGGGTATTGTTTTTCTTAATTAATTGTAGTTCTGTGATTTCTACATGTAAGTGGTTTACAAATTAAGTTTTATGGGTATCTAGAAAGAATAGTTCAAATCAATAAATAAACTTTTACAAGTGTTGAAGAGAAAGCTTACATTTAAATGTTACTTTGTTCCTTCATCCTAAGAGAATGCACTTTTTTTCAAAAACAGTTAAAAATCAAGCATTAGATATGCAAATATGTGTTCAGATCAGAGATACCAAAATTATTCAAATGATTAATTATTCATCATAAAATGCCAATTAATAATTATGAAGCATAAAAGGCATCTTTTGATTGCAACTTTATTTTTCTTGGCCTGAAAAGGGCTTCATATACATGTTCAACTGATTTCTAGCAAATTTTAAAAATTCAACAAAATAAACAAATTGTAAACTTACAAGTGCAAACTCTGAATTTTAAGAAGAGAACAAATGTGCCCAAAATGAATGAAAGACAAACCAAAAACTGTAGCCAAATTAATGACATAGGCAGCCTGCACTCACTAACTTGCTAGGTAATGAAGCAACCTGGCCACAGAAACAACCGAACAACTCAAGTTGTGTGTCTGCTTAGCATGGACAGAATGTGTGACATGGTGTTTCGCTCTGAGTAGGCTGATCTCTGTTAGGGGTGGGGAGGTGCTTTGGGAAAGGTTTTACACTTTCCAGATAGTCATTAAAGGGAAAAGCACATTTTAAGTTCCTTTAAAGTAACTATTATAATCTCTAAAGTCTGCTAAGCACTGCTAAAATATCACTATTAATGAGAAATTTTCTCACATTGCCTTGATTCTTAAAATTTTCTCTATTTGAAGTATTATTCATTTTTTAGGAAGACTATTTTTTTAAAAGTCAGTTTGAGCTGATATGATAGTTCAGAATAAGAAGCAATTATGATTACTGAGATATTGCTTTATACATTTATTGGTTTTTTGTTGTTTTTTTGTGTTTTGTTTTTTTTTTTTTTTACTTTTCGCTGACACCTTGTTCTTGGTGAACTTGTTCTCTGATGACCCAGGGAGTTATTTTAGTCAGGGTGTCCCTGACCTCCTGCTAGTAGATTAATTACATATTTAACATTGTGTTTTCAAAACGAAATGATAAATCTGGACACATAAAGGAGGCAGAAAGAGAGAGCGAAGAAGAAGAGAGGCTGTTAAGAAACACAAGAGATTGCAAAAGAGAGAGATCAAATAGAAGAGAATGTAGGAAATGCAATTGGGAAAGAATTTAAAGAAAATCGGGATAAGGGGCAGGAAGGGCTGAGAAGGAGAGCAAGAGGGAGGAAGGGAAGGAAGGATTTTTGGTTTTCAATTCCCTGGCGAGGCTGCTGGCGTCCGCGCCCTAAACGCCACAGCCTTCCAACTGGAGGCGAAAGCCACCTCCTCGGGCCTGCGTCGCATCCAACTCAGTCCAAGTTTTCTGGTGACTCCTACAGGGCCCCTTCCCGTCACCACCATTCCCCCCCACGACACCCCTCCTCCGTTTAGTGAGACTGACAGTCGCGTGGAAGAGGCTTTTCCAGGCACAGCCTTTCTCATGGTAATCAGCCCCCTGCATCACCTCCCCGCCGCGGCCGCTCCCGCAACACGCGCAGCGCTCGGACCCCGGGGACCGGAAACAGGGCGGCGGGCGGGGAGCTAGCGAGCAAGCCAGGTCAGCTGACCGGGCGGCGGGGCGGGGGTCGCGGGGTTCCCGGGCGGGGACAGGTCTGGCGGCCGGGCGGGGGCCGACCCCTTCCCCCCGCCCCCCCACGTGCTCCTCTGCCCGCGCAGCGGGGCCTTACCCAGAGATCAAATGGAGGGACCGAAGCTGGGGGCGCGGGGGACTGAGCGCGCCGAAAATTTGGGGCCACAAGCAGACCTGTTTTGCGTCAATAAATTAAGACGCTTATTGAGTCTTGAAGTTTGCTGGTTCCTGTCAGTGGAGGAGACGTTGGCTGGCAAAAGCACTGAAGCCAAGATTCAGCCTTAACTTGAAAAAAATTAAAATAAAATAAAATTAAATTAAATTAAATGAACACTTCAGCTGGCCCCCCTGCTGGGGCCAGGTGACGTGCGAGATTCCACAGCCCGCGGGCCTCGCAGCAGGGATGTTAGGGACGGTCTGAGGCTGTCCGGTCCTGTTTTGATTTTGTTTGAAAGGGCTTCTCAGAGAGATGCTCCTGATCCCCCCCCGCCCCATGCTAGGCTTAACTCCGAATGGATTGGATTGCGAGTTTGCACGTGAGAAAACCGTTTGGCTTGGCTTGGACCCCTGCCGCCCCCAACCCCCTTCACCACTCCCAATCCAGAGGACCCCTTATCACCCTTTGCTTGCAACTAAGAAGTTGCTCATCTCCTGCGTAACAACATGGGGTCAAAATAATTCCTCCAGATGAAAGATCAATTCTGTTTCAAAACGAGAATAAATTCCTTTTTTAAAAATTTTCTCCACATTGTACAAAATAAACAGAATTTGCTAAAAAAAAATATATATATATATATATGTATGTATATAGTCGTGGCCAGATTCGAGTTACTTCTATAGCCTGTGTGTTCAAGGGCAGAAACATTGTATCTCTTCGGGCATCTGGGCCCGGGAGCAGAGCTGGGGGCAAGGGTGAGGCGGGTAGCGGCTGTGAAAGTTTAGGAAATTGACAGACTGAGAGGTGAATGGGGGGACAGGCACCAGGTCCTGGCTGGAGGGAATAGGAAAACAAAAGTGCATCCTCTCACCCTGCCTGGGTAAGGGAATCCTGAGGAGGCAGTTTATTTTACTCAAAGAAATCCTAAAGAATTCTTTTTCTCCCTCCAATGTCGATTGCAATATTATTTCACATTTGCATATATCTGTTGTTTTAATCCCCTTGGTCTCTGCTAATCTCGGAATGGATTATTAATGGAAAAGAAAGACGAGGAAGAAGCTATTCATTTTCAGAACTTATTTTGCTGTGTGAGGAGAGGAAAGCTGGCAGCCCCCAGCCCTGTTTCGACTTTTCCCTGCGTCCCGCGCTCCTGCATCCCGCAGATTCCACTATCCCCATTGTCCCCACTGGCCTTCGGACTAAGGGAGTATTCGGGACAAATGTGTATTCCGACTTTCTCCGATCCCACCGCCAGTGTAGGTCAAATAGAGAGGGAAGTGCCAGGGGCGTGCCAAGCATGGGCGGGTAGGGGGACAACCTAACGACGTACCCACCCCTCGTGGGGACACTTCCTGCGCCATCATCCAAATATCCACCTTGATGGGAACCCCAGAGATTACTGTTTTACCCCTGGTTAAATACTTGCATGTCGGAACTCCCAGTGCTAAGTGTTGGGGCTGCCTGCTGCCACTTGAATAATTACTGAGCCCAGAGTAATCAAATGATTAGGTGTTTTTAGTGGAAATACTTGAGTCTTTTTTTGTAACTCAGAGCTAGGTAGCCTGACATTAATATACTGTACATAATAAAAACAAGTGATATGTTAGCCGTTCTATTGGATTCTTAGACCTGAAGTTTTACTGTGGAGTGTGTGTTTCTGGGCAAGTCTCCAGTGGCTACCTGGGCTTCTGGGGTGGGGTCCTGTCCCGAGCACTCCATGCAATGGGCTCCTGCTTCCCCCGGAATTGGAGAGGGAAGACTGGAAAGCAAACTTCTAGAGAAAGCTAAATTCCAGTTCTTATTTTTTAAAAAGGGAGGTGGGTAGGATGAGAAAGAAAAAAAAGATATTAATAATAGAGGCAAATCTCAGAACAGGGACTTGATAAGTCACATATGTGTATATGGCTTTTATATATATATATATTTTTTAAATGTTAAACAAAATTGAGAATGTGCCTGACGCATGTTGGGAATCTTTAATTTCTTTCTTATTATTAGTTTTTAGACTGACGAGCTTGACTGGTCCTCTTCTACAGGTAATTTATCTGTAATGGGGTGGGCAGAGGACTGATTTGCCCAGCTATTCCCATTGTAATAAATACTCAAGTTAGGAAAGAGGTGAGTCTGTAACCAACTGTGAGAATTGACTTTCTTGCATCCTAAAGTAAGAATTGGCTGCACTCATGCTGGTGGCTATTCCCCTCCCCCCCAAAAAATAAACATACAAAATACAAAGACATGCACCTCTGGGTGTGTGGATGTGGCAACCCATGTGGTGGCTTTTTCCTCCTCTGAGTGCAATTGCCAAGTGACTCTTACATTCAAAGTCTTGCTTTAGGCACACATTCAAAGCACAGTTCAGAGCAGTTTATCTTAATATAAGTAAAAGTCCAGTGTTGGTTCAGGGTATTATTTGTTTCAGATTTCATCAGACTGAAAACAGGGGGTGTAACATATTAACAATATTAAAGCAGAAAAAATGGCATGAGGCTATTCTTTAGTCCTCTTGACACCTCTACATTTACCTTTGCAAAGAAGCCCTAAGGTTGTGGGACTGGAAGTTTATTTGTGCTCTGAGGTTCACAAGCACTTTCACTCTTAAAAAAAAAAAAAAAGCCTCACAATTCTTTAAGAAATTGAGCCTGAACCATTGGAGGCTAAGAGATTTCTTCCTTTTCCGATAAATGCCTGTGCTCAGCATCCTCAAATTTGGCTGTCTTTATTTACTTCTATATTAGTTCCAATTATGTGCAGTGTAAACCAGCTTTTTGATTAACAAAACAGCAGAGCATTGGTTAAGAACACTTAAACTTCAAAAAAAAAAAAATTCCCTTGGGAAGTGGGCTCTGAATTGGTTAATAATGTGCAGTACTTGCTAAATTGCTGACTTCCAGATGTGGAAAATATCTTTCTTGTTTAGGACCTATGTAACCTGATTGGATTACGACAGAAGCGTCACATTGGAAGCTTTTGAGTGATTATTTAATTAACCATACAGTAGAAAGCTGTATTCTCCAGGAAATCCCTTCCATATTTACATAACCAATCCCTTCAGAGCAAAGGTGGAGTCTTTTCTTTTTAATTTTACTTTAATTGCAATATCAAAAATATATATACTCCCAAACTTAGACCCCATGCTGTTTAATATCATGCTCTTCCTTCCCTGCTAAGTTCCTCTATGGCCTTTCTCCTTTTCCTCCTGCCTCACTACACACACTCCCTCACTTTGTAGTAAGGTCTCCCTGAGATGTAGAGGGATTCAGACGTGGTCAGCCCAGCGCTCTCTGTTAATTTACTTAGAAACCCCATTTAAAAAATTCCAAACTACTTTATAGTTTGAGGATGCAATCCAGAAATTCATCACACACACAACAACAACACACGCACCCTAAGATGCAGTTCACAGGCAGCATATTTTTTTTCCTGGTTCTGGCTTCTAAAAAGAAGAAAGAGAGAGAAAGGGCAAAGAATTTAGTTCCAGAAGCTGTGCTGAGAAATCCCCACAACTTAATGTGCATCTCAAATCTGGTCATTAGAGATATCTGTATATGAAGAGGCAATCTGGATTGAGGACCCGGGATCTTTCCCTTTAACTTTCGCCCCTTGGAGTTCTCCAGTTCTGTGAATGGTGTGCACCGTTTTCCGCCCAGTACGCTGTAGGATTTAGTGATGAGGATAATGATGCCAAAGGCTTGACTGGGGGAGGGGGGAGCAGGGTGGGGGGGCGTGGAGAAGGGAGGGAGGGAGGGAGGCGAGAGGGAGGGAGAGAGGAAGAGAGGGAGGTGGAATTTCATTTCTTCCACTAAAGCCTTTGCGGAGACTTCAAGGTATAATCTATCCCAGATCCTTTCCCAGAGAGAAACTTGGCGATCACGTTTTCACATGATGCTCACGCTCAGGGCGCTTCAATTATCCCTCCCCACAAAGATAGGTGGCGCGTGTTTCAGGGTCTCTCTCTCTCCTACAGAAAAGAAAAAGAAAAAAATGTCATTAGAAGAGGCGTAACACGTCAGTCCGTCCCCAGGTTGTGTTTCCTGGAGTGGCTAAAAGAGATCAGTTCTAACCTGCTCCGCAGGAATAACGGTCCTGCCTCCCGACACTCTTGGCGAGGTTTTGTACAGTTTGCTCCGGGAGCTGTTTCTTCGCTTCCACCTTTTTCTCCCCCACACTTCGCGGCTTCTTCATGCTTTTTCTTCTCACCATTTCTGGCCAAAACTACAAACAAGACTTCTCAGGTAGGTTTTTTTCCCCTTTTCTTTTTATTCCTTTTTGGTATGATCACCCCCCTCCTTTTATTCTTTTTCTCTTTTCAAGTGAGAATGTGAGTGCGAAGTGAGAAGGAGTGTCTGTGGGTAGGAATTTCAGGTGGGTTTAGCTCCTTTATGGCAAGCTTTTTCCAAGAGTGACTTCTTCGATTTCTCTCCCACTCCTGCTCGCTCTCTCGCTCTCTCTCTCTCTCTGCTTCCTTTTCTCTCTTTTTTTTTCTCCCCCAAATAATTTGCCCTGTACCTGTCCATTCAGGTAACCCAAGGTGCCTTTTGCTACCCAAGCTATGAAAAGTTTTCCTGAGAACTCTGTAATTGGAATAAAAACTCTCCAAGGGGAGAGATCCTGTTCTATTTTCGCATCTAGTTCCAATTCATTGTATTCAGCAATTACAACTTGGCAAATACCTGTTAATAATTACAAAACTTGATCGATACAAACCTACCAAATTCGGGGCAGGTCTTTCTCTTAGATATGGCAGTCCATCCTCCTCCCCAACCGGAGAAGGCTGTTTTCTAAGCAGAAAGTGTCTGTTTTTTGTCTGCTTAGCGAGTTTCATTTCTTTATTTCATTGTGTGTGTGTGTGTGTGTGTGTGTGTGTGTGTGTGTATGTGAAGTAACACCTCACTTCTGTGATGATAAATAAAGAAGTGAAAGTCCTCATGGAACTTGAGTCCTTTACTAAAGTTGGGGGTGCCGGGGGTCACTACAGCTGGGATGAAAACTGCTGTCAGGATAGCAGGAATTTAAATTAAGAATAACTTTTGAAATTGTATTTTAAATGGCATAGTAATATAGATGGGTTTAACAGGAACTACATACACACACTTATCCCATTCTATACTTTGGCACTGAAAAGTCGAGAGAGAGAGAGAGAGCAGGGGCTCCCAGGAACAGTGGTGAGCCCTGCTCACATGAATGTGTTTATCTCCCACCTACATATATATATTTTTTACATGCTCCCCCTATAATGAGGAAGGCAATATTAATAACTCCAGAGTTAGAAATAACAGGCAAAGATAAAGTTTACAGCATAAATGCCCTGTCTCTTCCTCACACACATATGCTCATAAAACTAGCAGTTTACTTTATTAAACATGTATTTATATGCAATCGTGTGTAAGTCTCAGCAGGAACACAGACAGGCCAGCTGTTTCATCCCAGACACTTGTGTGACCATTTCTGTATTTCAGGATTTTTCCCAACAATTTCAAATTAATAGTAGGGCGAAGAAATGACAAAATGTGTCAAACTTAAATGAAAACTCTCCCACTATGTCTAGGTTAAATTCAAGGTGCTTTCTAAATAATTCACTTCCTCTTCTCTCTGCTCCCCCCACCCCCCACCCCTCTCAGCAAACGCGTGGAAACTGATACTCACTTTCCAGGTTTTCCGCAAAGCTTCCAGGACGGGAGACAATAGGTACGGGGCGTGGGGACTGAGTGTGCTCGGCAGAGAAAGGGTTAATGGCCCTGTGTTACAGTTTGCATCTGTTACATCTTTTATAGTCCCCTGTTTAAACTAATCCTCGAGGCACAGCATCTTCCCAACCTCCACGGAGTTTCGGGATTCTCCTTCTCTCCTGCCTGCCTCCGAGGTCCCCCTTCTCCAAGTTTTGACAGTTTCAGCTGAAAAAATGCAGCGCCTCTCTCGAATTTTAGGTACAAAAGTTTCGAAGCCAGAAAGGATATGATCATTTAGTAAAGCTTAAAAGTATTGCTGTAGCGGTTGGACTTTCTCTTTCCTTTCTTAAGGGGAAAAAATTTTTTTTTCTACTGGAACTATTTAAGGGAACCAGTGTGGGGGAGCATGTGTGTGAGTGAAGTGTGGGGGGGAATACTTAAGTAAATATTGTCAAAGTGGTGGAGGTGGTGGGGAGGGAGGGACAGTGTCCGAAGAGGCTTATAATTATATTTTTTGCTCTGGCGTGAAACGGGAAATCTTAATTTGGGGGCGGGGGGTGTGGGGAGGAAGAAACGGTGCCTCGATCAACTCCAAAAGGGGAGGGGAGGGGGCGCGGGGTGAGTGGGCTTCCTATAATTACTATTATCAATTTGCCCGAGTGTGCTTCCTCCGCGGGCTGTTTCTCGTTGTTTGTTTGTTTGTTTGTTTCCTCTGGGGAATGGGGTGGGGGTGAGACAAGATAAGAGTGAAAGAAAGCTTCACCTCACCCCAAGTTCCCGAGCCTAGCTGAGGACTTTTCGGAGGAAAAGGTCCGCCTAACCCTGAGTCAAGCAGCCTTACTGTACCGCCGTGTGCATTCCCTCATACGGTCAGGAGTTATGACTCATTTTGAAGATGTAATTCTTGTCTCTCTGATCCCCTCGCGGGTGCGACACACCAAACAGTAACAAACACAAAGCGCCTCGGGGCCAAGGCTGGGGTAGGGGGGCGGGGAGGGGGCCGCCGAAGTTTCGCTTTGGCGTTGGGGGGCGCGGATGGGTGCTCGCCGGGGCCCTGGCCCGGCTCCCCTGGGCGGCCCGCGCGCGTTTCAATGGGCGCGGGCGATGCCCACATTGTCGCTGTGTTTGGTTGCTAGATCGAGCCTGCGTGCTGCCGAAGCAGGGCGCCGAGTCCATGCGAACTGCCATCTGATCCGCTCTTATCAATGAAGCAGCCGATCATGGCGGATGGCCCCCGGTGCAAGAGGCGCAAACAAGCCAATCCCAGGAGGAAAAACGGTAAGAACCGGCCCGAACCAAACTTTTCCGGGCCACTTCGCGGCTCGAGACCCAGGGAGAAGGGAGGGGAAAGGGAAAAGGAACCGTGGCGGCGGCGCCCAGGGCTCGCGGGCGAGCCTCCCTCCGCGGCCGGCGCCGGAGCCTAGCGCGCGCGGTGCCTGGACCGGGGGGGAGTTGGGGAAGTGCCGGGCAAAGTGAGCGTCGGGCGCCGGCGGGCTCCGAGCGCTGGGGTCCGGACGGGGCCCCGCTCCCCCAGCCCCGCTGCCCCCTAGCGCCCCCGCCTCCGCACTCCCTCCACCTCCGCCTCCCGCCCCGCTAGCTCCTGGCCCGCCGGGTCCGCGGCCGGGCTGCGGGAGCGTCCGGCTCGGGCAGGGCGGGGGCCCGGGAGCCCGGTTGTGCGGAATCCCGGGGCGGGGGCGAGGGCTGGGGTGGCGGAGGGACGGCAAGGGAGAGACTGGGGTCCAGGGGTAGTGCCTCCACAAGGCTTAAAGTTTCTTGCCGGAGTCGCCCGGCTCCCTCTCCATACGCCAAGTAACGGTCCGCGGGCAGCGGGGCCCGGTTGGGCGCGCCCGGACTCTGGGGTGGGAGGGACTCGGCCGGCCCCGCGCGGGGTCTGGCGGGGTCCCGGCGAGCTTGGGGGCGGGTGGCACTTCTCCAGCGGGCGCTGGCCCCTTGCCGGGGGTTGGCGGAGTCGAAGAGCGTAGGGAGACTTTTCTGGGCAGTTTTTACGTGGTCAGGAGCCCGCTCTCCAGGCTGAGTCCGGAAGGAGGAAGAAGATGGGGGGTGTGAGAGGGACACGCTGATGGGAGATGGGAGATTAAAGCGGTGACAGTCTCCTAGGTCCACCTTGGAGAGAGGCAGGGAAACAGGGGGGGAGAGAGAGTAGGAGGGAGGGGGGTAGAGAGAGAGAGAGACCCCCTAGGTATTACTCCCAAACAAAATCGTGGGAATAAAAGAGAAAAGTGATTGGCAAGAGCGCAGAAGGAACCTGGGGGAGGGGAGAGGGCTGGGGACCAGAGAGGGTACCGGGGGAGCTGAGGAGGAAACTGAGTTTAAAAAGAAAAGCCAGTCCCCCAAAACAAGCGAACCAGCGCCAGCTCAGCCTGGGAAATGAAAGTTCTCGCTCCCATTGCTGTCCACCGGATCACCCTGCCCGGGACCGCAGTCACTCCCTGGAGCTGGACCCGGGGACCAGGCGCCGGCCGGCCTCCGGCTTCCCGCAAGCCCAGCCCGCTCCTCGAAGGGACCGCCCGGGCCCACTTGGAGCAACTTTCCTCTAGAGAAGACCATTGTGCGCGCCCCCAGCCTACCCCTGAGCTACGCGGCGCGGGGAGGGGGTGGCTGGGGACGCGGTGTGGGGTGCTGGAGGGAAAAAAACACAAAGACAGAGAATTTTGATTAGAGACAAATGAGGCTTCACCTTGTCTCTCTGTTTCTCTTTCTCTCTCTCTCTCTAGGTTTTGTGTGTGTGTGTGTGTGTGTGTGTGTGTGTGTGTGTGTGTGTGTGTGTGTCATTTGCTTGTTGTGGTGGAGGTGTCGAGCCATATGGGGGAGTGATAGAGGAATTTAGTCAGAAACTCTTCGTTACGTTATCCTGCCTTTTCCCTTTGTGCTGCCTTTGATCTATTTGCTTGGCTTAGTGTTACAAAAAACAAGTACAATAATATATTCCGCGCCGCTTCCCCAAGATCCAGTTCAGGCTGCCTCTTTTTAAGTCAGTCTCTCTCTCTCTCTCTCTCTCTCTCTCTCTCTCTCCACCCCCTCTCTCTCAATTTAATTTTTTCTTCACTCTAGTGTCTGGCATTATTTAAGCTGGTCCTTAAACAGGAGCCTTCCCCTTACCCATCACTGGGTAATTTAGTAGACACTAAAATTATACCTAGTGTCCCCTCTCTTCTCTTGTGTTTCCTCTGTACCTTTTATTAAATGTTGGTTATTGATTTTCTAAAATCAATGTCCGTCGTGAGGTCTCCCCCAACAAGTATCTAAAGCATGTTGCTGATCAACTGGATAACAAAAGCTTTGTGTCAAGGAGGCTTTTTTTCCCCTTATGTTAAAGTCATTTTTTTTTTTTTTGCTAGAAAAGAGATTGAGATTTAAAGCAAGTTTCCCAGAAGTGTTTGTTGTTGTTATTGTTGTTGCAAAAGAGACTATTTAAAATGTTTGTTTCTCCTTGCTCTCTTCTTTCCACCCCCTTCGGGATTTTGCCACCATTGACCAGCCTGGCCCCAGCAGTGAGGTCAGGCCAGAGCCCAGGTCTGGGGAAATGCAGGGCTCCAGGCTTCCTAGGAACCTTTAGAGAGGAGGGGGTGGCTCTCAGAGAGGGAGGCCTGCTGGGGACGTCACAGGTGGAAGGGAGTACCAGGCAAGGGGTTCACCCATGGATTATGCAGCCATTTCCCCTCTGTCCAGCCACTAACCTGGGAGAAGACTCAACGCTCCGAAAGAGAAAGTTGAATTGCACATTTCAAGGCATTTAGCCCAGCCTCTGCACACTTACCAGCAGGCCTGTCCATCTCTTACAGCTTCTCAAAGTTTGACTATTATCTCCCTCTTTTTCCAAATAATCTGCAGCAAAACATGCTGTGAATTGGTTACTTGTCAATGTTTTTCTTTGGATTTAATCTGACTGAGCAATGTCCTGGTTTTGAAAAGCAGGTAGAAGAGTTTTCCCCTCTTTTTTCATTTTCTTTCTCATCAAGCATGTATCCAATGCCTTTCCCTTTGGGAATTGCCTGGATTTATCTGAACTGAGTGGATTTTTCTTCTTTCTTGGATTCATGGAAAAGATGTCACTTTTGAGCTTGTGTCTTTGCTGATAACACTAAATATGATGATGCTTATCAAAATCATATAGAAATTCCTGAAAAGAAATAATGGCAATACTAATCATAGAAGTAGAAGCTGCAAGGAAAAAAGAGAGAAAAAGATGGTCATCCAGGAAACTAGAATGTCACTTTATATAATTTTAATGAAGTCAACAGTGTATATATAGACTAAGGTGACAAGGAGATAAAAATGTGTAAAGCTGTGTGTGTGCACACACACGCAAAAGGTCGGTCAAGAACTGTGGGTTAGAACTCTAAGCTTTATACGATTATTAAAAAGCAAAGGAGAAGGAGGCAGTTCCAGGAAAACAAATGTACAAAGAGAGAAACAGGAATCTAAAATCCAGCCTTAGAGATTCTCAGTCTAAAAGGATGCCTGGCAGAGACAGTGCCAGGGCCAACTTAATCCATAGCGGACAGTCTCCTTTGCCCCACATAGAAAGGATGAAATCTCTTCCCAGAAAATAAGATGTGCAGGAGGAAAGGGGAGAGGGGTGAGGGGGAAGGAGGCAAAAAGCAAGTCCTCACAGACAAGAATGTGTGTCCGTTTCAAGAAAGTTCAGTCAGATGATCTTCAGTCGCCTGACTCACTTTGTAACACTTTCACTGAAGCTGGAGAGGAGGGGAAAACCCACCCCCCTTTCCATTCCCCTGATATACCCCACTATCTCCACACAGCCTTGGAGTCAGAAATGAGCTCTAGGAGCTCCATATGCCCAGCTGCCGCTGCCACTGGCACAGCCCCGTTATAACTTGCAAAGTTTGTTGCTTTAACCCCTGAAGCGGGCATGGGCTCCTGGGGATGCCACGGCTTCCCTCCTGCCTCCTGCGGAGCCTGCGGAGCCTGCGGAGCCTGGGAAGACCGGCCTGCCTCCCCAGTCCACCACCTTCCAGCATCAGACTCTGAAAAATTGCACATACCCCTGCACGTTATAACAAAATCAAATCCAGAAATTGCTTGCTTCAGAAAAGAGAATGAAGTTGTCTTTTACATGAAAACTGAATTCAGAGTAGAGCGAAAAAGGAGATGAAAGACAGAAAAGTTAAATCTGATTGTTCTTCAAAGTTTCAGCTAAAGGTTTGGGGATCTTACGAGGAGTGGGGGAGATTTTTACAAATGCCTTTGGTCTCTGGTTTTCAGTGATAAAGAAAGGGGATAAAGTTGGATGTTTTGAGGGCTCTGGATTTTAGAGGAGGAACAATCGGTGAGCAGAAATGAATATCCTTGTTTAAGAGAAGTCCTCACTTTTTTCTACTTCCTTGAAGGGAGTGGAGGAGCTGGTGGTGATGCTTAGAGGCCATGGAGGACACTGGGGTTGCTCCTGTTTCAGAGATGCTTAATTGAAAAGGAAAAGAAATGCAGTCAAGCCCTTCAACAGGATGTGGCTCCTCTCTGAGAGGTGAAGTTGGGATGGGGCAGCCTCCACTTCAAAGCCCCTCAGTGCACACTGAGGCAGGGAAGTTTCCTTCGGATTATAGTTGGTTCAGACTTGGTTATCTTTGCAAGTGTGAAAGTCTTTTGCTACTAGCTTTCTTCCTGAAGTTGATGAGCTTAATAGGAAGCCTGTGTTGCTGGCACTGAAAGCATTCAGAGGCAGTTTGTGTAGCAGGTACCAACCAGTTATAAGGGCGCTCCAAAGATACCCAGCTCCATCCTTTTCTGCCTGTGAAGATCTTCTGCAAGTTTTGTCATGCTGCACACACACGAGGCTGGGGGCTATGTATATAGACTGATCTATTTGTTTTATTTTGGTTTGGGAAAACCAAGTCAATTGGGAAAGAAACATGCCTTCCTTCATAGCAGAGCCACTAGCCTGCTGGCATCATGGCTTGACGCTCCACCAGGGGTAAGGGTCGGCTAAGGATTTGAAACTTTACATTGTTTCTGTGTTGCCAAATAAAAATAAATTCACATCTTTCAGCCTTTATTTTCAAATACGAATAAAGCCAAGATTAAAAGTTCCCCACTAAGCTGCTATGTCATATGTTTCAGATGCTTCCTTTCTTGCGAGCTTAATTAGCTCCAAGTAAAGAAAATTCCAAGAGGTTATCAAAGACCCTAATACTGCATTAAGAATATTTCCTGGGAAAAAAAAATGTGTGTGCCCTGAAGGTAGGAAAGCAGGGTGTTGCTAGCTCTCTAGCAGAGCCGCGTTTTTTCCAAGATGTGGGAGATTCTTTTCCTTACAACAGTTTTTGTCATCTGCATTCTTCCAAGGCTTTTAAGGTGCATTTTCTTCTGTGTGAAAGGGAACTCTTTGTCCTTTTCCTTTCCAGCACCCTGGCTTCCCAAGGTAGACACTATTTTGTGCCTGTCACAGAGAGAGGGAGTGCAGGTTTGCAATGCTCACAGACAATTGATTGTCTGCCCTAATGTGTTTCATTTACATGTTTATAACGTCAATGGTGCTGGGGTGTCCACTGTACCATTCATTCCCGCATTCCCACAAGGGGGCAATTGTCTGAATGGCCAAGTCAGACACCTTTTTGATTGCTCTTTGGTTGTCTTTTTAGAGCAAAGAGATAAAGGAGGAAAATCTGTGATGCAGAAACACTAGTTGAAAATATACAGAATTAAATGTCACCACAAAAGCAGATGTTAACATAGCGCCAATATGCTTTTTAGCCAAGATGTGAAGGTTGAAAAAAAAAATAATTCAGAGCAGAGGGAAGGATGATTTAAAACCAATAAATATAGCCCTACTCCCCCCTCTTTCTTTTCTTTCTTTAGCAATCAAAAGATGAAATGTGATTTTCCTTTTCAAACCTTGAAATATCTAGGCACCTCCTCATTATTTGTGTGTTTGCTGTGATTTGTGAATTTGGTATATATTTACATAGCTCTGTTTATGCCAATAGCATCAGCTTACCACTTGGAAAATCTATTGAATGACTATTTGGGCTGTGGGGAGTGTAAACTTTTAAAAAGTAAGAGCCAAGTATTTCTTCATCAAGCATTTTTTTTTTTTTAAGGAAAGCAATAATACTCAGTAGACTCTATGGAAGTCTCTGCCTTAATAGCTATGTGCCAAATACTTTTATCCTGGGTGACAGTTGTGTCAGAGGGAAAGCTCTCAGGAAAAGTGTAACTAGTAGTTACAAAGTAAATAAAGAATTTTGTTTGAAGGTGTTCTGTACTGTTCTTATACTTTGTGTGTGTTGTCTTGTGTTTCCTCTGAGGGAGGTGAGAAGAAAAGGCAGCCATGCCTGTGTTTTTGGCTTTTCTCTTCAATCAGTTCTCCCTCCCATATTATGCTTGTATGTAATGCACATGAACACACCTGCTTTAAAAAAAAAAAAGGTTTCATAGTTCAGATGGTGCCTTGCTGGTTCATTTAGGGAATACACTTATTAGAAGTTGTTCTGATTTCGCGTGTGGTCCATAAAGAGAGAAAATACTAACTCTTCTGTCATCTGGTGGGAGGTAAACAGGGGGTGATGGTGGTGGTGTAAAACTTTTATAATTTTGTAGTAAATTAGGAAGAAAAAAATCATCAGTCTGTGAAAAGATTTTTTGCCTCTCCGAGAAGACACACACAGTAGCTGCACCGTTAGCTGAACCCCTGACACGGCGGTCTTTTGAATGCCTTAGGTATGATTTCACTTTCGCTCACATCAATGCTGACCTGAATGCCTTTCATATCTGATCCGCTGTGTCTCTCCCAGTAAACATCCCCTGAGGGGAGAACAAAGAAAGGAGCTCTTCTTCTTCTTAATCACAATTCAGCCCTTTCACCGCCGGCAGGCTCCATTTGCATTCTGCCACAGAAAGCCAAGATGAAAAGAGAGAGAGAGGGAGAGAGAGAGAGAGAGAGAAAGAGAGAGAGAGAGGAAAGAGTGGAGAAGGGAGGCATAGGGTAGTGGCTGAGTAAAATAACTTAGGTGTTTGTGGCTGTTTGTTGGGCTTTCCCTAGTTACCAGCCTTATATAGTTGATGCTCAACCAGGCCCTGTCCCTCCTGACAGGCATATAGTGTTACAAGATGGCATGTCTGTACTATTCATGGCCACCCGCTCAACACTTGAGGTAAAAAGTGTCAGGGAGGGATCAGATTCTCCCCCAGAAGCCTGTTAGACTTGGGGTTAGGTGTGTGGGCTTCCTATTCTTGAGTGCTGCCTACTGTTTGGCTTTAGTCTGATTGTTTACCATCAGACAGGGGAGGTGAGGGCACGATGGGTGTGGGGGTGGGGGGGATTGGGGCTGTAAGCTGGAGACGCTCAGAAAGAGGGAAGGGATAAAGTCTCCGGAGGCCCTGGTCTGGTTTCAGTGATGGGTGTCTGGCCCACAGAAAAAGGGAGAAGTGCCCAAACATACTGATAAATCTTCAGGAAAACTGGAAAAGACTTTCCCATTTTTTCCCCTGACTTTTTATGATAATTCATATTTTCAAATGAAAGGGGAAAAAAGCCAAGAAAGAAACTCTCAAATGAGCCAAAAAGGAAAAAAAATTCTCTGAAAAGAATTTTAGGGGGAAAAGTTGTTCTATTTTAAAAAGCTTTGAGGGCTGTAAAGTGCCACGTTTTTCACACCTTCTCCATACTTTTTTTTCAGATTTTTTTAGTATGTTTAACATTTGTGAGATGACAGCCTTTTTGTATCTCAAACTGGATGCTGCAAGATTTATAGGAAGGGGTTGGTGGTATGCACGTTCTATTGAGAGAGAAGGTTTATGCCTAAAGGGCTCCTTCTTCCTGGGAACTGTTTAAACCCTCGCAGGCGGACCTGTCAGGTTTTACTGTGTTATTTGCCTCCATTTTCAACATGCAAAAGTAACATGCAGTTAATGGTATTGCAATGAGACCACAGCAAGAGCAGGAACCTCTCGTGACAACTTTTCAGCTACATTATCTTGCTCCTAAACTGTCTTCTCTTTTTTCTCTCTTTCTGAAACCACTTTGAAGATACTAACAGTTTTTCTTCAACAATTAGATTAAGCATGCAATACACACACACACACACACACACACACACACAACTTTGGAAGGGCAGTCACTTCAAACAGACTGAAGAATTGGAAATGTGGCTTTTCGGATAACTATTGTGACAGATTTCACTTATAGGAGCAAAACTAGTGGAGATATTAGAAGTTATATAGAGCATGTGACACAGATTCCTGATTTTTTTCCCAGAAGATTTACAGAATTTACAAAAAGAGATTATCCCTACACCTTCCACCCCTCCTATCCACCCCCATGACCCAAGCAATGAAGGATTTAGGCAGATTTACTTCAGTAAACACCTTTGGACACTTTGAGGGGAAAGTGGGAGTCTGTTTGCAAAAGAAGGCTTTTGTTAAGTGAGGTAGTGGGGATAATGCTTTACCAGGCAGCTGTGATATTAACCCACCCAGCAATGCGGGACACTCTTTAACTCTTTGAGCGCCTGGCCCTTTGCGCTCAGCAGATAAAATCCTAGCTCTCCAAAGACACTTAGAATTCTGGCTCTAACAGTTTATTATTCAGACAAGTCTTGTAGACATGAAAACTGTTCAAGCTTTTAAAACAATGTGGTTTAATTAGATGAAGTGGACTTACATTGCTCATAAGCCCTCCAAATGGTGGTTTATAATTGGCAAGGAAAAAAAAAAAAGAAAGAAAGGAATCAGGCAGCACATTAAAAATTCCAGGAAATATCTTTAGAAAAGCTATTTTCATTTCCAGCTTTTAAAATATTAGACTATGGTAGCTAGAGGGAATGAAGCAGCTGGGGCCTCTCTCCTTCCTGTAAAAGACACCAGAAGTTTGTGATGAAGGGGCTTCAACTTGAAAAGCTGCAAGAGGCCCATTCGGACAGTGACATTATCGCATCGCTCACATCTTGTCAAGGGGGAAGTGTTGCCTATCTTTCAGAGCTTGGGAAGTCATATGAACCTCAGAATCAGGGCCTCAGGCCTGTTCTTACTAACTTGAGACTTTTCAAAGCAAGGAGAGAGACATTTACAAGAGGAAGGAGTTAATAGTTATTATTATTGGTTTTTTTTTTGTTTGTTTGTTTTTTGCTGGGCACCAGAATAATGTTACAGGTGTTGCAATTGGGTTTAAATAAGATTGCCTTATTTAGTTTCGAAAAAGAGTGTAGGTGTCAACGTTGAAGCAGCCACAGATGTGTGAGAAAGTAAAGGGTATGAGACATGACAGAATTAAAGGTGTTTGCTATGTTGTTACACCGTGTGTCAGGCAGCAAGCTCCCTTTGTCACAGCCTCCTGGTGATTTGACAGCGCAGATCTACTTCCCTTCTAGGTGAAACAGCATTTTTTAACTGGAGTTATAAATATGGCACATCCTTCGCGTTGCACCCTGCCTCCCAGACCCACAAATCCTATTTGAAAGCATCTTGCCCTGATACACAATGAACAAACACAGCACACAGGGGCTGTGTGTGCGGGGGCCGGGCACCACCAGCATCACAGTAGCTGGCATTGACTGTTGTTTGGCAAGAAGGTCCTCTGCCAAATCATCCAATAATTAAGTTTTATGTTATTTGTATGAACGACCAAGCATGCAGTATTCCTTTTCAAATCAAAGGGAGGCTTAAAATTACTTTTTGAACACTTTCAGACCATGGTCAGGTCACAGTTTGGGGGCTGAATTAAAATGATCTCATTCATGATCTAATTGAGGTTGGCAAAACGTTAGCAGTAGCAGGAGTACATAAATATAAATCAAAGACCAAAATTTAGCAAATCATATCATTTGCTAGAAATCTGCTCATGAATTATTCTCCGATTGCCAACCCCGAAGTTAAACTTTGTCTCCCCTCAGCAACAGTAACTGCGCATATTTTTTCAAGCTCCTGAGAGGAGGAAAGAGAACGAAGATGATCAATTTCTCATCAGAGATTGTGCGTTTGTGACCCAAGAAACTACAATAGCTAATACAGCCATGTACATTACAGTGGATGCTGCAGTCTTGGTTCGGAATTAATATCGGCTTCTGAAAACCAGACTTTGGAAGAGCAAGCAGCTGGGACACATAAGGGATAGAAGGGAAGCAAACATTTCAAGAAGGAGCTGATTGAACTTTGCTTTCATTTTTCAATTGAATGTCATCATCATCATGACCCATGATTTTTTTTACAGATTTAGTTCGATTACCAAGCTGAGGGGATATTTGAAGTAGTCGTTAGAATTAAAAGACAATACAGAAATGTTAATGTACATATTACACTTACCTTTCTTTTTTTAAGAAATTACTATAAAATTAAGTCTGTAGATCCTATAGTATGCAGGATTAAATGTTATGTTCTATTGTATGCAATTTATTTTGAGTTCTTCATTTTTCTTGATTGCTCTGTGTGATCTCCACTTAAACCTACACACCCTCCACGTTAAACTGGAGGAGACCTAATTCTGAACTTGAATGTTTTGAAGTTAAAATTTTAAATCCCACTTAAATTAAGGTAATTCTTTCAAGCAAAGAGTAAGTACAGAACTGGTCAGTTTAGCTAACTTTATTTATCATGAGATCAAATACATGAAGGTGTATTTTTGAATGACCATGAAATGGTGGAAACATTTTAAAATTTTTCTCAGGTAATAGAGGTAAATGACTGCATTATTTTGGGAACAGGTAATTGCCATCAATGATTTCCCATAACAAAAAGGCAAAACGTGTTCTACATAAAAATGTGTAATGAACTCCTCTAACAGTT
This sequence comes from Anoura caudifer, assembly GCA_004027475.1. NCBI lineage: Eukaryota > Metazoa > Chordata > Mammalia > Chiroptera > Phyllostomidae > Anoura > Anoura caudifer. Next base: position 198,625 of record PVKU01000136.1, on the reverse strand, counting down.
ACATTGCTGCAACAACATCCAGTGACTTTTGTTCTTTATATACAGTTTCATATTTCTTTTCATAATCAACTCTAGGAAAGAAAGGTGCTCCTGACAAGGAGATAGACACTCCCTCCAAAATAAATAATCAATAATAGATCAACAATTTAATATAATCATGCTATTTATGAGATGAGATGTGTTCCCTCTCAAACGGATGATTAAATTTCAAAGATCCAGTGCCCAAGTGATCTATAAATGCAGTAGATAGCTTTCACTGTTTCCTAGTTCAAATTGTATTTATATTGTCTTAGATATCTGAGTTAACTGTAATCAAGGAAACGCTGCAATGTGCTTATTCTTGGAAGTACCTAAGTTTCTATTTTAGACACAAAGCACATCGCTGGAAGTGTTTCACATCATGAGATTTCTCAGTTTTAAGAAGTGAGGTTTACATATAAACTGTGTTTTCATAATAAATAGACCTATTAAGAAGGAAAAATCTCTAAGCAAAACGCTTGTCCTCTAAAGATTCTCCATCACCTTTGCTCTGCTGTTGGGAGTTTGAGCACTAACTGCAGGCAGTGGGCCCACATGCACAAGTGCCCCCTAGGACCCCCAGCACGGCTGTTTCTCCTAAACTTTCACCACACTCACGCAGTTGGTGAATGGAACACATTTTAACAAAAATAGTAGAGGTGGCTGGTTAATGTAGACTCCAGTTTCCTAGGATTCACTGTAAGAAAAAAAAGTGTTCCCTATGCCACATGAATCTCACAAAACTTACTCACACCGATTACCCCACGCTTTAAGTGTATTATTTCAGATAAATTACAAGCTTTAAGTTTAGAACCTGTTTCCCCTTATTTATGTTCAATTATTACCAACCTTAACACAGATTATACCAAAGTGATTGCAAATCATTATGGTTTTTAAAACAGCTTTCAGGAGTCCTGAATAAAGGTGATATTTCAAGGCAGTGTTTACAATAGTTAAAAAAGTGCGAGGAGAGGATTCAACTATATGGAACACTTAGAAACGTGTGCAGTTTTATACTTGTATAGATAAAGGGGTAAGGTAGCCTTGCCCTGTGAAACCAAGACCACAAATGATATGTGTCAGTAGGTTCTTTGATAGGGCTTCTGGCCTCAGTGTTTTTGTGCTGTCAAACTGCTGTGTTGAACAAACACCTCCTCTGGGACAAAGTGATAAATGCAGAGACAGGCTGGCTTCAGCCAGTCTCAGCAACCTCCTCAGCCACACCCCTTACTCCCGGACCCACCTCCCTCTCCCACACTTGGCTACCTCCCTCCCAGGCTTTGCCCCTTTACCTGAAATTTGATGTTTGTAGAAAGATGCCAGGGCTTTTCAGGGTGTCAGTGGTGAGTGATTATTGATACTCCCCGAATCTTATGAATCAGTGCTCTGAAACTGCAGGCAACGTCCTTTTTTTCTGGCTGGCTTTATCTAGTCTTTTTCAAATGGAACTGGACTGAGCTTTTAAACTTTTGCCAACTTGAACTTTTTCCACCTTTGCTTAATCATTTGAAAACCACTTGCTCTCCTCTTGTCTTTCCCCTAGTCACTGGAGCTTTATTTTCTAACGTTCAAGCAATTACGTTGTGCAACACGCACACACAAAATTTGCTTTAAGACGTCCTGTTACTTTTCAATTTCTAGCTTTCTTTTAGGGCTAACAGTTCAAATGTATAGCCAACAGATTTTTCCCCCCCTTCTCCCTCCGAGCCATTATTCTCTGACTAAAACCTGTTTACTGGTGCCTTTGTGTGTGCGTTCTTCCCCCCTGACATTAAATGAATTTCCATCTTCTACTTCTGCAATCTCTAAGAAATAGATAAACCATTATATTTTTTCCCAGCTCGTATTTTAAAGCGGTGATCCTGACAGGAGGACGATTATTGCACTTTATATTTTAGTGGATGTTTGCTATTGCTAGTTACAGCAACACTTATCATAAGACAGCAAGAAAAGAGTAGTCCCTGGTAATTAAAGTAATGAAATATTCATTTACTCTACCTTTTCTGTAGTCTCACAAATTAGGCTGCTACATTTAATGCCTGCACTGCCTCTGTTTTTATTATAATGGCAGCTTTCGCATCTGCAATTAGGACTAATTCTGACAGTTACAATTTCTGAGGGATGGTAAACAGTGAACGAGATGTGCAGCAGAGGTATTACACGTGAAAAGCCCTTGTCTCTTTAACCTTGTTGTTTTTTTTTCTCGCAGAGGTTACCTTTTCCCGATGGTGCAAAATCGACTTGACATAACTGTTCATCAGTTTCAGGGTTTTCCCTGGAGGTATTTGCATCAAATCAGCCCAGTCAAGCTTCAAGTTGAAATTGGCAGGCCAGAAACTGACAGAGTAGAGACTGGAAAAGAGACAGCCAAAGTACAGGCAGCAAACTGACAGTAACGGAGTGAAAGACAGGGGTGCAGTGGTGAGGGGAGAGGGTGAGGTTGAGAGCCAGAGCTTTTCAACTTCAGTGTGAGGGAAATCTCCACTCTTGCACTAATCTTAGTAGCAAGGAAGGTATCCTGGAGGACCTTGAAAGGTGGATTCAGACACTTTCAGTTAATTCTTACCACTAGGGCTCATCAGTCCTGCTCGGGTGGGGGTGGGGGTGAGGAGGAGGGGTTGGCTCTCATTTAATCTGATTGGATGCCTAAGAGGAGTGGGCACACTTAATTAAACAGGAAGAAAATTCTGAGGCACCTCCTCAGCACTTATTAAAGCTTGAAAGCCAAATCTCATGATCAGTGTTATAGGAGGAAAATAGGCGGTTTAGATTTTTTTCTAATTGTTAACTTGTAGTGAAGTTAACAATTCCTTCACTTTACCAGGTTTGTTTTCTCGGGGTTCTCTTCTGAGGTAGATTAAATGTTCACAGACACCAGAGCCTGTACATTCAAAAATTTGTGCATTTTGGGTCCACAAATTAGTCACTAGCAAAAATTATATGTGAAGAGGTGCTCTTTGGAATAACGGGCATTGTAAGTTCTCTTTGTCAAATGATGCCCTTCTATCCTGATAACGTAAGAACATTTATTCAGTTGTTTAAAGGCTAAAAATACGTGGCAAAATCTTGAAATAGCAATGACATTAAACTTTTATTTTACTACCAGGAATTCACTCTAAGAAAAATTCTGACTTCAAAACATTTATAATTGCTCTTACAAAGAAAACTAATACAAAAAGTACTTCCTTTGCCGAAGTTGTGTGTGTGGAGATCTATCTCTATATATGTTTTTAACCAATATTTTTTGTCATTCTTTCCCATCATTTCCCACTTCAGGTGAGGAGGGTGCTGGTGTCTTTACTGGCTGATTTAAAATCCTCGCCATTTTCCAACCAGACTTGGGAGTCGAATAAGCCCTTGCTTTCAAGCCGTCCTCAGGCCCTGTGTGTGACAGGCACTGGCTGATCTGCCGATGCCCATTCGACAGGCACTGTTGCACTAAAGTGGTGTGACGGCACAGTTTTGTTAAGCTGTGAACAAAGGGCTGAAGATACCTCCCTGGCATCGTCCATGTGCATATTGGCCTTGTCACAGTTTTGCTTGATTTAATGCTCTGTTTATTCCTAGATATTAAAACTTAAATTCCGAAAAATATGTTTTCAAATACTACATACCAACTTAATTTTTAAAAGCTTGAACTCTGAGGACAGCAGGGTTTATTCGCTCCTCCTGTTTCTTCATAGCCAATGTTCAAACTCAGCTTTGGAAATAGATTGCCAGTAGCCTCTTAGCTGTTCTCCATTTAAGAATGGGATTCCAGTCTTAAAAAGTTTTATTAGGGTAAAAGATTTATTTTTCTTTGATCATTGGTTGAATGTCGTTATTTATTTCCAACAGTGGATTCTCCCCTACATCCCTAAGGAGAGGGGTACCTTGCCCATATACAATCTGGCTGGACCTTTTAAAAGATGTATTTTGAAAAGATATATTATTAGCAAGATAATCAGCTATAAAAGAGATCACTTATAAATATCTGTAAGGGTGGGCACATTGCTACCTGCAGGGGGGAAGGAAAGGAGTTTATGTTTAAGTGAGCCCTATTAAGAGTCAGTAGAAGAATTAGGATTGAGGCTCAAAAATAAAATAATTGTTTTAAAAATCCCTGGTCCACTGGCAGCAGCTAGTTCTTCAAAAGAAAACTGAAGTTTAGTGCTAAATCTAGAGCCCAGTGTTGCGTTGAATGTGTCTTGAGCTTTATCTATGACGGGGGTTAGGGGGGTATGTTCCCCCTCTGCCTCTTTCTTCCCTTCAGGTTTGCTTCAAGTGTTTGCTCAGAGATTAGTTAGCAAGTTTGTATTGCGGAGGTAGCCATGGGAAGCAGCTCTTCCCTCGAAGGAACGCACAGTGGGTCAGAGTGTGAAGATACTGGGAGCTCAGACTGACTAAGGCCTGGGATCAGGTACTTTACTTTCTGTCAAAGACAAACCACTCAGAGAAAGGTTTGTGAAATGACCTCTCATCCCAGTGGGGGCACAGACGCCACCACTTTCAGAAGCTTCCAAACAAGCATTATTGCTGGGACAACTTCATGAAAAAAGTTTTTCTTTAAGTCTATAGCCAGAACACTTCCTTTTTCTTTGTAAAGAGGCTATAATTTAAGATATTCAGGGTTATTTTTACCTCCATTCATAAAACAACCTCTTTCTTGAGGGCTGTTATGAGAAAGGTGAGGAAGGTGGCAAAGGAGGGAAAAATATTCAGCAGCGTGAAAGTATTTCTGCTACTAACCAGTGAGACTGCACTAAAAATCTGAAATTGCATCTCTAGAGTAAAACATATACACATTCTCACCTGCCCTAAGCATACTTTCTTAGCAATGACAGTTTTACTAACTGAAATGAATTGCTTTTTTTTTAAGTAGTAGTTTTACTCAATGTTTATTTATAGCAAATAATTCTCACAGCCAGAAAGGGCGACACAGGTAGGGGTGACAAGGTGAGATTAAGCTTTTATTGCTATTTTTGTATAACATCACACATGAGAAAGACATACCTGATTACAAGACACTCTGTGGCCTGTTCTCTTAAGCTTCATGAGACATTCATGTGCCCAATCCCATCGGTGTTCACAAGATTTAGACACACAAATCTCCAACCTGGCAAAAGAATGGACCTTTTAATATATTAATGGAGCAGATTCTCACTTAATAGACGAAGTAAATTTTGGCATTGGTTTGGTTTTTCCTATGAATACTTTGTTAGCATGTGTTTATAAAGGAGACAAATAGAAGATGATCCAAATGGTCCTTCTGCCCCAACCCCCAGCCCAATATTATCTGCTTTGTCTTGCCAGTTCATAATGTCCTGTCTGTGAACTGCTCTAAATGAAGCCGTATCTTAGCTATGTTTTATAACAAACACAGGGCTAGGACCCACATCACCTCTTACCTTTTAATGAACTGTCCTACTTCAGGATCTTCTAAGGGATGGAGTATAAAAAAGAAGCAAAGTAGAGATGAAGATATCTTGTAAATATTTTCCTTTGAACATCCACAATTGCTCATTATGGGCCTTCCCCCTTTCTTCCAGGCTTGCAGAAATGGCCTAGCCCAGGGCTCATCCAAGTGAGCCCATTTCAGAACTATTCATTGGATGACTTGAGGGATACCCCAGCCCTGTGATACCATTGAAGTGCATTAACGGAGAATTTTTGTACGATTGGGGGTGGGTGTGATGTGAGTATATGGCATTCTTGAAGGGATTTCTAATTCATGTGAGAGTAGTAAGATCTAACCATCCGTCAGCATCAGGTTTCAGAGAAATATATTCATGGCTGTCTTTTCCCTCCATCCCATTCCTAGCCAAGTGAGGAACAAGCTCTGCTTCACATAAATAAGATCTTTGAATTTATCTGTCATGAGGTAGGGCTTTAATGATCAGTATCTGCAAGCCAGGAGCATGAATGTGATCTTATTGTATCACAGTGTAGCGATGAGATAGTCTAGAGCTACAGCACACCAGTGCATTGTGCCCCGGCGTCGGGAACAATCCTTCCATTTCCAAAGCAGCAACTCTTTATTTTTCGTCATTGTTTCCTTACCTCACTTGTATGCTTCTTGTGATACAGATCTGAGTGAGTTGTGCAAGCTTCAGACTTGCCAGCCTCCAGCTCCCAGGCCTAGTACAGAGTAATTCATAAACTTACTATATTAGACTATCAGATTGAAACCAAGGATTTCTACTAGTGGTGGAATTGGAAAGCCCATTGTTTTGGTTATCATTTCATCAGCCCCAACTGATACTAGTATGCTCAAGGAAAACATACTTCAGTTACACTTGATTTTCAGATTCCAAGATGGTGCTGCAAAGCCTGTGCATCTCTAATTATATTTTATGCTAGGCTGTGCAATACCAAAATATACGCCACAGCAATCAGTGAGTGAACAGTATCAATCAATTTGTAAACAGATGAAGTCACTCATTCCCAAACTGGTTTTCCAAAAACAATTACTAAATTACAATAGAAAAAAAATTGTACAGTTACTGTATTTGTGTGCTGTGTTACAATCAACATACCAGGGAAACAAAACAATTTAATGCAGAAAAATCATCATTCATCTACATTATAATTGCTTCTTTTTCACATCTACAGGGCGGTTAATTAAAATTGTGATTAAATGCGGTCGCGCTGCCTAAGATGTCTTGCCCAAAACAGGTGGTACAGAATTTAAAAGTAAAAAAAATGTAATTAGCATTGGAAATTGAGAAATTGCCTGTAAGAATCAGTGTTAATTTCAGTCAGTGATGAGGTAATTTATAAATGAATGCAGTGGAGGCTGTGCAAATGCACAATTGCCTTCCTTGCCATTCTTAGCATTCTCAGCATGCAGGTGAAAATGTTTTCAAAATATTGAGGTAATTTGAAAATCAATCCATGCATTCTGTATCTTTTTTCTCCCGTTTGTACCAAATGCTGAACAAATGCTGCCATAGATGGCACGATCCATCAGTTTTTTATTTTCTAAAAGAAATGCTACACATAGTTTAGACCTAGATTAGGAAACGTAACAACAGAAATTGCAAACCTCAAACTGTTACAAGGGTAAAATTGTACACCTGAAATTCTGACTAATGTGGATTTGCTTTGCTGCACAACCCTCCATCAATAAAACAGAGACCTGGAGGGAAATCTTCTCAGGAACAGACATGGAGACTCTTAACCAATCCAATAAACACGTGAGGCTTTCTTTTCAAAGTTTAAGGAAGAACTAGAGAGTTATAATGTGACCAATATTTTCCTTAGAATCTTTAACATTTTTATTATTCTACCTATAAAGCATTGAAAACTGGTTAATAAAGTATTATTAGAATTTAGTTAAGAAATGAACTTTGCTTATTAATGGAATCTCTCTTTTTAATAAATATGCAGCTTTCTAACAATATTATGCTATCAATTTAATAAATGTCAGGCATTCTATTAGCACATGAATAAATTTATAGTTTAGGTACTATTTTAAAATTACTTTTATTTACACTATTATTAAAATAGAACCACTAAGCTTTTAAAAATCTTCTTTTCATGGAAGTTTAACTTTCATGAGCTTATCTTGACCATCTGAATAATATAAATTTAAAATATTTTAATAAATAATCAAGGATAATATGGGATTTGAGTATCTGGCTGCCACTGGAGTTAAAAAGACTTCTTGGGACTTCTTCAGCATTCTGCAAAATGATCTCTTCATATAAAGTTCATTCTAAGAATATGTTTAGTTAACTATTAGAGATCTCTGTAATAATCAGAGTCACTCATATCAAGTATTCTGCATGGTTCTTTGCTGTTTGAGTCAGAAATCAATGATGTCACTCTGAGGACATTCTTGGGTAACCCTGACACTTGGGGGAGAGAGACGAGAAACAAGGAACAGTCTTCTTCCCTGACAGTATCTTACCACCCTGTGAGTTCAGGCCAAGTATTGGTCCTTCCGCCATGGCCCTTCCTCATCACTTTTGGGAAACAAATGAGCTGTGTAGTTTCAAGGTGACAACTCGGCTCGTTGTTCCAAGTGGCATGCCATCATTTCTCCTGTATTTCAATCTGTTTTCCATTTAATATTACAAGTAGAAATAAAATGAGACCTGTAAATGGAGGAAACTGAAAGGTCACCAGTTAACTTCATGATTCCTCTCCTTTCACCAGCTCCTACCCCCCACCAACTGTGATTAGGACGATTTCATCGTCCAGCAGTCAGTTTGCCTTGGTGAGAGAGAGTGCACACTTCATCAAAGAACAGCTTCCTGAATTCCCTTCAGGACCTGTGAACATTAGATCTGCAGCCACATGGGGCTTGGCTCAAATTTCAGGAGAGTGGTGAGATGGGGGAGGTACTACCTCGCCTTCCAGGCTGTGCTGGTTCTGGGTTTACAAGGGGTCACAAAGGTTAGAGAATCACAGATGTCAATAGAACTCCAGGCCTTACCCCTTGAAAAATTTGCAGTAGAAATCGTCTTACCGCTTTCTGTTCAGTTCTTAGTCTTCTGTAAACTAGCAGGGCAACGTGGAGCTCTTTACTAGGGACATTTCACCTATATTACGTCCAATGGCTGACAATGTCAATGTCTTTTAGACAAGTTCCCTCTCCCAATTATCTTCTCCATACTCTTACAGCATCATCAGAGACCTCACAAAAGGTCTGAACTGTTGGCTATACCAGCACTAGATTGGCCAGCAATTTGGCATTTTAAGTCCTTTTTCTTTTCAAAGTTTGCATGTGAGTTTACTTGATTTATTCTGCAATTGCTAGAAGCAGTACCTCTCTGGAGCTGATGTCAGGTCCATGGAAGAAAAATGCACATTTTTTTATACTCAGGGCTTTTTCACCTTTATTTCTAAGGGAGCTTTGCATTAGAAGAAAAAAATGTGTATGTGTGTGTTTTCTTGTTGCAAAAATAATTGACTAGATCCTTCCTAGGCTTTTGGTATTGCAGCAGAAAATCGCAGGATTTATTCATTCTACGATAATTGAGCATCTACTACATGCAGACGCTGTACTTGAGGCTGCTGATCAAAAAATGAATGACAGGGCCTGGGCCACTAAAGAGTTTGCTGTCTAGTGGGAAGCAGGGTGGGTGGCTGAAGAAATGAGGAAAATGTGATGAGTGCTATAAGAACATACCTGTAAGTAGAGAGTGCAGCAGGTATAATTAGATCTGGGAGAAGGGGGTGAGGGCAGACTTTCTGGAAGAGGTAGCTTCTAAGGAGACTGTGCTCATGTGACTTGGATTTTACCAGAGGGGTGAGGGGAGGGCAAGTGCAGTCGTTGGAGGAAGGAAAGGGAAAACCGCTCAGGTATTGTTAGCCAGCGGAGATGTCTGGGCATAGGGCGCATGCAGGAGGATGAGATTCAATTGAGTCTGCAAAGGTGGCTTGGGAGCAGAAGAATCTCCTATCCCATATTTCTGGCTCTTATCCAGGAAATAGGTGATGATGAGCATGTGAACCCTTTTTAAAGAAGAATGACATAATCATATTTGTATTCCAGTGAAATGTCTCTGGCAACTGTATGAAAGCTAATGTTATCTAACATTTATTGAGTACTTATAATGCGCTAAGAATTTTGTCGATGTCATCTGATGTTGCTCTGACAACAATTCTATCAAATAGATACTATTATTTTAATAGACTTTTTACAGATGAGGAAATAAAGGCTTAGAAAAGGCACAAGCCTAGAGTCAAGAAGAAAGTTATGGTTAAATGTTACGGGAATTGTGGAATTGCCAGAATTAACAAGTAATTCTGGAAGGACATTTGGAAAAGGAAACCGGCATTTGAAAAAGAGTTAAAGTGAGGCAGTTTGATTCCCTTTTTTTCTCTGGGCGAATAGTGAGATGAAGTGGGGAATGAGGAATTTTTATCCTTGAAATTCTTCCTTTCATTCATTACTGCATCAGTTTGAAAAAGAAAATGAAAAATGATTCTTGATCCTCAAGAAACTGATACTAGAGTATGTACCTCTTTGGGAGTTTGGAAAGAGATGGTTAACAGACAACCCTTCAAAACAGTGGAATTTAGTAAACCCGGAACACTTGGCCTTGCTGATTTAATTCATGACATTAAGGCCTTCTTCTGCCTTATGAGGAAGCAAATGAAAATAATCCCTTTGCGATGACTGTTTTCTCCCTTTTCTGAGTTAACTCTTCCATTGCCTAAGACTCACCAACCCTCCAACTTCCGAATTCTCCACACCGCCTTATCTCTGCCATCACATGGCAAGCCCTAAAGCTGCTAACATTTTGTAACAACTATGTGACAAATTGTTGTGCTTTTATTCATGTCGGACATCTTTGCCAGGCTTGCTTGTTGTGTTTTCTGTTTGGCTGTGTCATGGGACCAAAGGTGCCTGCCTTTGTACAGCATGTCAAATCTGGTTAACATGCAGCCATTTATCTTTAAAACCACTCTGGCACAATGGCAGCAGTGGGCCAGGCCACAGGGCTCCAAGCACAGCCTAATTTTTTAGACCATCTTTTCTGCATATGGGGAGCACATTGGACAACAGACAAGATGTTTCGCATTTGGGGGACTCTCTTCGAGACAAATTGTAGAGTGCAAGTGCAGTGTAGCTGGACTGCTGGGTGCCCAGTGAAGTGAGGAAAATCAGATACAGCTCAGGCTGAAAGAATGAAGAGAGAATTCATATCTCTTTGCAGAACATGCACAGTACTTTGCTTACCCAGAGAGTTCACACACAGACAAAAGCGTGTTTGCTTGTGGGTTATTTGCAGGGATTCTATAGGCACAGTCTGTGTGTACATTCGCACATGAGCCTTCTTTATGCATTTTGTACTGGAGAGGGTGTCCACACGTGAACACATAAATGTGCTTGTGTGGGAAGACAATTTGCTGTTACAGACTTAAGACATGGGAAAAACCTTCTAGTTCACTGAGGCATTTCTCTCCTAATGTAGTAGAAGCAGAATCTTTGTGTTTTCTATAGTTGTTTCAATAAAGGACTCCGTGTGTGTTTAAAGAAGGCGCAGAGCCAGTGAGTGTCAATGCGACAATGAAAAAATATTGAGGACTTTTCTTTCTATAAAACAGCTGCAAACTTTATAACCTAATTCACTTCGGGTTTTCATCTCTCAATTGTCTCAGGTATCTTGGGGATGATTTGCCCTTAAATAACTAATTATCAACAAAGGAGAAAAGACAGCATTGAAAAAATGTGATCAACTCCTTTAACTAAAATGAAGAGATTTACTTCCTTGGATGAGTTAAAGGACTGAACTTAGCACAACTATTTGATTTAAAGGAATTGTTGGGAACTTTAAATAGTAAATATAAATAAATACATTCATATATATACACACACACGTTTGTATATATTCTGAAGTTGCTTGAAGGAACAGGCACAGTTTTCCTTTTCTCTCTCTGTCTCTCACTCCTGCTCGCTCGCTCTCTCTCTCTCTCTCTCTCTCTTTCTTTTTGAGTAAAGGACCCAGGAGATTGCCTTTCACTTTGAAAACAATCTCTAATATCAGGAAAATGCGCTGTTTGTTTATGCGTACATAATGCAAGTTTGTCCGCCTGGGAGCTGCAGCAAATGGGAGAAGTATGCATGGATTTCACAGGTAACAGGATTACGTGGGCACATAATTGATCCATTTGGAGAAAAAAAATGACAGTGCTCTAAAGATGCCTAGGCTTTGGAGATGGAGTTTATGAAACAGGCATTTGTAAATTCAAAGGAATCAATATGTCAATTTTATTACATCTCAGAACCAGCTGGGCATTAAAGGAACAGTAGCCTTAAAAAAGATGCAGCTGCGTATTCCCACATTGTCTACCTTTCTTAATGGGCTTGGAATTTAAGGAAATGAACTCAGAAATTTCTGCCTTTCCAGAAATTTATTTGCATTTTAAAAATAGAACAATAATTTAGCAATTTCTGAGTTTCAGCCTAACCACTTGGTTACAATGTCTGAGTTAATCATTACAAGTAATGTCTATTACTAGCTATAGGTAATAAGCTGAATAGTAAATCTCACGCAGGCTACATATAGTCAAGGATTCATTAGAATTCATATCTGCATTGTGCTTTTGAACAAAGTCTAGATTTTACTTCTTCACTGATCTAAGAACATAATTTAAGAGCTAAGCTTTGGATGTCCCACAGAATTTGGTCTGTGCGAGTATGAAATAGTCTTGTTTTATTAGAGTTTTTGACAATTCAAAAAGACCAAGCTATTTTAAATTAAGTTCCCAGATAATAGGATTTGGACAACAGCCATAAGAGACGTGCATGGGATGTGAATTCAAGACTGTTTTTAAAGGTCCCAAAGAGCTTACACAACTAAGGGGGAAATTTAGAAGCTATTAACTGGCCCACTTGTAGATGAAGTGGTACATCCTTCCACACACCCTACTGTGTGCTGTTGGTTAGTACCTCAAAGGTTCACATCTTCACTCACCAGGCTCCTGCTCTAAGAACATTCCTAGATCCATTTACTTACAACGAATGGAGCCCAGTTTTCCTCTCTCTCCAGGGAGTGAAGAATGTAAGACCATGAAAAAAACAAAACCCACAGCATTCAGACACAGACAAATCTGTGTCTGAATTCTAATTCTGCCACTTACTTTCTAGGTGGCCCTGAATGTATTTCTTAACCTCTCTGAGCCTCAGTTCATAATTCTTAAAATGGGGACCAATACTTATTACAGGAGAATTGGGAGTGTCGAACAAAACTCTAAGGGCAGTATCTGGAGCGTAGAAGATACTCAATAAATTCTGATTACAACTATTTTATGGCATGTCTAATCAGGCTGCCAGGAATCCTATGATAGAGGTACTTCAGTTTCTGGGCTACACTGAAATACTCCTGAGAAGGGGAAACAATAACCTTAAGCTGAGGTATTCATTTCTTTTTAATCCTCTAGGAGTGCTAGAAAACAAAAAAGGAAAAGAAATAGTAATGTTGCTTTGCATGGTCTTATACCTCTGCCTTTCCAGAAAGTGGACAAGGTACTTTTCCTTATAGGAGCAACGCCCTGTAAAAACATTCCTCAAGGAATATATTCTGAGCTGACCGTTATCACAGCACTTACAATATCTGATTCCTATTTGTCTCCTCGCAAATGTGTAAATGCCTTGAGGACAGCCTTGTCCATTTCACTGTCACCAGTGACTAGCTCAGTGCGTGGAACACAGAAATCATTTTGTTAAAGCAAGGCTGTACTTAATAGGAAAACAAATCCATTCCACTCAACTGTCTTCTGAAAATGAATACAGCAGGTACATTAAAGATTTAGTGTATATTATATCTAGAAAAAGCTTTTGATAACGTATGGTAGATTCCCTACTACGCTTATTAATAATACCTTGAACTCCAATTACTGATAGCTATGCAATTTTGAATACTTGGGATTCTCCCCCCGCCTTTCTTTCTTTCATTTTTAGTTTGTATTTAAATCAACCATCTTTCCACCTTTCTCAATGATACTTGTGAAGACCTGTGAAACAGGGGCAGTGTGTGTGCTCAAGAGAGTCTAGGCTTTGCATATCTGGACTCAACTCCGCTTTCTACTTCTTATCAGCCATGCAACCAGGAGCAAGTTGCTCAACTTGTGTCTCCATTTCTCATAACATCTATGTGACAGGGGTGTTGTGAAGACACACTGGTAACAGGTAAAATATCAAGCACATAGTAGGTATTTAATGTTACCTACTCTACAATGTTTACTGAGTATTGACTTTGCACTGGCACTTCGGAAGTTTTCCCCTTGCTCCTTCTGTCAGTCAACGCTTAATTCACACCACTGGTGGACATCTTTCTTACCCCAATTCCAAGGATCCTTATGAGAACTAGACTATTTTCTACACAAGGAAGTGATCACATGGAAGTACCCTTTGTATTTGGAATCTCAATCATTATTTTCTGCCTAATCTGACTACCTCTTTTTTTAAAAGATTTTATTTCTATTTATTTTTAGAGGGGAAGGGAGGGAGAGAGGGAGAGAAATATCAATGTGTGGTTGCCTCTCATGCGTCCCCTGCTGGGAACTGGCCTGCAACCCAGGCATGTTCCCTGACTGGGAATCGAACCGTGATCCTTTGGTTCACAGGCCCGCTGACTACCTCTTTGTTCCCACCATTCTTTCGGTGAACCAGTTTGTTATTTCTGCAAGGCTTCACCACCATTCTGTGCTTGGGTATCTCAGATCTCTCTTCTTCTGCGATCCCTTGAAGATATCAGAAAAGAAGATGCATTAAGGTCTCTTGACTGCATTTGCCATGCAACCGTGTGGACTAGTTAGTTAATAGAGCAGATTAAAAAACTCTTTGTTTAATTCTGCTTAAGCATACCAGAAATACATTCAAAATCTACAGTTACAAAATGTAAAGAAGGTAGTCCAAATATAGTACTACATAATGAGGCTCCCTGTTGGTAGTATATAAAGCAGTTTAGAGTATAGCTTCAAATTCTAATGAAGATCATTTTAAATTTTGCACTGAATTGTGAATTTAAAATTCCCATGTTCTCCATAAGTATCTGAAGAGGGGCATGTAAATACCATAAGTGAATTAATTACTCTCTTAAGTTGGTAAAGCATGTGTGAATCCAAACTTTATTCTTGAACTTGCACTTCTCTTCCCAAGGTTTTTTGAACCATTTCCTATAATGCTGAGTTCTGAGTACCTATTCAGCTGCTGAGGACATATAAAAGGTATTTTTCTTTGCATGGATTAAATGTTTCAATCTCAGAAAATCGTCACAACAAAAAGTCTCCCCAGCACCATACACATGTTACCATGAAATCCATAAAGTAAACAAGACAAATTTAGAATAAAAAATTTGAAAAAAATTACCTTAACTCTTGCCCCTCCTTTTAATATCAACAGTATCAGTCTCCTTGAGAACAAACGAGAGACTAAATGGCAAGAATATCTTTAAGGCTTGCTGATGTTTTTGTGATGTAACGTGGGACCCTTGAAGTTATTGGGCAACTTTTCCAATCTGACTCTTTTGAAGTAAACCCACAGAGAGGGGAAAATGGAGCTGTTGTTAGCGCACTGATGGCGCCCACATGGCGCCCACACCAGTTCCTGCGGAGGCTCCGTAATTTCCATGGAAGGGCCAGAGGCCCTGCCAATATCCGCACATCATTGGCATGATAGACCATAACAGCTTCTTCTGAGCCGTTCCGGTCTATCGTGTCAATGCGTACTCAGGGAGTCCTCAAAGCACGGATCATTGACACGGCACTACGTAACGGCTCCTTAGCAGCCATTATTGGGTATCAAGTCAATGCATACTCAGGGAGCCTTTAACTCACAGTCCTGCACAAGCAGACACATTCCGAATACTAAAATTCCTTAGGAAAATTAGTCATTGCCCATGTGTGATAACTGTTTTCCATTTTGAATTTTAACCATTTTGAGGAAAGGGCAAGAAGGGAAAATACCAGAGTAGCTGAAAAGTCCTTAAAATAAGGGTGCCAAAGTTGTAAGGGTGGGGTGGGCATATGAAGACGATGACCTTCTAATTTTTTCCTTTCCATAGCCTCATTTTATTGTGTCAAAGTTCTAGAAAGCACTTCACTTTCATCGAGGCTCTTTTTCAGGCAGGGTGCAGCCTCGAAAACCTTTTTTAACGGTTCGGCTGTAAATCCTGGAAAATGCAGTGGGAATGATGACAGGCTCTCTAACTATAATAATAACAGTAACAGTTGTCATTATTTCAATGTATTATAATCTTACAGGACTTTATGCATCAAAAATATCACTTTTAGGATGATCTCTGCAAGAGATTTCAGTTGGTTGTCATTCGAGACTTTTAATAAATAACATGTTGAGCAGGAAAGTTCTGCAAAAATCAAAATAAAATAGTGACAATGGTGAAGATAGAATAATAATAATATTAATAATAATAACAACAATATAGGCACCATTTAATATACTCTCACTGTGTGGCAGGCACTTTGTATACATTATCTCATTTAATTTTCTCAGTAGATATTACAAGTCAGGAAACTGTAGCTTAGCAAGGTTAAATCACTTGACTGATGTCACGTACCTCCAATGTGACAGCAGTGAGGTCTGAACCAAGTCCTGGGAGAGCCGTGCTCTTACTATGACATCACTTTCAATGACAATCAGCTTTGGGGAACTTGGTTTTTGTTTAGGCTATCAAACCCTTTGTCTGCTTACTGATTAGGAAACTGAGGCAGGGTAGTTTTAGTAATTCCCCCAAATAATAAAGAGAGTCAGAGTCAATACCAGAACACACAAGTATAGATGCCCTTTCTCTCTGACAACATGTTAACCACAAACAACACTTGGGAATTTCACAGACTCTGCTGGTGTTTTAGAAGGGATGTCCACTGCGGGCCTCACTCCTGCAGAGGTTTCCCTGCACCACATCAAAATGGTGCGAGTTTGCTGTTGGTATTTTTCCCTTTTGTGTTCTGCTTGCTGACTGACATCTGCTATCATGCTAAGCAGGTGTTCCTATGTAAACGAACGTGCCCTGTTTGTGTTTCGCCATCCTCGCTGCTGCGCACCCAAATGAGCAGCGTGATTAAGAATCCTGTAAATTTTTGAAAGGAAACGGATGGCTACCCTACTAGAACATAATTACACCGTTCCAACATCCGCAGCTCACTGCTGCAGCAGAGTTGGAGAACAGCAGAAATTAATAATATATAATAGCATCATTCTCGTAATTTATAAATGAAATAAAGTAGAGAGGAAATTCTGCTGATATGCATTTTCTCTTTAATTCTAAAAGACAAAGTATAGATTAGAATTTTAGTGGGGTGAAACCTGGCCAGCCATCTCCCACTAGTTGCCTGATTCATGATAGGAGTGTTTTTGCTTAGGGAAAAGAGCTAATATCTTTTATTAGGCCAGGGGAAAAAAATGAATAAACAAGGCCCTCTAAAGGCAGTGCTAGATAAAGGGGGTCTGAAAAACAGCTCTGAGAATTGTGTGCCCACTGTGTTTTAAAAGATATTATTACTTTAAAACTTCAATGTGTGTTGCATTTTTGCTCTTATTATAATAACATACCACTGTAGGTCAACCCCTCTGAGAAAAGGAGGGACCCGATCAGTTAAAGATGTGGTCCAACATGAACTTTGCGTTAAAAAGCATTTGTATAAGCTCTGGAGTCAGCCGTACAACCATGCACGTACAGGGAACGACACGGTACTGCACACCAAAATATTTGTTGATAGGGTAGATTACAAATCATGTGTTTTATAACCACAAAAAGGTGTTTATATCTTTTTTTTTTAAAAAAAAACATGATTTTGAGCACCCTGAATGTGCCAACAAGACTCTCATTACAGATCTTGGTTACACTAAGAGAGTTGATTCTTATAATTGCGCCTTTCAACCATGTTGGAGAAATAATAGAACTTTTCAAAGAGGCAAATAAATTATATGTTAAAAGTAGTCAGTCCGTTTCTCTGTGAGACAGGATTTTAAATAAAATTTAAGACATTTTTCTGTTAACTTGACAAATGGCAACTTACACCGTCAGTTGTTTCCAGGGTTTGTTCCTCATGAGCCCAGTGCCCAGGACTCTCTCTCTCTCTCTCACACACACACACACACACAGGCAATTAACCTTAAGAAAAATAATAGTTATATTACTTAAATATTGTTACATAAGCAACTTTTTCCTGCTTAATTCCAAAGAGTGGCAATACATATGAAGAAGTCAACTTGGACTTTTTGCTTTGATTAACCTTAGAGAACATGAAGGTACTGATTGCCTTTCAGTAGAAGCATGTCCATTTAAGATGCTTATTCATTTAAGCAGTATTTATTTAAAGGTCCTCTTGAGTATTACTCTGTACTTTGATTTGGTTCAGAGAAAATAAATTCATTTAATAGATTTATTTCATTAACAGGTATTTATTTAAGTGGGTTCCACTGTATTTAAATCTCCAAACAGTTTCCATTATTTCCTTGCTTACTTGCTTCATGTTGACTAATTTTAATAAGCCTAAGGTGCCTAGGGTCTTATTGAGTGTTCAGTTTGATCAATATGGTTAAATTAAAATTGTGCAAAATATAAGCAAATGTACTCTAACAACACAGTGAAAAATGTGCTGTGCACTGTGCATTGATTGGTGCGCTGCGGGCATGGATGTGCTGTGGTGGGTGAGCCCCTGAACCACCTAGAAACAGCAGTTCTCCTCCAGACGTCCTTTCCCACCCACATGTCTGGGCAAGGGTGCAGGCACCCTCTGCGGTAGGGGAGGAAGGAGACTTATGGCAGGTGTTTTGCTTTTTGATTTAATGGAAAACAGAGTGTAAGACTCAGGGAAATCCTATATAAAGGGGAAAAAAAAGCTCAGATCTTATAAAAGTTAAGCTCTTACTATCACTAAAATGCTTTCGGCTATGTCAGTTTAGGTATGAGGAGCCTAGTTCTTTTTTAATAGAATAAGTTTTTTTATTTCATTGTAGTTATTCCTAAATCTTAATCGTTTGGTAGCTTGTGTCCTTTTTGAAACTTCTTGCTTGAAAAGTTTGAGTTGGTAAATTATAAAAACAAACAAACAAAACAAAACAACCCTGATCTCTAAAACATACCAAATATCAGCCTTGCCATTAGTATTTCATTCAAAAACCTAATAGAACTTAATAGCATTTTAACAACTTCATTGCCTTTCATATAATTGTAAAGCTAAAAAGATAACGAAGTATGTTTTAGTGGATTCTTTTTAGCATGAAAAAGTTTGTATCGTCTATTCCTAAACCAGTTTCTTATCTGTCCTTCTTTTTCTTCTATTTCGCTTTCTCGCCTACTTTTTGAGGTATAATAGGAATATTAAGTTGCTTAATATTTAGAGTCAATCTTAAGCTTTTCAAAAATCTCCCACAATCACTCACCAATCACACTCACATGTCATACAATTGTTTGATTTGTGTTGGCTGTTAAAGCAGTTCGTTTTTCCTACTTGTGGTGTGATCATGTATCTGTCTTTAATTTCCTTGTTTGGTGATAGCTAATACTTCAAATTATTCCTTCCCGTACGTCCAAAATGTAAGTTCACATGGCAAGAGTTGATTTTTATCAAAGGTAAATCAGAAGTTTTTTAAAAAGCCAGGAGATAGAAACATCAAAAATATAAGCAATGATTGTATTTAGAGAAGTGTATTTTATTGAGATGAAAATCATTCTCTACTTTAAACTGACCATATAGGTTCATGACCATAATAAGAATTTGAAGTTTCCTTGTAAATTAAATCCAGTGCTTGAGCTTCCTAACCTTTACAGCGACCAACAAGCCTGCAAAACAATGTTTGAGTCTTAAAATCATCTGGAATAAGTCGACTAACACAAGTTCAGAAGAACTGACTTTATTTTTGTAGCAGGGCCAAGAAAAATACTTAAGTTTTTGTTTAGTTCTGTGCATGCTAATCTTGATTTTTCTCAGTGTTTTGCATGTTTTGAGTTTTTAATATCAAAGGTATTGCTCTTTGTAAACAAGTGTAAGTTTACCCAGGCAGCTTCACTTACACCCTTCCCTTGTAATCAGATGTGAAAATTACACCCTCCCTTTTGGATACATGATAATTACACATTTCAACACGCAAAGAATTGTCTCTGTTGCAGTTGTTGGAATGAAAAAGCTGAGACATTCAGTAAAATATATTATTATATTAAAGATCATTTCCATAATTGTTTTCAGGATTTGTAATCAAAACCATGATCAAGGTAGTTTTAGTTTTAAAAAGAATACACATGGAAACAAGGAGCACATAAAATTAACGGCCAAGCTCCACTTAAATGGCCATTCTCTTATTTTATAAAGAGGCACCTGAGAAAAATACATTACATTCTTTCTTTCAAAAACTGTATTAGTAGTACAACATTTTCTTTCTCCGTGCTCATTGAAATAAGTATTTTTAATGTAGATTAAAAAAGGTAAAAATCTACATTTTTGTGATCAGTGTGAAAGGGTTAGTAAGAGGTGAGGCATAAATAAAATAAACGGATCTTTTCAAGAAAAGGTTGTTTTTTTTAATTGCTTGTGTTTTTGTTGTTCTTTTTTAAGTATCCCTTTGAGCCAACTATAAAAGTTTTCTAAACTCCGGTGGGGTACCTCTAACTTCACAATCAGATTTCTAGGTTTATCTGAAGTGCCACTTACATCATAAGGTAAAGATACATGTCGGTGAGGGTATAAGGCAAACGAAAGCCTAAAAACCCAGAGGCTTAGAAAAACAGCACGGACTCAGAAATATTTTTCCTCTTTGGGTAGGTTAAATTATTGATTCATTTTACTTTTATAAGCTAGGAAGAAAAGGAAAAGAAGAGAGAAGGCAGTGTTAATTGATTTTATGGTTTCTTGAAACAGTTTATATCATAAAGGAATATCCCAACTGATTAATACCCTAAATATTTAAATTTTTTTCTTTTCATCCAAATACTAGCATAGATAAGGGAGAAGACATATTCACATAGTCCAAATTTATTTTTTTAAGCCTAGCAGATTTTCTGGTTCTTACAATGCCCCAACTCAATTTTCAAATATTAGCAATTAAATGATAATACAGATTGTCACTTATCTATACATCCTTTTCTTTTTAAAAATTATTGCATAATCTGACTTTGATATTTAATATTTCAAAATATTTTCCCTAGAGAGCATTCATATATTTTTAGAACCTTTGAAGAAAATAGAGATTTAACTATTTTCACCCTAGGCTTCCTTTGTTGGGTAGAAGTTAAAATAAAACTGGCAGAATGAGGATTTGAACCCCAGTCTTCTGACTCCAAATGAGGGACAGGATGCTATTTTGCATGTTAATTTTGTTGTTGTTGTTGTTGTTATTGAGAGTTTTTTCCCAACATCCACTATGAGATGATGTCTTATTTTTAGGCTAAATGATTCTGTACTCTGCCATGCCAGGTTAGAGCTGTGAATGCCAAGGGTGAAATGGCTAGAATCGGAAGGTTTGGTGTGCTTTATTTGGTGACATATTGGACTGTGGAGCCACATGTTCTGAAGTCAAGAGTCTTTGGTTTTACTGCTTCTATGTCTTTTAGAAAGATCGGACAGTTGCCTTTTCAGGTGAGGTGTTTTTTTAATTCCTCTACAGGCTGGGCAGAAAGATCAGAAAGTATTTCACCTGGTATCAACATCAGCCTGGTGTTCCGTGAGCCCCCACTCCAGTCAGGGTGCCCTGTGTTGGCACAGTAGAGAGGGCGATGACAAGGAAGAGTCAGTGGTAGAGTCTGCGGAGGACAGGAGAGTTGCCAGAAAGGAACAAAGGGCCTGTGCTCCTGGCCCCCGATCAGTGTCTGCCTTCACCACATTTAGCTTCATGAGCAGTAGCATGGCAATTAGGAAGAGTTTTGGGCGGGAGGAGTACAGAGGGAGCCATTCTGGGTTAAGCCACGTGTCTTCTACTAGTTTCTGTTCCTGCAAACCAACTGATCTGTGGAGTGCTGGACTTGCTTCGGGAAACTCGGACCTCTAGCCCTCCAACCCTGTCATCCAATCTCAGCAAGGCCATGGCACATCCCTTAACCTCTCTGGGCCTTGTGTCGCTTGTCATAAAATGCAGGGATTGGACAGAGGTTGCAGCTGGTGTCTGACAGATGTGTTTGGTTTGGCTCACAAAGTACTTTAAACACATTCAAATTCATTGCCAATATTTAAAAATTGAGCAGTTTCACTCAAAAATCTAGATTTCCAGCTCCCCTGGAGAACTCAGAAGATCTGACATCTCTGGCACACATGGTTGTATGAAAAGACTATGAGGGAATTACCCTGGATCCTCATTAGAAGGATCAGCCAACCTTCCTCACCTGCTTGGTGTGTGCAGACATTTCCGTGTGTGACCCCTATCCTCCCCAAAGCTCCTTCCCTCTTGTAGTTCTTTAATTCCAAATCTAATTTGCTCCACCGTATGAAATATACTGAATCCCAGTGGTTTTGACATATATTGCAGAATGCTAAAATACCTGTCTATACAATAAGCATCACCTAAAGGTTGGAAATATTTTACAACAGGTCAAATAAATCAGCCCAGTTTGGAACACTTACCTTGAAATCTGATGGTGAGAGGCAGATATAGCTCAGAAAAGGTAGCCTTTAAGGCAGTCACAGGAAAGGTTTGGCCCCTGACTATTATCTAGCCAACAAACTATATAAGTACTTTATAAATTATCCTCAAATCAATTCTTTAAAACCCAAAGCAAATAATATAGCCCCTTCAGTTGACATATAATTTTCTTCACCTCTCCCACTAAACTAACATCTTCTGTCTTCTATTTGAATATTGAGCTCATGAATTTTTTGTGATCATGTAATTGCTAGTGAATTATGTTGGCCTAGGAATTATTTGCTGTTCTTCAAAATTGAAGGAATCATGTTGATTTAGAAAGTCATGCTTTTATAAATCCCTTTTCCATATATGTTCAGTTTGAATACAAAGGGTAATATTTGTAACTAATGGTTATAGACTATTTAATATCTTACCAAGTACCTTGACTGAGATATCTTATTTAATCTTCACAGTTCTAGGAGGTAGACAGAGACAGTATTAAGGAAGGAGTCTGAGATTCAGAAAAAAAAAATGAATAACTGTTAGAAAATTGGCCTACTTATTTAACATGTGGAAGATCCAAGAGTCAAACCTACAGCTGTAGTTACATCAGTGCCTTCCATAGTTATGTTTGCAGGGTTATAAGAGATAGACAAGTAAGGAGGCAGGCAGACAGACAGATAGATAGACCTAAACAATGACTTTTTTTCTCATGAATGAGCAGAATTGTCTTAGTGTCTTCCAAGTTGAATGAAGAATCTTTTTTGGTTGCTATTCTTAAGTGAATGCTGGATTTTTATTAAGGGAAGTTAATACATGTATAGAAATAATTCATGGATAGTGTATGGAATAATTCAAGATTGAAGTTTTACAATGAAATTATGATATAGGTGGGGAAAAAGCAACAATTATAAGTTAGGCAGGCAGACATTTATAGAAAAATAAGATTGGGGTGAATTTAATTGTAAAGTAACAAAGTAAAAGAACTATTGAAAAGAAGATTATAGAGAGATGAGAAGAAATGTAAAAAGCAATAAAAGATAAGACTACTACGTAATAATTTAGAAGTGAAACCCTTTAGGTCAAAGGTAGGGGAGAAGTGGGAGATACTAGAGAGGAAGCAATAATTAGGAAGTATGGAAGAAAAACTTCTAGGCCAGAAATCTGAACAGATTTGAAGAGAGCGGAAGGTGGTAAATATGGAAACATGGAAAGAAATATCTTCAGGAATTCAGAGATGGAAATGAAAATAAATTTTAATCAGAAAACTCTGTGAAGATAGGCTCAACAACTTTGGATTACAAGCAAGGAAGTTAACATGGTTAGAAGAAAAGAATAGAAATTAGTAAGAGCTGGAAATAACCTAAATGCTCACTGATGGGTGAATGGATAAAGAAGGGGTGTGTGTGTGTGTGTGTGTACTTTTAGGGTGTTTCCAGTTCTTACTAATATGTATACACACACACATTGGAATATTACCCAGCCATAAAAAAGAAGGAGGAAACCTTGTCATTTTGGACACCATGGATGAACCTACTGAGTACTATGCTGAGTGAAATAACTCAGACAGAGAAAGACAGATACCATATGGTTTCACTTACATGTGGAATCTAAAAAACAAAGCAAATGAACAAAACAAAACAACTCATAGATACAGAGAACAGATTGTTGGTTGTCAGAGGGGAAGAGGCTCGGGGGATGGGCAAAATAGATGAAGGGGTCAATTGTATGGTGACAAATAGTAAGATTTATTGTGGTGATCAATCCCAAGTGTGTACAAAGATCAAGTTGTTAGGTTGCACAACTGAAATTCATAATGTTATGTATTAATTTTACCTCAAAAACAGAAATTAGCAAAAGAAGTCTTTGGATTTTAAGAGGTAGGAAGAGAAATGGCATTAAGGGGAAAGAAGGCATATGTGGGAAGTAGAGTGAGGGGAGAGCCCGTGGTGGGTAGTGGAGGTAGAAAAGGAATGAGTCAGGGAAGACAGGACTTGGACCACCACAAACTGCAGTGATGCAGAAGAGGAAACCATTCATAAAGGAACCAAAGAAAGAAACGGGGGGAGGGATGGAGAGAGGGAGGGCAGGAGGGAAGGAGGGGGGATGGAAGGAAAGGGAAAGGAAGAAAGAAAAGGAACTTTACATTGTGTCAGACAAATATTGAGCCCCAAGCTGACAGAGGAAGAGGCTAAGCTCTGCAAAACAATACAAAACAAAACAACAACAAAAAACAAAACAAAATGATAAACAAGGAGAAGATGGGAAATGGGAAGAAGAGAAAACAGTGAATCAAAGTTATGGAGCTAAAAAGCACTGAAAGTAAGAATAAGGCATACAAGAATGAGCAACTTTTTACTTTTTCAAGTTTCCCAAAAGGTGAGGTAACCCTGATAGTTCTCTGTTGTCGGAAGGGCCCAACAAGCACTGCAGGGGAGAACGAGAATGGGGCTGAGGTCATAATCATTTTTTAAAACTGTTATTCCAATAAATTCATAATTCATTATTATGAGAATTATGTCCTAACACTTATGGCAGAACATAACTCTAAATAGTACAATAATGCACAGTGCTTATGTGAAAGATCTCTTCAGTTTTTAGTTTGATTTACACTTTCTTCGTATCAAAAATTTTTTGTAAATAGTATTGTAGAATCAAATTATGTGGATTCTTCCACAGTTCTTTTTTTTAAATATTTTGTTTTTTTTAATTTTTAAAAAAGATTTTTATTTATTTTTAGACAGAGGGGAAGGGAGGGAGAAAGAGAGAGAAAGAAACATCAATGTGTGGTTGCCTCTCGTGGTTGCTTACTGGGGACCTGGCCAGCAATGCACGCATGTGCCTTGACTGGGAATTGAACCAGTGACCCTTTCGTTGGCAGGCTGGCACTCAATCCACTAAGCTACACCAGCCAGGACTCTTCCACAGTTCTTTACCTTGATACTCTATATACTTGTGTATCTGGATTTAAATACCTTCTTGTTCTGAATGGTCTAAACATGTATTCCATGGGGCTCTAGAATTTAGAAGCTTCCTCTCCCGTCAACTATTTCTAGTCTTCCTCCTTAACTGAATTAATGTAAGACCTTTGGCAGTGCAGTCTCTATGTCACTGTAAAAATAGTGTTAAAAATCATAACAGGCATAAGAAAAAAAGGAAATTAGTATTATGTCCTCCTTATCACACCCTGGAACACAAGTGGGCTGTGTCATTAGGGGCAGCGGAGGTGTGGGCCCTTGAGAGGATCAGCTTATCTGAAGGTGGGAAGACAGTCCTTCTGCCATAAATGCAAAAATCGCTTCATTAGAACCTAAAGCAATTCCCATTAATACTGAATTGGATCTAATCTCTTTTTCCTATTTCCTGTCCTTGTTTCCTCTTCCTTCTCTTCTTTCCTCTATTTCCCTCCACAATCCCTCACCCCCTGCCAAGATCTTCACTTCAAATATGTAAGTGCCTGAAAAGAAAAACGAAAGCAATGTGTTGCAGTACAAACAAGTAATCCTATATTTGTTAGAAACCAGATTGAAGTAAGATAAAAAAAAATTTCAAAAGTAGCTATGTGTCTGAAAAACTTTTTTAGTTCTAGACAAGATATGAATGAATACATTTTTCATATCATGAAAACAAATGTTTATATGCAACCACCTGAAGAGAAGAAAAGTAATGCCGTAGAAATGTGGATACCTATTTTACAGGAAGTAGGAAAAATAGCCAAATGGGTTTGGGAGCACTTACTGGACCTGTTCTTTTTTATTTTTTAACCTTTAAGGTACAGAGAAAATGGAGATGACAGATAGGTAGCTAGGTAAGAGCACAGGATGGCAGAATTCCTATGAGGGAAGAAAGAATTTATAAGACAAATAGCATAGTACAGATAAGTTCGGAATTGTAGAGCAGGAGGGACGCAATATTTCAAAACAATAATTGTTCTTAAACATTCTCTTAACCCTAAGTCACTCATCTTTTATCCTTTCTTGCTTCCTAGAATTAAGAGAAGTTCTTCCTTAACTTAGGTTGCTATGCAGAAATGTGAAATTTCATTGGCCCTGAATGCTTTCCTGTCTAGTAAGGACTACTGGGAACTCTGCTAATGTGCATATTGATGTACCCTGTAGCTTCAGAGATGATGAAAGAGCATATTACTAATTTCCACAACAACAAAGCTAAGAGACATTTGAAAGCAGCCAGTTATTTTACCTGGGGACTTTCTCCCAGGTGACAGGGCTATAGAGCCATGGAATTTAGATGAGGGGGCAGTCGCATTTTCTAAAAAGTTTCTACGGTGAGCCACAATACCATTCCTAACAATGACAAAAATTTAAAGACATTACGATTTGCTTTCATGTGGTCAAATGTGCCTAAAATATGGGAAAGACATTATTACATTCATTCAGAGTGTATTTTATTCATTGTTTACTAGGCTGGACTGACATGATATGATTTGTGCTTTGCGGGGTCACAACAAGCTACTAGCAGGACAATTTGCTGAATCAAGAGGATGATTGTGTCTGGTGCCAGTCAGTCGCAATTAGGACCGGGATCAGGGAGGCCCAGGGCTTGTACATCGTCTTGGGCTAGCTGCATAGAAATCAGCTCACCTGAAACTAATTGTCACAACAGAGACCTTATGCAAATGAGCCCTGGGGTTAGCGTGGGAAAAGAAAAACTGTCGCAAAGATAGGTGACCTGCTGAGCAGGGGGTCTGTTGCTGGGGAAATCTTTGTTCAATGAGTTTAAAAATGTTTTCATTGTTAAAAAAAAAAAATACCCACTCACCGAGAGCATGGCAAACACACTCATCTAAAATTCCAATAAAGCCAAAGCCTGCTTTGGAGCATGCAATAAATTGGGAGTCTTTATACTTTATAAGAGCTTATAGCAGGAAAATAATTTCCCTTTGCAAGGGCCTTTAAAGTTTAGGTGCTGCGGATTGCGGAGTGGCCTACCTTGAAAATTCTCTTGGAAGGTCAGGTCTACTGCTAGCCTGGTAGGACTTCCACCTTTTTTTCTACCTGCGTTTCAACTGTCTAAATCCACATAGCCATGAAGGATGCCCGTGAACTAGACAAGAAAGGCCTGTTTTCTAATTGAACTTTACTTTCATCTCAGGTAGAAAAGAAGGGCCAGGAGAGTTGCCTACCACGTGGCAAAAGAATCCAAGGAACAATGGAAGTTCCCTGAATTGTGATCTCTCAAATGTTCACAAAATTAGATCAAATGCAAACATTGTGACATTCCAGGCCAGGTTATGCAGCCCAAGTGACAATTGATTGTAGAAATTAACAACATAAAAGTAAGAGTTATTTTTCAATTATTATTTACTTCCCTTTCTTAAACCTCAGACAAAAATACGTGTAAATTGAAAAGGTCGTGTTTCAACCTTTCTATAGCACTCCTTTGAAATAATCTTCAAATATTCAACTTTAGAAAGCTAGATTAAAAAAGCTATATTAGGTAATAATAAACATTTTGATATGCTATTGTAATAAATTGCCTTTGGGTGCTTATTTGATTTTCAGTTTTTTAGTCTCATTTCCCTGAAAAAGTGTAGGTTAACATATTGTTGACACTGCTTAGCTTTCCACTGAACATTCGCCAGTGACATGCTAAATAATGTATATTTACCCAATGGTATAAATTTAATAACCAGAAAATGAAATGGATAGTCTAAGTTTTTGTGAGAACAGAGATATTTTGTGTCTAGTGATTCCAAAAGATGAATAATTTGAATAAAAAATTTTAGGTGAGAAAAAGAAAGTTGCATTGCATTAGCTTTAAATGCAAATGTCATTTCATTTGGCAAATTATTTGGTCTAAGAAAGTGCTTTCATTTTATTTCCTAAGGGCTGGATTGAAATTTAGACTTGTATCTGATAAATAAGCAAACTTAGGAAATACCTTGGTAGCCATCAGAAAACCTAAAGAAAGTTAAGCTTAAAAGAAGAGTGACTTAATCACAACTTTAAATTTAAAAAAAAAAGAAAGAAAGAAAAAGAAAAACCTCGTTTGCCCCTTCCCCACTGTCGAAGATGATTTCTACGTATAGGAGATGTTGCACAGTGGGTACGAAGCGCTCAGCTTTCACTCATCAAACTTTAATCGGAACTGCATTTTAGTTTTTGAATAAAGAACACTTAAAAAATTTAGATGCAAATTATTTTGCATTATTCATGATCTAAGTGTCCTTGTAGATTCAAACACTTCTGAGGCCACCTTGATTCAAGTAATTACCTAGGCCCTCACTGCTCCGTCATGAATAAGGTATTTTGTACAAGTAAAGTATGCACCCGATGAGCCTTTAAAGTGGCTTTACACCGAACTTGTGTATTGCTTCTTGTGCATGAGTGAGCCGAACATGCGTTGCAATCTGTCTCAGGTGGGAAACCCTGGCTGGGCATCCATGGGTGACAGGATGAAACCCGAGCGTCTCCCCCTACACACATGCTCTTCCTTTGTCTCTTCTTAGGAATCTCAGAGTGATTCTCTTGCCTGATTAGCAGGAGCTGTTTTAGAATCTCAGAGAGCAGTAGATGCTAGGAAAAGAACCGAGGGGGAAAGTAGCAGTGATTCTGCTTAACTGTTCCACAGCCAGAGTTCATTTCAGTGTCCACACTTCAGGCCACCTCCTCTCCATCAGCAAAGGCTTTTGCATGAGGTAAGAAGTCTCTGTGATTTTACGTGGCTCTGTACATCTGTCTCCCCATCTGTCGGCCTAGACGCCTCAGCTCGCAGAGCAACGGTGCACCCCCACCACAGTGTTCTTCACAGAATGGAATTGGCTTCAAACTCAAAAAGCAACTGAAGAATGGAAATGAAAGTGATCACACAGCTTAAATCTATAAGTTTATCCACACGCACAAAAAAGAAGGTTTGTAAGAGTTAAATGTAATTGGGTAAAGCTTGTAGCTGGCGTTTGTTTCAAAATGCCCAAGCCTTTCCTTTCCAACTCTGTGGCTTTGAAGAATTATAGGAATTTTATGATGTGCTATTGGAGTTATACTGGCAGAGATTACAGAAAAGGGGTTAAAGTTGGTTTATGGTAGAAAAAAATTATGCAGAAACCAATAAAAATAAACACACTCAAGTAGACTAAACTTGCTGGGCTTTTAGTTTTAGTTTAACAAAGGAAGTTTAGATGAAAGTAAATGTTGCAGCTTTTAGAAAATTAGTTGACACTCATACTTGATCATCTTTACTACACAGCAGTATAATTAATATTTAAACATTCTAATAATGCAGCTTGCTTTGCATGCACTTTTCAGCCTCACAACAGTATATTTTATCTGGAATTGTGCTAGCATTTTCTTGGGTGCTGCCCATTTTCACAGAGTTCAATTTAAAATAGAGTAGGGCCTTTGCTCTTAGGGCCAGTAAAACATCAATTGGAGGGTGAACAGGTTTCATACATCTACCAGACAGTTTATTATTAAGACCAATATTTACCCAAGATAGTACATAATATATAAATTTTGTTGCATTGCCCCCGTGAACGTTTTTAAATGACCACAATAGATAAAGCTTGTAAGTTGCATTTGGTTATTGTCCACTCACTTCTAACTGTCCAAAACAGGAGAATTTTGATTACGGAAAGGCAGTGTAAAATGATGAACTACTGAACACACTGATGTCTGCCCGTTCACTAAGACATCTGATGAACATTGTGAAGAATTTTTGTTTCCGATACATGAAATCATTTTGGGAGCATCGTCTAAGTTGTGACAGCTGACTACCCAGGAACATAGTAAAACAATAAAACTAGTAAAGTACAGAGAAGTAAGCTAATTGAGAGGAGACTGAGCTAGTTTATTTTCATATGAGAACTTTCTTCCTGTTCCAGTCTCAGGGCTGTAGGTGGTGGGGAAAAGTTGTTTCAGGTGCTACCCTTAGCTCGGTGCCTTTGAAGAGGGCAAGGTGCCCGGTGTTCTTGATCTTCTTCTAGTGTGAGAGCTGAGAAAGAGCATTCTCCCTTTCCACCCTAACTTAAGTGGCCTTTCATAGAAATAGAATTTGCATGCACCTATTTGCTGCTCATTCTTTGTAAGTGACTAGGTATGCTGAGCTGTTTTGAGAGTCAGCCCATGTTAACCCCTTGAGTCCCACTTCAGGATAGGTACTGCCCTGTGGGAATCCGGCCATTTAGTGAAGCATGAACCCATAATAGATCCACAGCCACATCAACCTTAGAGCATCTCATTTCACTTGCTTCTGTGAAGCCTTTGGAGTTGTGGTTTGTACAAATCAAATGGCATAGATGAGAACTGCAAAATTGGGCAGGTTTGCATTTGAGAGAAAAAAGATGAACAATGTAAAAATAGTCAATATGCAATACCACCACAGAGAGGCAATATGTAAACTAAGTTCCCCATTGAAAGAACCACAGGGATCTCATGAAGTACCAGATAAGGGGTGGTTTGCACTGGCTGTTTTATTTCCTTATGTCAGAAGAAAGTCGTTTTCACAGATTCGTGGACATGATCATTTTTATTTCTGATACTCAGAAACTGAAGCAACAGTTTGGTGTCTTTGAATTTTATCAGGTTTGCTTTGAGAAAGGGAGTTAAATGAACTCGGCTTAGAAATGACTTACAACACGTGGACTATTTAAAACCTGCGACTGAGGTGGTAAAATAGAGATAAGTTGAACCCAACTGCAGTCACATGCATGGGTTTGACAGATAGGTAAGTCCAAGAGTGGACAAAATTAAAAACATTTTTCATATGCTAATCTCCACCTGCACAGGAATAATTTTTTTTTTCAGGAGGCCGCCTACATGCAGAGCAAATTCAAGGGCTGTCTATCACCAGTGCATTACTTCTAGGAATTGTTATGACACACGCGAAAAATGAATAAATACTTTTAGGAGAAAAGTCATCCACAGAATCTTAATTCCATAGGGTGTCGTGGCAGCAATGGGCTAGTCAATTTGTGGAAAGAAAAAATGACCCACTATGTGTGGCTTTTAAACTAAAATAACAATTCTCTTCTGATATAATTGGTTCAAAACTATAACTGAGGAGTTAGTTTTAGTTGCAAATTGTGATCAGAGTGAAAACAACGGTGTGCCTTGCTTCCCAGGTGGCAGGTGTGTAGACACTCCTCAGTGAGCGTGAGGGGCAGCCAGAGGTGTCGGTCAGAACCTAAAGATTAACCTACAGCAGTGAAATCTGAGAAGGCTTATAACAAGTAGGCAATAGTTTCAGGCCTGAGTGAGAGCGTGTAAACTCGAACTTCATGCTGGGACAAAACCGGGCAGGACATTTGAGGTAGAGGGTGAGAAAAACCTTTCTTGTTATGACAAAGCCTCTCCCATACTTGTTTCAATGCCACTGGGCTGTTACTGAATGCTCGCCATTTCTCTAGGTTTTATATTATTGTACAAGAAGCTTTGGGAGTTTCCTTTAATTTTGATAAATATTCAAATTTGTGCATAATTTCTACACTTCAGTTTTGAATGATAGAAAATTTCCCATGCTCGTTGAGTTTCCTTTCAAATAAGAAAGTAATTCTCGCAATAAATAAGAATGTTACATTTCTTTTTTCCCCAATATTGTCAAGATAATAAATACTCACCTCAGTTTATAAATTCAAAATTCACTAATTTATTAAAAAGAGAACGAAAGTAGTCCAAGAGAAATCTTGAACATCAAATGGTGACTCAAAAGAAATGGATAGTTATAGCTATTGAATGTAAAGTCTCATTTTTTTCTAATTGAATTCTTGGGCTCAGGAAACTCACAGTCGAAGTGTCTACAACTGGGTGAGAATCCTTAGTTATTACAGAGTACACTTTTAGGCCTCATGAATTAAATTCTAATCAATGATTACAACACTGGTGTCATTTATAAACATACTCTTCTTTCCTGGGAAGTAACAGTCAGAGAAAGTTTCTGGCATGCTAATTTTCCCGTGGAAGAGGAAATTCAAATAATAACATACTCAGGCACTAGATGAAATGCTTTGTTTTGGCTTTATTTATAGGAAAACCTGGACAATGGTCATGCTCTTTTTTAAATGGAACGGCAGGTCTGATGCCATGTGACCAGGCAGCTAATGAAGGGGAAGAGTTTGTATCATTAACATTCTTTGATTGGAGAGCACATTAGGAGGTAGATAAGGGAGCAGCGCAGGCAACCCACCTCCTGGCCATGGCAGGACAGTGCCTGGAATGTCTGCAATGTGTTTCTATTTTTGTCACACCTATGTGTGGCCACCCATCTGGTCTGAATCAATCAGTCTCATCCCAGGGCTCTGCTTCTGTCCCAGCTGAAATAATACCCTCCTTTCCCAGTGCTCTGCATCACGGAGGGTCACTCTTCACAACTGCCTAGGCACGGCTTTTCTATTCACAAGCTGAATGTTTGCAAATAGTGCTGAAGTTAGGAGGAGGCATTGGAACAAATTTTTTAACATAGATATTTTATGGATAAACTCTGCTCTCCCCAAAATAGTGCTTGGGAAAACTGGATGAGTCAGGAGAAAAATATTTGACCCCAGAAAGTGAAAGAATGATGCTACACCACTTTGTATACCTACATCCTGATTTTTCAATGATGCAACTTTCTTTGCCTGAGTTTAAATCATGAATTTTTGTGCTGTTATTCCTAGAACAGATAAAGCCAGAGTACGAGGTGCCGGCCATGACTTAGCCTGAAGGATGTTATTGGGCCGTTTTGCTCTACTCCACACTAGAAGAAATAACGTTCACTTTCCCCCCACCTCTGTAACAATCCTTCTCCTCTGCTTCTAGATCGTTTTCCTGGCATTCCTCATGTGCACATTCTGTTCTCTAGCAATCCAACATCCATTCCTCCCCCATCAGCTTCCTACACACCTGACAGCCTCTTGATATTCCAGCTACTAGACCACTGACCTCTACTAAAAGGGTCAAGGTATTCACCAGTGAAACCAGCCACTCTTCCCACAAGAGACCTCAAAACTTCCTGACATTAGCATTGGCAAATTAAACAGCATGGCAAAAGCTACTCATCTTCCCTATCTGCCCAGTGTTCTGTTGCAGTGGGAAACGCCACCCTATCATGGACCTCCCAACCGGGAACCCCAGAGTTATTTTTGCCTCACCACTGTCTTTCTCACTCCCCACATCCAGTCTGTTACCAAAACCGTTGCCACTTTTTTTTGGCCAACATTTCCTGAATCCACCCTCTTCCTTTTCATTCTCATAGTTGTGGTCTTAGTTCAGGCTTCAGCCTTGGCCCACTGGGAATTTTCAGCCTTCTTGCCTCTCTCCCTCCAAAGGAGTGTATCAGCCCCAGCTGAATTTAACACCACTGGAGAACTTTCTTTTTGCGGTCATTAACCAGTCCTTAGTTTTCTTTGGGCTCCCCAAGACTGCCGACTGCTCTCTAGACTGTGTTCTGATGCTCACCTCTTTACCCAACTACCTCTTTATTATTCCAATACTTTCCCCCCCTCCTTTTCCAAGGTAAGCCCATCCATTCATTACCCTGTCATTCTCGCGGTGCTTCTCCCAGGAACTCTTCTATGCTGTACAGATTCTAAGTGTGCACCCTTACCTGGCAGGCCCTGACACTTTGTATCTTTCATTAGCCCTCCAGTCCCTTCCCTTCACTCTGATATAGCATGGTGTTGAGAGCATGCCCAGGTTCAAACCTTCTGGCCCTACCACCTGCTACCTATGACATTGCACAAGTTACCTAATATCCTTGAGCCTCGTTTTCCTCATCTGTAAAATGAATTATTATGAAGAAAAAAGAGAATTTATGTAAAACGCTACTGGCACATAGTGAGCACCATTTAAATGGTGGTAGCTGTGATTGTCATGTCTCAAAGGACAACTACCCTGTCGCACTCCTCTCAGTTGCCCCAATACTGTGTGCTCTTTCATCTGTAAGCGTAAATTTTTTTAATCTTCATCCAAGGTTATGTTTATAGATTTTTTAGAGAGAGGGGAAAGGAAGAGACAGAGAGAGAGAAACATTGATTTGTTGCCTCCTGTACATTCCCTGGCCAGGGATTGAACCTGAAACCTAGGTATGTGCCCTGCGTGGGGATGGAGCTCCCAGCCTTTTGGTGTGGGGGGCGATGCTCCAGCCAACTGAGCCACGCAGCCAGGGCTGTGCGTGTAAATTTTGATGATAGCACAACTGAGGTTCTTTAATCTCATTCCAAGAGTAGCTTATGTCTTAGAAATCAAGGACATGGCTGGTATCAAAGCAGGTAATGATGAAGACTTAAATGATGCTTTTTGAGGAGGAGGAGAAGGAGGATGAAAATATGACCAGATTCTCCTTTGGGTTGATACTCTTTGCTTATACAACTACTAAGTCTCCAGGAAACATAGTATCACCCTCCCCAAATTAGTTTATTTTCCATTATATGGAAGCATGTTATGCATAAGGAAATATATTGTGCAGTGTGCATGAGATTTATTTCTCAGAAAGCAAGGAAATGGTAAGAATTTTAAGTGTTCTACATACTTATTTAGATCTCACATCAGGAGATAAAACAAATGAAAACTCTGACTTGTTAATAATTTACATTTTAGTGGAAAATTTGTACATGCTGTTAAGATACCTCTAAGACCCAACACAGAAAATGCAAATAACTCACATCCACTGTGCACTGAAGACAGAATTTGACTGAGGGAGGAAAAAAAAAAACCACCACCAATTAAAAAAAAAAGTGTTTTCAAGGGAATATTGACGATATTTACAGGGCTATAATTTTAATTCCAGATGACTCTTTTGAAGTATCCACATAGATGATCTCTCCATTCATCAGGTGTTTCTTACAGAAAACCCATGAGGTCCACCTCACCACCTAGGAGGGAGCTTACAAATAGGGGATTTCTTTTGAGCAAGCCACACCATCACTTTTCTCTCACAGCTTATGTGAAAGTTTCGTGGGGGAGGGAAAAGCCCAAACCGGAAAAAAAAAAAAAAAAAGAGAGAGAGAGAGAAGAGAGAGAGTGAGGAGTAAGGAGTGTGCATGACAATAACTACCTCTGTCCCTTTGCTTTTTGTTCTTTTCATGTCATGGAACTTTTTAGCTGCGCTGCCCGGGTAACTGCTCTGGAAGGTCGGAATATCTGTTGTTGAAGGAGGTTTGTGATTGAGGGCCTTCTGACACAACCTTTTGTTGCATTGAGGTGTTTGATCCTCTTTCCCTTTCTTCTAAAACCAATCCCATCCTTTTAAAAAATGGATAACCAGCACTTCTTTTACTTATTGTCAGCTTTTGGAAAGTTACTGTGGGGGTTTGTAGAAGTTTAACTAGTTAACTCTTTGCATGCTGGTGTGCAGTTGCTAAATACTCTTCTTTCTAAACATGAAGGATTTTGAGTGTTTTTGTCAGGTATGGGCTGTTTTTACTCAAGCATAGCAAGTGAGATACAGTCAGGTCCAGAAATAGTGTTTGCGTTCAAGATCTTGAAATTCCAGAGTAATTTGAGCTTTGAAATGGGACACATTGTATTTTCTTTTTGTCCTGGGAGTAAAACATGTGACAGGTATGACCCTGCCACTGGACAAACCTGACCAGATATACTGATTTTTAATTCACTCAGAACTGGCTTTGGTAAAAGGTAAATGCAAAGGGTTCCTTCAGAACTGGGTGGTGTGGCATGGTAGCAACAAAGAAAGAGAGCCCGAGACTAGGAACGTAGGAGTCTTGTTTCAGCCTGCTGACTAAATGCTGGGATATTTTTTCCCCCAAAGGAAGGGGCACAACCCAGACAACAGGAGAGAAAAGAAGCTTAAATGGATTATTTAACAAAAAAAGCAACTTATGGCTTCTAGGTAGTGACCTACATTCTGCACACAATGATGATATTTTTACGGCGGTGATAGGGTTAATAACCTAACATCGTTCATGTAGTGTTTTTTGAAAATTGAATTTTACTGCTACAAAGTAAATGTAACAGCCCTCTGGAGACAATATTACAGGCACTTTATTGTTTGCTAAGCTGATGTCATCTTTCTACAGACTGACTTTAAAACAAAGGCAGAACATTTATTACAAATATCACTGTGTGAAAGGAAATCTACTGAAATATTGTTTAGAAGGTGAACTGATAAAAAAGTATTAATACTTGGCTTTGATCATCTTACACTATAAAGTTATGACTTCAGAATGCTTCTCATGTGATCTCTGTTCAAGGCAAAACTTCATCCTGGAAATTCCTACCCATGTCTCTAACATTATTTGCCCTCAAGTTGGAATATTTGTTAAAGGTTCCTGCATGTTTTAGATACATTTTTACTCCATAAGGCAGTTGCTTAACAAAGCTGAGGAGCTTTTGAGAGAGAGAGACTAAATAGTACCTTTCAAAGATGATGTATGTATGATTGAAGAAAATATGTATGGAGATTAAGCTCTTTAGTTTATATAATGAACTTTCAAAATCACCTGTAAGTGGTGGCTGGAAAGTTCGCAAAGTAAATAAGCTGTTTAAGGCATTGCCAAGCAAGCATTCTGCACGGCAGGTTGCTTGCAACTCACAGCATTTGGACTCTGTATCTGATGCACGTGTAATATAGCGTGAAGTTGTTTGTGGATCACACAGGAGCTTCTTAGAGCTTCATTGCCACACTGTAGCCCTTGAAAATGTATCAAATGAGCAGAGTGTTTGGTTCTTCCTTACAAGGCACAAGTAATTTGTTTTTAAATCAGTTAGTTACCTTTCAGGAAAAGTTAAATTAGGGGGATCTTTCATTTCTTTGATGTTTTCTCACTCAGAAAGCCAAAGAGCAAATTAATGATCATTTTGAAGTAATAATGATAATGAGGAAAATATAATTTAGTAAGCTACACTATCTTAAAATAACTTTTCAGGTAGGGCATATAAATAACAGCCCAAATGACCGAAATAGCCTGATGGTGTTTTTCCAAGAAAATGATTTACTGCTCTGCTTTTGTCTCTGAAGTCTAGTTAGAAGGAAAACACAGGTCAAGGAAATTGGGTTAGAAAATAAAAGGCTGTTATGGGGTAGGTGTAGAACTGTAAGCACAGTGTCTATCTAACAGGGAGTCTGTAAGCACTCAGGGGATCAGCAGACAAGAACCTCAGCAGTGTCTGTGAAATGCTCAGTACTGACTGATGGCATTTATAGTAATCAAAAATGAATCCGCACACTCTACCTAGCATGCTCTGTGAAAGGCTGTGAGTTAGGTGGTGTATGGACCGTGACCAGGAAAAAGCCACCTGTACTGTGATTGTGATCAAACCAGGAGCTGATCTGCAACATTGTGAAAAGCCGTTTTGCTAATAAGTATGCCTCTACAAGAGAAAACCGTTTTTTAAAAGCTTACACCTATTGGAAGCATTTTACTACAAACCTGCCAACAGAGAAGTTATTTTATAGTCAGTCAATTCATTATGGAATTTGACAAATATTAGCTACTTACCAGGTGCCCCAGGTACTACTTTAGCACCAACAATCCGAAAGCGAGTGCTCACAGAGCCTCTCGGATCACTGTCAGGAATAACGGCTTGGCAGGGTCAGAGCCTGACACATTGTAAATGTTCAAAAATTTAATATTCAGTGACTATTCAGTGTTCAATAAACATTGAAGAAAGTCATAAATATTTGTTGAGTGACTGATGGAATGAATCAAGTAATGAATGATCCAGGTAAGTCCTTGATTCTATTCATGTACAAGGAGGGACTATTTTCTCTTCTTAATACAGGTCAGCACAGCTGTAAGAAAGGACAAACATGAAATGGCCTTTTAAAAAATGAGTGGCGTTCCCCCTGTGAGACCAGGAATTGGCCACTGGGCAGAAACAGCTCCCCAGAATGCAGTGTGACCTTCAGTGGCACCGCCTGGTTCTGGATGCTGCGTTCCCCTCCAGGCCGCCCTGGGGGCTGGTGCTTGCCCCTCTCTCCCCACTCTCTCTTGTGCTGCCAGCATCCCTCCCTCTCCCCCACCCACAGTGGGATTCAAGTGTTGCCTCCTCGGTTGAAAACCAGCATATCTAACTTGTCTCTTGAAAGGAGGGGAACTGCACACCTGTTCCTTACTTTTATCTATAAAATTCAAATTTTAGTTGTTTGCCAAGCATATTTTTGACCAAACAGTGTTTTTAAACATCCAACATGCAGGGAAGCAGAGGGGGGAGTGGTTAATATTTAAACCATACACCAGTGTTGTGATGAAAAGAGTTTTCAAACATCAAGATGGCTTTGTTTTATTTTCAAACATCAAGATTAAATGATTACGGGTACTTTTTGTCTCCAACTTAGCAAGATGTCTCGTGGACGGGACACTCAAAGCAGGACAGTCTGGGACAGTTCCAACTGTATGAAGCCTTGTATCATTACCTCCATAAATAGAATCAAGCTTCCTTTCTTCTGCAGCGCTACATTTCCTTGCCTTTGATTCTCCTCTCCTGCTTTCTCTCCTGGCAGGCCTTTCCTCTCTCCTGTATCAGCCACCCCATACATAGGCAGATGTGCCTCTTTTTCCCTTTGCCAGATCTCCCCCACCACCCCGCCCCCCCCCAGCCTTCCAAACTACCCCTCTTTGAAGTCTCTATTACCGATACAATCACTTTTGTTTCCCTTCCATCCCCTCCCTCTCCACTCTAGCTTCTTCTCTCCCTAACCCCATTAGTTACATCTGCTGCCCCTACCATTCAGCCTGTGTTAAATCGTAATGTGCTTGACATAACTTCAGTGTGTCTGCTAAGTACTCAATCAGCACACATGGCTATCTTCTGATTTGTAGGAAAGGGGGCAAGAGTGAGGAATCTGGCTCAAAATTCTCTAAGTGATTTGGGCCTGCCCAATTAGCCCAGCAAAAATGGGAAATTGACAACAAATGATAATGAAATAAATGGGTTTTAGTTAGGAATATAAATCCCACAAACTTGGTTCCTGATGCCGGTGGTAGACACTGTATTCTTCATGTGGTGGTCAGATGTCTCAGAGGATGCAAAGATGGATGAATGAAGGGAGGTGCATAAATAGTTGCAATATTTGTTAAGTCGACTGCGGTTCTTTCCCTGCAGTTCATGAATGGATCTTTAAGGGATCTGTGGACCACCAGAAATTGCATGTAACATTTTATACATTGATACATTTTCCTGGACAGTGGGTCTGTACATGTAATTAGATCCTTCGGAGGCTCTATGACCCCCCAGAAGGTTAAGAACCATCCCTAAATAAGTGAAGACACCTATTTTGTCTGGGTTTTCCTGTGGTCTTCTTTCCCCCTCCCCAGCACATTTTAACATTCCACCTGATTTGACTAGTTCAGAAACTAGAAACAAAAGGTTTTAAAAGAAAATTTACCTTCTTTAAGAGGAAAAATGTATAAATCACCTACCAGGTTACACAATTCACCTTTTACAAAATTATTTTAGTTTGACTACAATTCAAGGACAAGCCCCCCCCCTTTTAACAATGGGTATAATCATACATCTGAACATAAGAATTAGTTTTATGCAGTTCCATAGAAAACCAAAATCTTGAGGAACACTTTCAAAACAACCAGAGAAAAATAAACCATTCCTTATGTCAGTCTTGTTAGAGAGGGATTAAGAAACTGGCAATTATTTTGGCGACCTTAATTGTTGCACGGCAGGAAAATATGTAATTAGAGCACGTTCCCAGGCCTGCACACCTGCAGCACATCCTACAGTATAATGTCAGCTTTCAGTGCCCGTCGGTGCCAGGTTCTAGCACAAC
Source organism: Anoura caudifer (assembly GCA_004027475.1). NCBI lineage: Eukaryota > Metazoa > Chordata > Mammalia > Chiroptera > Phyllostomidae > Anoura > Anoura caudifer. Next base: position 158,919 of record PVKU01000136.1, on the reverse strand, counting down.
CAGTCACAGTGACGCTCTGAGAACATTTCGGACTCATGTAATGTGGCTTCTGTGTATGAAAGAAGCAGGCATTTACCCTACCACACAATGGAGTGCATTGCTGCAACACTGCTTTCATTATTTTCTGACGCCTACCTTCAGCACTGCCCTGGTTTACTCCGTTTGAGGTTTTATTGTTACGGTATAATAGTCCTGTACATTTTTGAAATTCCCTTATTATTCAGCTTATTAATACAGTACTGACTTGATTATCAGGCAGCAGTTGCACAGCGGAAGAGTCAGTGCATTAGCTAAGTCAGAAGCTGAGTAAATTCTTGGTATAATGAGAACAATTGTTTGACATTTTTTTTAAATATAGAAAGATGGGCTATGGTAGTTCTCTATGTAGTCGTATTTTGGAATTTACTATATATTCTCTATATGTTGTTGAGTATTCATTTTTTTCACACAGAAAAAGCTTAAAATGTATTCTCACTAATCTAAAAGTGTTTCAGGGTATGGGAAGGCTCCATCATGATTCTCATTAGCTTTCTTCTTCTTTTTTTTTCTTTTATTGGCTTTTTGCAACACAAAGAAAGAAACTCAGATGTTAGAAAAGGGAGTTAAATTGAAGAAACTGTACACAGGGTGCCTGTTTTTCCAACAATTCCATAATCCGGCATGCTGATAGTTAACAGACTTCTCCCCCTAAGGGAGATGCACTGTATTTTGCTATCTGACATGTTGTCATATATAAAGAAATCAATTGGTAATTAAATGATGCACCTTGTGAAGATGACAAAAGGCATTTGGTTGCGAAAAGAGAACTGGGTTTTGAGGGGTTTGTAATGAAGGCCTAATGACTATTCATAAGAGATTTTCAGTCCGTTGATCCACTTGACTGGAAAGTTCTGCCCTGGAGAGTTAGTGCTGTCAGTTTCTCTCACCTCAGAAAGCCGCCGCAATCGACGGTGTAGAGGATGAGGGAGAAATTATCTAGCTGTTGCTCTAGGCCTGTCTTAGGTCACATGCAGAAGGCACATCTGGCTTCCTGTAGGTGCAACCTCAGGACATAAACTTTGACTAATTTTTAAACTATAAATATGTACGAGTGACACTGAATAAGTTACCTTGTATTCATATTTATTTTAGAATGCATGCAAGTTGTGTGGTGAGGCTGCCATTTTGGCCTTATTTTTCCTACGATTTTACCAGTTACGTTTGCTTCTTTGGCGAAGAGAAGCTGGTTTTGGTAGTTGCCAGTGACCTAGTGATGACAGCTCCTTGTGCGAAATTAAACCACCGTACCTTGGTGGTCCTTCTGCCAAAGTCGCCCTGCAGAAGGGTTGAGTAAAACAAGTAGAGAGCATATTACCGGGCAGTGCTCTTGGTGAGACTTTACTGTCCCACTTGGCAAAAGTCAGCGCAATATCAAAATTTATATACATCAGACTGTGTGGCTTCTACCACATGAAGAGGATCTCCAGAATTACAAAACACTGCTCCAGTGTCTCTAGATAACAACAAAAACAATAAAATCTGTACATTTAAAAGATACTAGTTGCTGGCAACCATGGACTGCGCACAATGCTAGCCTCAGAGGATACAAAGAGGAGCAAAACAAAATCTCAGCTCTTGCAGCTTATTGGCAAACCAACAAGAAAACAGTTGTAATATATATAACACAGGAAGTACTGTGGTCAAGTTGGATAATAACGGAGTGTTAGAATACAAGAATGAATTTTTCTAAGACTTGTTGGATTCCACAGGTGTTATAGAAATCTCCTACACACGTTACCCTTTCCACTGGCAAAGCCAAATTAGCCAGCGGACAGGTGTGTTGAGGGAGCGAGGTGTTTCCGTCTGGAATCCCAACAGAATGGAAGTGACCACAATTTCTGTACATATTTACTCTTTGAAAGTGGTCTTCATGTTATCTTATCGGGCAGCTCACCTAATCAAAAGTAAACACATTTATCACCTCATTAGGGCTTGTTTTATGGCCACTCCACAGTGGCGTCTGAGGAGAAAGTATCTATCAGACTCCTTGTTTGGAACATCTATCTGTAAGGGGAACATTATGGCAAACTACGGAGGTTTTAATTTCTCAATATCAGAATAATTTAACACATAATACATGTTTGAGAGGATGTCACTGATGATTCCTCCTTGTGTATTGTGGTTACTGAGTTTTGCTGATGTGTTTGCTGGAGCTGTCAAGGTGGACCAACAAATGGACAGGTGCCAAAAAAACAATTATGCTTATTAATGTACATTGATTACTTGTTTAGGTTATAAAGCAAATTACAAAATACATTAGTATTTAAACCCTTTTATAGCTGAGCTAATGATTGCTTGTACTATAGTGTCTAGTAAAGAATATTCTATAATACCTGTAAAGCCCAGCTATGTTATCTAATTAGTAGACTTTGATTTAAGTAGCTATAATTATGGAGGTGAATGGTTGTTGCCCCTCTAAATAGCAAAATGGTAGATTTAAACATATAAAGATGTTGACTTGATTATTTAATATTTGAAGCAAAGACAAACCACCTAAATAGAGAGATTAATTCCACATCAGTGAAACATTAAAAGGGAAAGAGGATGCCAAGAATCCCATTAATTTGGGATATGAGTGCCTGAAATTTCCTCAAAACATTTACATCAAAGAATACCAACAAGACAATATCAAGCAGTTCTTCCTAAGGCTAGAGAAGTAAGGCAAACATGATTTTAAACTGCACAACGTCACACAGCAAAATTAAGTATGGTGCCTTTCACCGGATGCTGGACACAGGCACGCTGACGGAGCACCAAGACACCAGGCTGACTGCTTTGCACACCCATCAGCTCTACAACTCCGTTCTCCACGAGGTCTTTCCTGAATGTGCACTCTGGCCTTTACTCCGCCACGCATCCATGCCACTTGCACGTCATTGTCTTTCTGCCATGTGTTTCAGTTAAGTGACTCTGGTGCCAAGGAAGCTTTTGTACATACATGCTTTGTCGAATGGCTGACATGGAGAGGAAGAGGTGACCTCTTTTTTTCTTCTATGATTTGTTTTGGCTATCCCTTTTGAAAGACATATGTCATATTCCCCAATAAGATGGTGTTGCCTCCTTCACACCCTGTGTGGGCATTCCCACACTTCCTCACAAGAATTTTGCCTGAATTCCTGTATGTCATTCTTCTGCTCCTTGCCCTATTTCCATCCAGGCCTTTGAGTCATAAGCATCCAGTACAACAGCGAATACTCAGTCCAATAGCCACCACTTGGTTTTCCCGTCTAACTTTGGGGGTTGCTTCTGAACCTAGCACAACTGCTTAGAAGGGTTTTTCACAAATGGTTTGCCACAGCAGTTGCTACCCTATTGGGCTTTTCATTCTGAACACGCAGGCGGAGAGCATTGATGTCAGTACAACAAATAACGTGTACAATTTCAAAAAACACTAAACTTACTGAATCCCCATATTATGTTTTCATGCTGCTCTTTCAGAAACTATTCTAATACAATGCTCCTATAAACCAATCTTGGTCCTGGCAGGCCCTATTGGAACTAATGGGGCCTGACAGTTCTTCAGTTAAAAATTATACATGAGGGTCACTTTCCCTTAAATTATCTATTGTATGCCAGCTGTTCACAACTGCAGCGCTTCACTTTCTTTGCATTGCTAGGAATGTCTAATTTTCTCATAATATCCATAGCAACTATGCTTGCGGATGGCATTAGAGTTAGTAAGAGTTACGCGCACCTTCATGGAAATCACACAAGAGTTGCTTTTTCCATTTCCTTTATTTTTATTTTTTTGGTTCTGGAAAATGTTTAGATGGCTTATTTTGCCTTTTCATGCCACAGCACTTGAGTTATATCATAATTTCTCATTTGCTGCACAACTTTATTCTATTTTTATGCTCCTAAATGACGCAGCTTTAAGTACCAGTGAGTGGCACTTCCGTGCTGTGAGCACTATCAAAGGCAACCTTAGACAGATAAAACTCCTGGTGTTTTTTTTTTTGGTTTGTTTGTTTGTTTTGTTTTTTGCTGGAGAAGGGAGAAAGGGAGTCATCCCCTGGGCTGTCTTTTGTTTTTCAGGCCTATTAAAACTGTGGTCAAAAAAACCATTTATAAGAAAGAAAAAAATTCACCCAAGTCTTGTGTCTGAATGAAGGCTCTCAAATGTTCCTCATTACTCCAGAGCAGTTATCTTTGGATTATAATTAAAACGAGGCTTTTTTTTTTCTTTTCTTTTCTTTTTCAGAATGCCCCAAGTGAAGTATTTTCCCCAAAGTTATTGGACCTTTTTACCAACAAGTGGCTGGGATTTTAATAAGCCTCCCCCTCCCCCACCCAACCCCATACAGAGTAGCGAGTGGATGGTGAAGAGTGGATGTGGTACAAAGGTTACACATTCAGTGATATTTTCTGCCTTATTGGTAAAAATGGGGAGGTGGGGTGGGAGGATTTCCTTTAATTATGAAATAAGTGTGATGTTAGTGGTTATTTCTGTAACCTGGTGAAAATGCTGCATATTTAAGGTCTAATTTTTAGCATATGTTACCACGCGTATAATAAAACGGTGACCTATGCTTTCTGAATACTTTGGCTATTAAGGAACATGCAGATTATACCTAGTTGCTGTAGAAACCTGGTCATTTGGATGCTTGTTGAGAAGGCCTGATTATTTTTTAAACTTTGGTGGTGAGACAGAGACGGCAGCAGTTGGACAAGGTCACATATTGGTGGCAGGGACGTGTCTCTCCCCTTCCTATTGTGTGAACCTTCAGGGTCTGGGGCATTAATATGCAGCAGTTCTGTTTTTCTTTCAGGAGGACTTGTAAACTCTTTAAACAGAGGCACACAGTTTGCAATTGTTGCGGTACTGAGTGGGTGCATAGAAGCTAGGGCTGCAGCCTTGTCCAGTGGCAGATAGAATAAAAGTGACAGTGATGCAATGGGCCTGGCATGTGGACAACTCCGTGGGACGGATGAATGGTGTGGCTCTTGCCGTCCCTCCGGTGGTGGTAGGCCCTGTAATAGCTGGCGTAGGAAGGGTGGTGAAAATTGATATGCACTATTACTACATGTATAAAACTTAACACTGGGGCCATTGCACAGGTGGGGGGTTCCTGTTTATTGATTTTTATGACTTTGTTAGAACATACGCTTAATGCTTTTATACTCCAGGAACTCTGGGAGGGCTCACCTCAGGTAATAAACCTTTCCGTGCTCTGCAATCGCTCACAATTTACATGGCGACTCACATTATCCAGTACAAAGCTCAGCATCCCCTCCCTTTACTTGGGTTTAGGAGTGCTATAAAAAAAGCAAAGAAAATAACTCTCTCACTTAGTTTGAAAATTTTAAAAACCTGTCCACTCCTGCTATGAAAATGGCCTCTAATTCTAATTACTCATATTTCCAAGAAAAATTACTCACACAAACTTATGTTATGCGTTGTCTCAGAGGTGGAAAGCAAATTAGGTTTCCAATAAGACAGTACATCAAACAAAGTAGCATGTTCTTGATGCCGATGACTTTTTTTTAGAATTATGGTTGGACATTTTTGGCAGACAGATTGTCTTTTGCTCTATCAAAATGACAGTTTCTTTTGTAACTGCAACATTCATAATTAGAAGGAGAGAAGCAATCTGCCCAATTTAATATACTAAAAGAAGTTTAGAGTCTCTGCTAGTAATTTCATTATTTTAAAATTTGAATTAATTGACTTAAAATAATGCAGTTAAGAAGTATAACTAGCAGGATTATAAAGAAAGGTTTCTTTTTCCTTAAAAAAAAAAAAACAGAGCTCTTAGTATTATGCTTCAGATGAGATTAAAATTTTCTGTTTATGCCAGGTACCCTGTTCTAAGATTCAGAGCAGGAATGTGAATATTCATCCTTGCAAAAGAGCTGAGAGAAGTTGTAGGGAAAGCCCTGGGAACAAGGTCACTTTAAACAAAAAAGTTCTCCAAGTTTCCCATGCTTAAGAGGCTGGCTGGGCTTAATTAAAGTCAATGGATGACCAGAAAGAAAGGGGGGGAAAGGAAAAGAAAAAAAAGGAAGAAAAGAAAATGATTTTTAAAAAAAATCCACCCCTCTTCAAACTCTGGGCCACCATTCACATTCCATAACTTAGCTGTTGACGTTCCAGTTCTTTAAATATATTGAAAATAATATGTCTGAAATCCCTTAACAGCACATGGTTTAATATCACTCTTCCCTATTCCATATCTCTAACCTACGTCACTTAGGTGGCCCTCACCAGCACCACCGCAACAAAAACAAATCCATCTTTGCATGCAGAATGAAATCAGCATAACATAGCGACCTTGTTCTGGACCTGATGTTTGGTTTCGGCAACCCTCTCTTTCACAGCTCTGGCCAAGTTTAACATTTCCTGTTGGCTCAGAGCGTAACCTTTCTTCTTATTTTCTTCAGGATCTCCCTTTAGGGAACCCAGTGTGTTACATGCCCATCATGCACAGGCCAAAAGTTTGGGAGAATTAAGATTCATGAATATTGAAGACCTCTTTTCCTTTAGGATGGAATGAAGCCTCTGCTCGTTTTAAGGAGTACATACAGAGCAAGATGTCATCTTACCCTTCCTTTTTGTAACACCCAACTCTAAAGGAAACCAACTCTTCAGCTCTGTTAACTTAGTTTGTACCTTAGCTGACTTTCGTCTTTATGTGAGCCATCAAATCTGGATGTGACAGAGATTTTTAAAACAAAAACAAAACCCCCAAAACAAAACAGCGCTTTATGTATGAGCTGTTGGGTGTTTTTGTTTCCTATAAGAAATCACAAAACTAAATACCGTACACATTTTTGGTATAAGATAGCAGGAAATTTTTTAGCCCTCAACTTTCTGATTATGAACTGTGCTCTAAATCTACGGGGGCTGTGTTCCAAGTCCCACACTCTTTTACAAGTATGTCATTTATGGACCTGAAAATGGGAAGACAAACTTCCCCATGGAAGTTCTGAAATCTGATGTAAAACTGAGAGGCCAGGACCTCAGAACGCCGGTAATACCAGACACAGATTTTAAGATCTCCTCTAGTATTTTAGGAGTTCCAGGTATCCTTTCTCTGCAGTTCTATGTTCTAGAGAAGCAACATTTTGTTCTGTTCCCTTTATCCCAATCTACTTAGTTACATATCAAAAGATACACAGTTCTACAACCCGGGAAGCCAGGAATTAAAGCACAGTACATGTTAACAAGGCTCTTTCTAAGATCCTTGTGGTTGGTTACCTAATGCTTAGGGCTTGGGCTGATGTGGGTTATAGGATTATATTAGATTTTCTAGATATTTCTAAATGTGTATGTGTATATATGCATATGTGTGATGCACATTATTTTCTGTGTGTTCATTTACTACAAACAGCAGGCAGGCAGAGACTTCGCCCCGCCCCTCACTCTGGTTCACATCACTCAAAAACTATGGCAGAATCTCTATTCCAAATTAAATACATCCGAGGTTATGTCTTTTATCAATTCTTTATTCTTGGTATCTCAAAATTCTGAAATCTTCTCCCTTTGTCTCAAAAAGGGAAACTGCTGAAAGCATTTCCACCTGGATGTTTAAATTATTTAAGTTGCAGGAACCAGACCTTTTCCCTCCTGAGTAGTTGTGGGTTTTAAAGGCTAAAATTGCTTCATCATGCCAAAGTGAAAGTATGCATAAATTATTTAGTTAAACCTGAGAAAATACAGACTTTTCCCAGTGATCTTTCAAGGGCTGCCTACTTAAATTTCAGAAGAATGGGCAGGATTTTTCTCTTTCTCTTAGAAAAATGTAAGTATTTTCTGTGTCTTCTATCAGTTGAAATGTGAACAAAATTACAAAATGATGATTTTTTTACAAGTCTCAGCCTCATAATATCCAGTATATCTATTTCATGGACAAGGTGAATAGTGTAATATGAATCAATACCACTAGTCCCCACGCAGCTGGCAAGAACTGGATGTATTTTTACTGAAGTCAGGTAGCTTGCTTGCTACAAGTCTCACCCTGATGATAACAAATGCTAGTGTGCATTTTCAATTCAGTGTTTATTTATTCAGATTTTCTGTTTCAATTATGAAAATGCATAGTAAGGTAATTCTTAAGTAATATAAAAACTTGTTTGAAATCCTCAGTTTGATTTTTTCCTTTTACTTTAACTCTAGTAAATAAAAATGCATGAAAAGTATAAAGTAGCATGGTGGTGGTGGTGGCAGTGGCGGTATGTGTAACATAGATAATATTAAAGAAACAATGAAATTAACCCACAAATATGGGCAGTTGGGGGCCGATTTCAAGTTCCTATAGAGTAAGGGACTCAGTTTCCCATGGATATTATAGAATCTGTGACATTACATCTCGGCTCTCTAAATTAGTCCTAGCATGAATGACATCCTCATGACCGAGGGAAGAATAGTACTTTTAATTGAATACCCAGCTTCAAATCCTCAAAGAAGCATTAATTGAGACAGAAAAAAAATCAACCAAAAAAGTACTTATATGAGTTCTTAGTACACAGCTGTCTGTCCATTTGTAGAATCCATTTGAATTTTATGTTCAAATAAATTGGGAGGTGAGAGTGAATATGGTAGGAGATCAGCATATAACTTTGATGAGCTATTAAAAAATCAGAAACCCCCCAAACAAAATAAAAAAACCTATTCCATCCCATACTGATGGATGGAACTTATCCCATTAATATGTTTAACATATTCAGACAGGGCGCTCTTCCTCAGATGTAACTTGCTTTTCCTACAACTTTTTATTTAGTTCAGTTGCTCTTGACCTTGCCTCAGTTCTCCCCTCCACTTCTTTTTCCTCTCCTTCCCAGGCACTGTTGTATCCACCGAGTCAGATGAACAAGGATGCTCTACTTACACTACTGTACTCTGTTAAGTAGCTGGAAATCCTATTTTGGCATTTGTGTACTGACTTAGATTTGTACCTCAGAGATGGTGAAAAGAGCACAGACAGAATCTGGAGTGAGGTAGGATCTGAATGCTGGAATCAGATCCAGATTCTGACATCAGCTGATTTGGGGGACAGTCAGTTAAAAGTCCTGGGTTTGTTTATTCCTCTATACAATCATCATGATCATAATTGTTCCTTCGTCCTTCAAAAGATTGTTATGAGGAAAAATGTCTATGTATGGGTTCTGTATCAATTATTGCTTAATCTAATAGTCAAATTTGTGCATACAAGCCAGGTATTATTACATATTACATTACTACAACCTGTCCTCCTAAACTTAGGAGAAGAAAAGAGTTTTTAAGACACACGAGAGACTCTGGAAATGGGTATATTATATAAAGCCTACAAAGACTGATAGTGCATTTCCTTCCACTTGCAATTCTCCTGGGAGAGGTAAAGGTGACCCTTTGGGGACACCTTTCCAGTCAGGACAATGGTGAGAAACCCTGGCTGGTGGTGACTGAGAGCTTGGGTAACTGAGAATAGACAGGAGGGACATTTAGCAGTCGGGTGACTTCTTTCTAACTGCAGCAGGTTCTCAGATCCCTAGGCTGGCCCACGATGAGAGAACAGTCAGTAAAGAGAGTCTGGCATTGTAAGTGTAAGTCTCCGTGCCATCTGATTATGAAATTGGCTTGTTTGCATTCTCATACAGCACTGGAGCTGCAGCCCTGGACATGGTACGTGACTGTACCAGAGCAGGACTTATGACCAAGGGGGTGTTTTATGACCAAGGAGGAGGATTTACCAGTTATTTCAAGGAAAGCTATTGTAGAATCCCACCAAACATATTAATGACATCAATTATTGTATTTTGTGTAGTGATCTTTACACCAAATGAACAATATATTGAAGAATTCACAGAAGTTCTCCCATTTGAGTCAGCATTAACCATGACAGAAGTAATCAGAACTGGCCCAAGAAAAAAACAAGAACTTTCAAACTTGTCTAATTCCCACTGCAGTTGCGAGAGGAAAATTGAAATGAAAGGTGCCAAAAAGAGATGAATACTTCTTAAAAGCTTTTTAAAATCCCGCAAACCTATCATTGAACCGTCTGCTTATGCTGGGAGCTGGAAGAGCCACTCAGATTCACTCAACTGTGCTTTGACTTTAAATCGCTGTTTCCCTTGCCCTTCCACTACTACAAGAGAAAGGAAATGCCTAGGCAAATAAACTCTGTTAAAATAACTTTACAGTTGTGACACAATTTGACAAAAGCAAAGGAAACTCAGAGTCACTACTGACACTCTATCCTCAGCTGATTCCACAGTGGAAAATAAAATGCTTAAAAAGAAACACACGGACACTGTGGAACAGACTTGGGATAGACTCAGTCTTAAGAAACAGGCTTCTTAAACACCGAATCTCTGACTTCTTCATCTTTGAGTTATTATTAAAGAGTTGCAATATATGCATTCATCATAAATCTGGTCACAGTTAAAGAAAAGTGTTTGGCTGAGTACTGTTTGCAAAATATGCCACCTGTTTTTTTGTTGTTGTTTTTGTTTTGTTTTGTTTTTTTGAAAGATCCCGTGGTTCTAACTCAAAGCAGTTAACTTCTTGGGGGTCACTAAGCTACCCTGAGAAATATTTCAATCATAGCTACTTCCTAAGGTTTAGTTAAGATACTAAACTTACCTCTTTCCAAGGATCCTATAAACACTATTGCACAGAGAAACATTTTGACCAAATTCTCATATTCACTACAGCTATGCAAATTATAAATCTATCAGAGAGGTGATATATCATTTTTTATTAAACTTATAATATGCAGCACAAATAGTGTTTACATAGAAGAGTATAAAGTTAATTCCCTCCCGGGAAGCATTTCTAAAAAATATAAATTGTGTGTTGAGAGTTAATCAATTTGCTTTTTCTCTTTTGGCATTTTAATTGAAGCCTCCAAACAGTATACTTCCTCCTCGAAGTATCAGAAAGCAAATATCAGTTGTGCGGTTGTAAAATCAACTCTTAATTTTCTTTCAATGAAGTAGCAGATAGTCAGCCTGTAAATTTTACCTATATTACTATGGAGCTGCGGTGCTATAAATTCAAAACAGTGTGCAGGTTGGTGGAAATTGAGGTCCAGGCAGCAAGGCATGTCCATAAACTTTTCTCAGGTTATTGGAACAGAACAAATCAAAAGCCGTTCCTGGTTGTATGATATTCTCTTTTGATAGAGCAGACTTCTTGTTGTTAGCAATCCAAGTGCAGAGGTTAGTCAGAGCAGAATGTAATTTCTAGCAATCTGACAGACCTGCGGATTGAAACGGCAGGTTTTCCCTTCCGATTTCAGGGAATTGCTTCTTACTGTGACAAATGATTAGCTGTTATCTCTGACTGAATTTGATTTCTACAAGCAGCTGAGTCAGGTAACTTCGCAGTGTTTGAGGGGGTTTTTACAGGAAATGAAATCGGCTCCCTAGTCATATGTGGACCAAATGAAATCTTCCCTGT